>WNWK01000413.1:334856-505521 GCA_009830355.1 Cherax destructor | reverse complement strand
TCGTCCCCGGAATTTAATTCTTTCCCAGAAGGCTGTTCGAGTGTTATCCAAGATCAACGAATTCTTCCTAACCAATTTTCTTTTTGGTTGGCTATTATCACTAATTTTGTGGGCCCCATGGTGACTTATTTATACAAATAATATAAAAACACAAAAAAATGAAAAAGAAACAAAATAGACAGCGGTTCTGGCAGGTCATGTTTGGTCAGGTCCGAACTTTTTAGTGGGGAGCTGTTTGAGACAGAGGTTCCACTGTAATTTTGATTCATTCCAGGACTGGGCGAAATCAGCTTCATAGTGGAAATTTTTTTTTTTAATTTTCCCTGGGGGAAAAACCCCCTCCTCCCCTGGTCTGTTTTATGGGCTTTTATTGGGTTTTTTCCAATTAGGGGGACATACACCATGACCAATAATTCCTGGTTATTTTTACCCGATAAATGGGGTAAATCCGATTTTTTGTATGTTCAAAATGAACCCAAGTGTAATATAGGAGAGGCCTGGAGGGGGTTTAAATTTTTTCTTAACAGAAAAATTTTTTAGTGCCTAATTATCTAGTGTTTATTTTGGACTTTTTTTAAACTAATCTTTATAATTTTATGTAAAATTGGGCAAATTACAAAATTCTGTGCTTTTATGGGGTCTCCTAAGTTTCCGGGGGGTCAAATCTCCTATGACCCAGTCCCCAAAACCGGCACCCCGTGAAAAAGGGGTGGACATAGTGATTATACGAGCCACGGCCTGGCTTATTAGGCATTGATTTTAGGTTTTGTTTATTCCCTTTGAAGACAGCCAGGGTTTTGATAACACCACGGCAGAGATATAGTTTTGGAGGGGTTTTGGGCATTATTTAATCAGTTGGAAGAGGGTAAGGTCCCTAGGGACTGGCGAAGCGGTTTTGTTTTTTTGTATAAAGGAAAAGGGGACAAAATGCAAAAATTAGGGGGGAATAAGTCTGTTGAGTATACCAGGAAAGGTTTGGAGAGTTATTATTGAAAAATTAAAGTAAACAGGGGTAGAATAGCAGATGAACAAGGTGGTTTGGGAAAGGGGGGGGTTTTGGCCCCAAGGGTTTTTTGCGTAAATCAAAGGTGAACAGTATTTGGATGGGTAAAGGGTTTTTTTGTGGCATTTATGGATTTGGAAAAGGCGATGATAGGGTGGATAGGGGGAAAGGGGGGAAATTTGCAGGTGTATGGAATGGAGGTAGGTTACTGAAAGCAGTGAAGAGCTTTTATGAGGATAGTGAGGCTCAGGTTAGAGTGTGGAGAGAGGGAGATTATTTCTCGGAAAAATAGGCCTTAGACAGGGATGTGTGATGTCACCGTGGTTTTTCAATATATTTAGATGGGGTTGTAAGAGAAGTGAATGCGGGGTCTTGGCAAAAGGTGTGGGGTTAAAAAACAAAGAATCAAATACAAATGGGAGTTGCCCTTTTCTTTTGCTGATAACCCGTCTTTTGGGAGATTCTGAAGAGAATTTTCAGAGGTTGGTGGATGAATTTAAAAAGGATGAAAAAAAAGAAAATTAAAAGTGAATATAGCAAAGAGTAAGGTGATGGGGGTAACAAAAAAAATTAGGTGGATTGGTATCAGATTGGCGGGAAAGATGGGGGTAAAAGTATTCAGAATTTGGGGTGGACAAGTCAGCAGAGGGGGCTATGAAGGTGAGGTGAATCATGAATTATGAGGGAAAAGGGGGTGGTGCACCCGGGTCTGTGGAGACAAAGAACTTTGTCCATGGAAGTTAAGGGGAAGTGTGATAGTATAGTTATCCCCAAATCTTATATGGGTGTAAGCATGGGTGATGAATGTCGCAGGGAGAAGGCTGGGGGGTGGAGATGTCATGTCTGAGGTCAATGTGTGGTTGAATATAAGGAAATTGGGTTTTAAAATTGGAGGAGGTGGGGGTTAAAAAATATTATCCAAAGGGCTGAGGGGGGGGTTTTAGGTGGTTGGACATGAGAGAATGGAACAAACAAAATGACCCAGTGTATAAATCTGTAGTGGAGGAAGGGGGGAGGGGCGGCCTGGGAAAAAGGTTGGGGGAGGGGGTAAAGGGTTTTTTGCGGGGGTTGGTTTCCAGCAAGCATCGGGCGTATTTGATAGGAGTGATGAAGGAAAAAAGGTGAGTGGTGCATTGAAATTGTGGAGAAAAAAAATTATCCATGGAAGCAAAGAAGGAATTTAAGATAGTGGTCCCAACATCATATGGGTGAAGCTGGGTTAAAAGCGCAGGAGGAGGCTGGAGGCAGTGGAGATGTCCTGTCAAGGGCAATGTGTGGTTAAAATTATGCGAAAATTGGAAGTGGAAATTAGGGAAGGTTTGGAGTTAAAAAATATTTGTCAGAGGGCTGAAGAGGGTTGTTGAGGTGGTTTGGCATTTAGAGAGAATGGTCAAAGTTGAATGACTTGGAGCGTATAAATCTGTGGGGAAAGGAAGGCGGGGTAGGGGGGTCCTAGAAAAAAGGGTTGGAGGGGGGGTAAAGGAGGTTTTGTCGGCGGGGCTTGGACTTCCAGCAAAAATGTGGGCTGTTAGATAGGAGCGAATGGAGCAATGGGTTTTTGGGGCATGACGATCTGTTGGAGTGTGAGCAGGGTAACATTTTGTGAAGGGATTCGGGGGAAAACCCGTTAATTGATTTAGTTGGACTTGAGTCCGGAAAGGGAAGTACAATGCCTGCACTTTAAAGGGGGGGTCTGAGATAGTGAAGTGGGGGGATTTTTTTCAGCTTGTATCGACTCCTCTGCAAAGACAGTGATTATGTATGAGGGGGTGAAAGTGTTGAATGATGATGAAAGTATTTTCTTTTTTTTGGGGTTTTCTTTCTTTTTTTTGGGCACCCTGCCTCGGGGGAGACGGCCGATTGTTGAAAAAAAAAAAAAAAAAAAAAAAAAGGGGGCAAAAAGGTTTTTTTTCCCACGTGCTGTTGGGTGTGAGCTAAGTAACATTTATGAAGGGGGGGAAAGGGAAAACCCGGAGGCGGACTTGAGTCCTGGGATGGGAAGTACATGTCTGCACTCTGAAGGAGGGGGGTTTTAAAGTTGCAGTTTTATAACTGTAGTGTAAGCACCCCCCTGGCAAGACGTGATGGAGTGAATGATGAAAGTTTTTTTGGGCCACCCTGCCTTGGTGGGGTCTCCGATGTGTTAATAAAAAAAAAAAAAACCCATGCATGACAGGAAGCTGAAGAACAGTCTTACCCCCAGACCTTACTGTTTTCTCTTGCATTGTCTGCTCTGTGTTTTTTTTTTATGGGGAGTGATTTCTGTGTGCAGATTTGGGTAGTTTTTTTAGCTGAATGCGCAGTTTCATGTGCTTAATTGAAAGACTAAACTTACTAGATAAATAGCTAAAAACTTGGCAAACTGAGCAATGGAATTGCCTTAAAATAGGACTAAGGGGGGAAAAAATTTCCGAGGGGGTAAACTGCACCTAACAGTAAACTTTTTTTTCTGCAAATTCCCCCAAATTTTCCACCCCAAAATTTTATGCCTTTTACATCGGGTTTTACTCTGGCTTTTTTTCTCAGCTGTTGTACATGCTGGTGGCTGATAAAAAAAAAACACGAGTATAGATCTTGACAGCATTTTTTGCCGAGGCACCAGTCAGCTGACTGCCATCCTGGAAAGATTCCCCCGGGGCCCCGCCCCCCCTCCCCGGCCCCGGGCTGTGACCAGGCCTCATGTTGGATAAAAAGCCTGATAAAACCCGGCTGTAACTCCCCGGGCCCCACGCAGCCCCGCGTAAAACCCCAGCCTGGCTGGTCAGGTACCGACTTTAGGTGCCTGTCAGTGCCTGCTTGAAGACAGCCAGGGTTTTTGGGGTTTCCCCGATGTATGCGGGGGGCAGTTGAACAGTCTTGGGCCCCTGACACTTATTGTGTTGTCTCTCAACATGCTAGTGGCCCCCTGTTTTTTTATTGGAGGGATGTTACATCGCCTGCCGAGTTTTTGTTTTTTTTTTTGGAATGACTCTCGTGTGGAATTTTTGGGACTAACCCCCGAGAATTTTCCACGTGTATATAATAATGTATCTCTCTTTTCCTGCGTTCTGGGGGGTACAGGTTTAGGAATTTGCTTCCCAGTTTGAGGGGTTTTTTTCGCAGTTATGCGTGCCGTGAAGGTTCTCTGCACATTTTCTAGGTCAGCGATTTCACCTGCCTTGAAAGGTGCAGTTAGTGTGAAGCAATATTCCAGCCTAGATAGAACAAGCGACCTGAAAAGTGTCAACATGGGCTTGGTATCCCTGGTTTTGAAGGTTCTCATTATCCATCCTCTCATTTTTCTAGCAGATGCGATTGCTACGGTGTTATGGTCCTTGAAGGCGAGATCCTCTGACATGATCACTCCCAGGTCTTTGACATTAGTTTTTCGCTCTATTGTGTGGTTGGAATGTGTTTTGTACTCCGATGAGATTTTAATTTCTTCATGTTTTCCATATCTGAGTACAGTGGTCCCTCAGTTTTCGCCGAAAATTCGTTCCAGAATGCTGCTCAAGTGCCATTACCGAACGAATTTACTTCCTTAAGAAATAATGTCACGTAGGTTAGTCTATTTCAGACCCCCAAAAATACACTTGCAACAGCACTTACGAAAATACACTTACATAAATGTTCGAGTTTGGAGATGCACGAAAACCGAGGGACCACTGTAATTGAAATTTCTCATCATTGAACTTCATATTGTTTTCTGCAGCCCATTTAAAGATTTGGTTTGTCTGCTTGGAGTCTTGCAGTGTCTTCAATTGTGGACACTGGCATACAGATTCGGGTGTCATCTGCAAAGGAAGACACGGCACTGTGGCTTATATCCTCATCCGATATGAGGATGAGGAACAGGATGGGAGCGAGTACTGTGCCTTGTGGAACAGAGCTTTTCACAGTAGCCACCTCAGACTTTACTCTGTTGACTACTACTCTGTGTTCTACTTGTTAGGAAATTATAGATCCATCTACCAACTTTTCCTGTTATTCCTTTATCACGCATTGTGTGTGCTATTACACCATGGTCACACTTGTCAAAGGCTTTTGCAAAGTCTGTGTAAATAACATCTGCATTTTGTTTGTCTTCTAGAGCATCCAGAACCTTGTCGTAGTGATCCATTAGTTGGGACAGACAGGAGCGAACTGCTCTAAACCCATGCTGCCCTGGGTTGTGTAATTGATGGGTATCTAGATGAGTGGCGATCTTGCTTCTTAGAACCCTTTTAAAGATTTTTATGATATGGGACGTTAGCGCTATTGGTCTGTAGTTCTTTGCTATTGCTTTACTGCCCCCTTTGTGGAGTGGGGCTATGTCTGTTGTTTTTAGTAACTGCGGGACGACCCTAGTGTCCATGCTCCCTCTCCATAGGATGTTAAAAGCACGTGATAGGGGCTTCTTGCAGTTCTTGATGAACACGGAGTTCCATGAGTCTGGGCCTGGAGCAGAGTGCATGGGTATGTCATTTATTGCCTTTTAGAAGTCGTTTGGTGTCAGGGTAATGTCAGATAGGCATGTGTCTGTCAAGTTCTGTGGCACTCATAAAAATTCATTTAGGTCTTCGACTTTCAGTCTGGTTAGCGGCTCGCTAAAAACTGAGTCATACCGGGACTTTAGTAACTCGCTCATTTCCTTGCTGTCATCTGTGTAGGACCCATCCCGTTTAAGTAGGGGCCCAGTACTGAATGTTGTTCCCGACTTTGATTTGGCATAGGAAAAGAAATACTTTGGGTATCTTTCAATTTCATTTATGGCTTTTAGTTCTTCTCGCATTTCTTGATTCCTGTAAGATTCCTTTAGTTTTAATTCGATGTTTGCTATTTCTCTGACCAGTGTCTCCCTACGTATTTCAGATATATTGGCCTCTTGTAGCTGCTCTGTTATTCTTTGCCTTCGCCTGTATAGGGAGCGCCTCTCTCTTTCTAGTTTACATCTTCTCCTTTTCCTTAAGGGAATTTGCCTTGAGCAAACCTCAAGTGCCACAGAGTTAATTTATTCTAGACATAGGTTAGGATCTGTGATGCTTAGGCTATCTTCCCAGTTTATATAATTTAGGACTTGGTTTACTTGGTCCCACCTTATGTTTTTGTTATTGAAGTTGAAATTGGAGAAGGCTCCCTCGCGACTGATCACATTTTGTCGATCTGGGGCCCCCCCCTCATACATGTCTGGACCTCTATTTTGTTGTGATCTTAGTATATCATTTTTGATATGATGACATTTCGTATCAGATCATCATTGTTAGTGAAGATGAGGTCCAGCGTATTCTCCAATCTTGTAGGCTCTATTATTTTCTGGTTTAAGGTGAATTTGGTGCAGAGATTTAAAAGCTCGCGTGTGTGCGAGTTTTCATCTGAACTGCCTCCTGGTGTTATCTCTGCTACCACATTGTTTGCAATATTCCTCCATTTTAGGTGCCTTAGGTTGAAATCCCCCAGGAGCAAGATGTTGGGGGCAGGAGCTGGAAGATTTTCCAGACAGTGGTCAATTTTCAGAAAGAACAGTTGAAGTGTGTGCACTCTAAAAGAAAGGCAAGGATCTCGAAGTTCAGAGGGTCATCTGGACTGTAAAGTCAGCACATTTCTGGCAAGACGGTGATTAAATAATAGTAAATGGATTTCCCCCTTTTTTCCCAGCATACCTCAGTGGGAGACAGCTGGTGTAAAAAAACTAATCATCCAGGAAGTTGCAGGTTCTGGTCATGTCTGTATGAAAGGAACTCTACCAATGGTGATATCTTATTACAGCACATACAGTACCTACCTTCCCATTACTCCTCCCTACCTTTCCTTATATTAGTTAAAAATTTTGAATACAGAAATTAAGAAGTATCAATACAATATCTTACAGAACACTAGCAGTTTTGTGAAATACATTAACAGAATCTTCTATCCCACAGCTGTTGGATATTTTTAGGTTGAAGTTTTGTGACATCTCAGGGAGTTGTGATTAATGTTGGGGTGAAAGCATGTGATGGCTCAAGAAGTTGTGATGGTCTAGGGGACATTACAACCTTTTAACCCAATAATAACAAAAACACAAGATGATGTATCCTGACAACCTTCAATATTTTTATTATATTTTTTGTGTGTGTTATGTACTCAAAATTGGAGATATAACACCACTGTTTCTCTACTAAACAATGGGCCCATCTCTGGTGAGTAACTTTTTATTTAATTTCATCAAAAAACTTATTACAGGACTAATTATGTATGGATTATTGTCCCAATTTTCATCTCAAATAAAAGAAAAGAAAGGGGGATCTATGGGAAAATGAAATTGCTTTCCTGCCTTTTCCTTTAGCTTTATCAAATGTATTTATCTTTGCTATATGTTCATTGGCATAGGTGATGTGAGTACCAATTTCTTTGGTACAATTCAATCAAGAAATGTGAATTTTAATACAGTATTACAATTGTGTTTACACGTACTGAGGGCCTAGGTAGTCACCAGGAAATTCATACCTCGGTAAACATACTACACTTCTCAAAGTATAGCTGCCACAGTAAGCCACATAATACATTACCGTTGTACTTAAACATTTGGAGAAGGTAGGAGGGAAAGGTATACTTAACAGATGTTTCTAGGGATCAATGTCCCTGGTGCCTGGTCCAAGACCAGGTCTCCTGCATCAAGGCCTAAACAGCCAGGCTTTAGCTGGACATGATGAGGTAAAGGATGCAGGGTGAGTATTGTGCCCTAGGGAACAGAACTTTTCAGTGTGGCAGTCTCTGACACAAGAACTTGCTCCACAGAAGAGAAGCTACTTTATAACTGAAAAACTAAAACTGAAAAAATGACCATAGTAAAATAAATAGATCCTCTCTTAAATGCTGTGTAAAAAAACAACTAAACTCATGACAGGTTTAAGGTGTATTAAAAATGCACATTTAAAGATAAATCCATTTGCTCTGTCAAAACATTAAGTTTCTACTAATACCATTTATAATGAACACTACAATTTATTCATGAAAAATAACAAACCTCAGCTAAGTTTATTTGGATGGAGGCATGGTCTTTGGCATAGATGATACGATTTGATGCTGAACACTTGCGTGGCACATAAAGATCCACGTATTCTCCAACGTCGTTCTGCATGGTGATGGTTGAAGTAGAACTTCTGTTGGAAAAAAAAATTGTAATGAAACTGACTGACTACACACAAATAAAATGCAAACAGAACCATTATTAAGGGCCCGAGTAATATACAAGTTTATATACAGCCTCTCCTCACTTAACGACGTAGTCGTTTACCGATGCCTCGACTTACGGCGGGCTCTCTGACCAGTATTCATACCTAAATAATGTATATTAGAGCTGATTTCCTCTATTCTGTTTATTTCAATATATACAGTACACTACTGTATGTATAAACATTTAAAAATATACCAGAAATGTTATAAATGATGCAAAAGTGACATAATTCTGGCAACATTTTGATGCCTTTAGTTTTTTGACATGATGTTTCTATTTCCTCATTAAATGCAGTGATGTCATCACTATAATGCAATCATGCAAATAGTGCTATTTTGGTTATACATAAGTGTATTTGTTTTTTCCTGATTATTATTTTTTATGTCAATGTTTGGATAAAAAACAACACGGCATCTCATCCCACTATCACAGACAGGGAGTGTGTATGGACATCTGTAACCAGCTTCAGGCCTTATACAGTATATTGTTTTCTGCTGGAATCCATGGTCTTCTAGAGTATCCTGTTTGAAACTTATACTTAGTATACTACATACCAACAGCTCTAGTTAAAACCAGACTTTAGTTGAGGGCCGAAGGTGCTACCACTTAAGTCATGAGGTCAATTGGCCCATGCAAGGCAGGTCATACTCACTCAAATACAAAGTTCTAAGCATTGGAAAGGAAAATAACCATGATACTTATAAACTAAATACAGTGATCCCTCGTGTTTCGGTCGGTCCGATTATCGGTTATTTCGTGTTTCGGTTGCTTTTTTCGGTCTATGTTTCCCTTGTGTATCGGTCCGTACCAGACCTGTCCGCCTCGCAGGACGCCAGTCTAGCGTTGTTTACCATTGAGAGAACATTACCCAGCACGCTCTTTCAAACATTTCACAATAAATTTACTCTGTTTATTGCTGGTTTAGTGATTGTCACTGTGAAATAAGTCACCATGGGTCCAACGAAGCTTCCTAGTGGCACCCCAGTGGTATCATTCATGCAGGGAGTGTCGCATTCATGCAGGGAGTGTCGCATTCATGCAGGGAGTGTCGCATTCATGCAGGGAGTGTCGCATTCATGCAGGGAGTGTCGCATTCATGCAGGGAGTGTCGCATTCCGATGCAGGGAGTGTCGCATTCATGCAGGGAGTGTCGCATTCATGCAGGGAGTGTCGCATTCATGCAGGGAGTGTCGCATTCATGCAGGGAGTGTCGCATTCATGCAGGGAGTGTCGCATTCATGCAGGGAGTGTCGCATTCATGCAGGGAGTGTCGCATTCATGCAGGAGTGTCGCATTCATGCAGGGAGTGTCGCATTCATGCAGGGAGTGTCGCATTCATGCAGGGAGTGTCGCATTCATGCAGGGAGTGTCGCATTCATGCAGGGAGTGTCGCATTCATGCAGGGAGTGTCGCATTCATGCAGGGAGTGTCGCATTCATGCAGGGAGTGTCGCATTCATGCAGGGAGTGTCGCAGGAAGGCAGGGAGTGGGAATTCCCCTTCCAAACACTAACCCCTCCCCCTGTCCCCCTCCTTATCTGTATCAGAAATCTTTCCTGTGAGGATAGACTGAGGGCCCTAAATCTGCACTCTCTGGAAAGGCATAGAATTAGAGGGAATATAACCGAGGTGTATAAATGTCAAACAGGAATAAAGGTTATGTAAATAACATGCTAAAAATATCTAACCAAGACAGGACTTGCAGCAATGGACTCAAGCTGGAAAAAATTTAATATTCAGAAAGGATATAGGAAAGCACTGGTTTGGTAATATTGTGGAAGAGTGGAACAAACTCCCGAGTAGCATCACTGAAGCTAAAACATGTAGTTTTAAAATCAGGTTAGACAAATACATGAGTGGGTGTGGTGGGTATGAGTTGGACCTGACTAGCTGCTGCAGTGCTCCTTCTTTCTTAAGTAGATGTAACTTGGCCCTGACTGGCTTTGGCCAGTAGGTGACTTGGACTTGCCTATCATGGACCAGTAGGCCTACTGCAGTGCTCCTTCCTTCTTAAATTCTTACTTGTATCAAATGTATTTTTAAAATCTATCTAAAGGGTTTGCTTCAATGATGCTATTCTGACGGAGGATCAAACCTCCACAAAGTATTGCGCTGAATAACCCAAATAGGTTTAGCGCTTAACATGAATTAATATATAAATATATATATACTTTTTCACTTTACAATATTTGGCTGTTTCCCACCAGGCTAGGGTGACCTAAAATAAGAAATATGTACACCACCATATATTCAATGACTGTCTTGCCAGAAGAACAAGACATTGCAATTTAATCATCTTCCAAAGTGTGATTTTCCATTGGAGCCAATATCGGGCCCCTTGTTCACATTTTACATAAATAACAAAGATAAGGAAATAATTAGCAACATAAATAAGTCTGCCGATCTCAGGATGACACCAAGGAGCTACAAGATGATTTGGGAAGGTTGATGATGTGGTTGGAAAAGTAGCAGCAGCAGTTAATTAAATGTCAACAAATGAAAGGCTCTAATCCTGAGATAAAGAAAGACAGCATCTATACACTAATGGAAAAACTTAGGATTTCTGGTTATCAGAAATCTAAAGCCAAGACATTTGTGCATTAAGTGATTGCAATAAAGCTAATAAAATTATTGGAGTCTTATCAATAAACAATATAAGTAACCAAGGTTATGCTTCAATTTTATACATACATCACTGCCAAGATGTCACCTAGATTATGTAGCTTAATTCTAGTTGGACATACAGTGGTACCTCGGTTAACGATATTTTTTCGTTCCAGAATGCTGTTCAAGTGCCATTACCAAACAAATTTATCCCCATAAGGAATAATGTAAAATAGACTAGTCCATTTAGACCCCCAAAAATACACTTACAAAAGCATTTAAAAAAATAAACTGACATAAAAGGGCGAGTTTGGGGACCATCGTAAACCGGGGTACCACTGTATTGTAAATGTACTGAAAAATGGCAAATAATGACAAAGTTAATCTCATGTATCAGGACCTTTCCTATGAAGACACTTAAATTGCTCGCTCGCTCTCTCTCTCTCTCTGGAAAGCAACAGAATCAGTAAGAACATGACTGAAGTATACAAAAAAAAAAAAAGAAATTGATCCAAATTGAATAATGTACATTTCAATCACTGAATGCAGAGAGATTTAAAAGTTCTGGTTAGCAGTAATTTAAAGAGAAGACAAAAGTGCATAGGTGTTCACAAAAATTCTAATATAATTTTTGGCTTCATATTATGAAGAATAAATACATGTAATAAGAAACCACAAGTTATACTTCAACTTCATATATTGTTGGTAAATCCACATTTAGATTATACTGCACAAATCTGGTCACCTTATTACAGAATGGGTATAAATGCACTGGGAAATATCTTTCCTATGAGTTTAGATTGAGACACTGAATCTACACTCTTTATAAAGGTGTAAAATTAAGAGGAATATGACTAAGATGCATAAATGGAAGACAGGAATAAAGGGAATATAAATAATACGTTAAAAATATCTAGCCTAGATTATTATTATTATAATCAAAAGCGCTAAACCACAAGGGTCATACAGCATCTAGCCTAGAGGGGACTTGGAGCAGTGGGTTTAAGATGGAAAAAATTTGATTTATAAAGGATATAGATAAGCGTTGGTTTAGTAATAGATGTGGATGAGTGGAACTACTGAGTAGTGTCATTGAAACAAACCTTGTGTAGCTTTAACAACAGGTTAGACAAGTACATGAGTGGGTGTGAGTTAGACCTCCCTAGAATGAGCCAGTAGGCCTACAGCAGTGATGCCTTTATTTCTTTTGTTTATAGGCCCCCTCCCCCAACCCATCCATGAAGGCTACGTTAAACAAAACATGAGACTCATAATACATATCAATATAGGTAGGTAGATGCACATGCAACGAGCCCAATACTTTATTACTGCTACGTTTGTTACCTGGTGCTTTAACTAACATCCCAGTGCACAATACATAGCTGAAATGAAACACTGAGGTTTTAAGTCCAAATCTATACGTAGTGGGTGAACTAGGTGTGTTGGAAGTGAATGAACTGGAGGTGGTGGATGTAGTGTTCGATATTGATGACTGGTGGAGATTTAGGTAGTGTTGGGGTACCACCGAACACTTATCACCCCAACACTACCTTAATCTCCACCACTCATCAATATGTGACACTCTACACCCACCACCTATAGTTCCTACACTCCCACCACACCTAGTTAACCCACTACATACCACTAAATAACACCCACAACACAATAATAGTTAAGCTTACACTTCACGTGGTCAACCTTCACTTGCTGCAGCCAAGAGGAACATCAGGGACCATAACTATATCCTCATCACATATATACTTGTATATACTTACTCCATCATTATAACAAGAACAAGAAAAATAAAAAAAGTATGAAATTAATTATTTGCATTTATTTACTTTAGTTTTTTGTTAATTAAAACTTTATATACACATTTCATTGTATTGTTAGGTTTTTTTTACATTTTTTCTACTAAGTTACAATATAAGATTATTATAAAAAATAACTTCTATACGAAATTTAAATAATAATAATAATAATAATAATAATAATATTAATGGGGAGCGATAAACCCGTAGGGATTATACAGCGCGTGTAGGGGGGATGTACTCGCCTAGTTGTGGTTGCAGCGGTCGATTTACAGCTCCTGGCCCCGCCTCTTCACTGGTTGCTACTAGAAAGGCATTCGGGCTTAATTCAGGGAATTGGAGCACAGATCCAATTCCCTAGATCAAGAGCCCCTCACCAGCGTCAAGAAACCTCCTTTAAGGGGAATAGTAATAAAAATAATAATAATAATTACTAATACTAACAATAATGTGGGTAATATAGAGCTGAGGTCCTGGTCTTAACTTGATCATTATTTTATGAAGTAAAACACGAGAATATTATGTGTTTGGGCAGTTAGTTTAATATTTGTCTGACTTTTTGGGTTATCCTGGGTTCTCTACACATATGCTGCTATGTATGATAATATATGTAACTATTTGTGTATACCTGAATAAACTTAATCTTTATTATGCACTCCATACCCATCCAGTGGGTGGTAGTCAAAAGATTACAGAGGTACATAACGGGTCCAGGGACTGCACCCAAAGTTTTGATAGCTGAACAAGGTACAAAGGTAAGGAACTTACAAGTGTTCTGGCAACAATTGTTATTTTGCATTTTCTAATTTTTAAATGCAACGTCCCTGGACCCATTATGTACCTCTGTAATCTTTTGACTACCGCCCACAGGATGGGTATGGGGTGCATAATAAAGATATCAACTAAATCACAACTAAGTGCTAAACCTGTAAGGGGTCATACAGCGCCTGAGAGGCTTCCAGGTTTGATCCAAGGAAGATAAAGACAAATCCAGTTCCCTGGATCAAGAGCCTCTCACCGGCATCAAGGCACCTCCCTCCCTGGAGGTGTATTTTTTATACAAAAACCAAACATCCTCTTGGGAGCACCGCTGGGTCACCAGGCCATCGACACAGTGGCCTGGTGACCTGGTGGTAAAGCTTTCGCTTCACGCACGGAGGGCCCGGGTTCTATTCCCGGTGGGGCGGAAACATTTCGAAGTGTTTCCTTACACACACATACATATAACAGGCCTAGTGTCTAATCGACATGTGCCTAGGACAAAATGGTAACTAACTAACAGTCCTCAAGGACAAACTGAAGAGAATGGAGGAGAGAATAAGAGATCTTGATGCCCTGTATCTCCTCACAAGGTGTCTTACTCTGCCAAGACTCACTCACTTCCTGAGGTGCGCACCCTCTTTTGACAACTCAACACTCAACGAATATGACGCACTCCTGAGATCAACCTTTAAAGAAGGCACTGAATCTGTCACTGGAAGATCAGCAATGGGATCAGGCAACCCTCCCAGTGCGACTGGGAGGTATAGGGGTGAGCAAAGCAACACAGGTAGCTTTACCTGCATTTCTGTCTTCGTGTTTGGCTTCCAGTGGACTAGTCAAGGAGATTGTCCCCGGACACTTGAGAAGTGCGGTAGGAGCTCAAGACCTCAGGTTCACTGAAGCAGCCGTGCGGTGGGACATCCTTGCAGACTCCTCCCAAAGAGCACAAACAGTCCCACTGAGACAAACTGATTATGCAAAAAATCGCCAACACAAAGCTCACCAACACTTCAGGAAATGACAAAGCTCGTCTCCTAGTGGTGAAGGCACCACGTTCAGATTTCCTTTTAGCTGCTCCCAGTTCCTCTCTGGGCACTGGACTCGACCCACAGGCCATCTGTTGCTCTTCGCCTGGCCGCCCCCATACTCGCCGAACATAGGTGTATTTGTGGCAGGGCGACAGCTGATCAATTCGGACTTCATGGTCTCGTGTGTCACACATCAGAAGGGAAGTATGCTAGGCATGAGGAGGTCAACATCATCATAAAGAGAAGCCTTGCCATGGCCCGTTACCCAGCTCAACAGAAACCCCAAGTACAGAGGTCTGACAGAAGTCAAAAGCATCCTGATGGAGCCACTATGCTACCCTGGAAGGATGGTAAGTAGATTGCCTGGGACTACACCTGTGCTGCCACATTGGCAGACACCTACTTGCTATACTCCTAAGCTAAAGGGGGTGGAGCTGCCAGCTACAGGGAGACCCAGAAGACCCGCAAATATGAAGGCCTTCCCCCTTGCTATAACTTCATCCCAATAGGGTCGGAGACCCTTGGAGCATGGGGCAAGTGTGCTCTAAAGTTCCTCAAAGAGCTGGGTGAAAAACTCATCATAGAAACCAAGGACCACAGGGCAGCCAGCTTCTTTTTTCAGAGACTCAGTGTTGTGGTCCAGAGGGAAAATGCCTGCAGCATTCTGGGCACGCGGCTCACCACCGGGGAGCTGGATGAAGTACAGTATTCCAGATGCAGCTCTGAGATGTTATCCATGTTGTTTTATTCCCTTCTGTATTTTTGTCAATGTATTTTGTCTTTAAATAAAGTCTACATAGAATATAGAATATAGGGGGTGGTAGAAGACAATGTGCTCCCAAGAGGATGTGTTTTTTTGTATCAAAAATTCATCTCCAGGGAGAGAGGTGCCTTGATGCCGGTGAGAGGCTCTTGATCCAGGGAACTGGATTTGTCTTCATCTTCCTTGGATCAAACCTGGAAGCCTCTCAGGCGCTGTATGACCCCTACAGGTTTAGCGCTTAGTTGTGATTTAAAAATCAGAAAATGCAAAATAACAATTGTTACCTGAACACAGATAATATTCTCTTATTATTTTACTTCATAAAATATTGATCAAGTTCAGACCAGGACCTCAGCTCTATATTACCCACATTATTGTTAGTATTAGTAACATTGTGTGAAGGGATTCAGGGAAACCAGTTAATTGATTTAGTTGGACTTGAGTCCTGGAAATGGGAAGTACAATGCCTGCACTTTAAAGGAGGGGTCTGAGATAGTGACAGCTGGGAGGGACTTTTCTCAGCTGTCGTATCTGAGCTCCTCTGCAAAGACAGTGATTATGTATGAGTGTGGTGAAAGTGTTGAATGATGATGAAAGTTTTTTCTTTTTGGGGATTTTCTTTCTTTTTGGGTCACCCTGCCTCGGTGGGAGACGGCCGACTTGTTGAAAAAAAAAAAAAAAAAAAATTGTTAGTATTAGTAATTATTATTATTATTTTTATTACTGCTTCCCTCAAGGGAGGTTTCTTGACACTGGTGAGGGGCTCTTATCTAGGGAATTGGATCTGTGCTCCAATTCCCTGAATTAACCCCGAATGCCTTTCTAGTAGCGACCAGTGAAGAGGCGGGGCCAGGAGCTGTAAATCGACCCCTGCAATCACAACTAGGTGAATACATCCCCCCTACATGCGCTGTATAATCCCTATGGGTTTAGCGCTCACCATGATAATTATTACTATTTAAATTTTGTGTCATCCCCCAAGAGTTTAGTCTGCAGACTGTAATAATAATAATAATAATGATTCTCTTTCCAGTTGTATTTCCTTCATCCTGTCATTAAGCTGAAGTATTTCAGTAACTGCCATTAGCTCTTGAGCAAATTCTGTTTTATCAAGTGATAAACCCTTCTCATTTTCTCCACTTAATGGCATCCTTGTTTTGTCTGCCATGGTATTTTTTTTTAACACGTCGGCCGTTTCCCACTGAGACAGGGTGACCCAAAAAGAAAGAAAAGATATAACAGTTTAGATGTCGATCCAAACAGCCAATATCCCAAACCCCTCCTTTAAAGTGCAGGCAAGGTACTTCTCACCTCCAGGACTGAAGTCCAGCTAACCGGTTACCCTGAAACCCTTCACAAAATATTGCCCAACACTTTCACAATCACTCATACATAATCACTGTCTTTGCAGAGACACCCAGATACGACAGTTCAGATGTCCCTCCAAACTGCCAATATCCCAAACCCCTCCTTTAAAGTGCAGGCATTGTTCTTCTCATTTCCAGGTCTAAAGTCTGGCTAAACGGTTTCCCTGAATCCCTTCACAAAATATTACCCTTACCCTGCTCACACTCCAACAACTCGTCAGGTCCCAAAAACCATTCATCTCCATTCACTCCTATCTAATACGCTCGTGCATGTTTGCTGGAAGTCCAAGCCCCTAGCCCACAAAACCTCCTTTACCCCCTCCCTTCAAACTTTTCGGGACTGACTCCTACCCCACCTTCCTTTCCCTACAGATTTATATGCTCTCCAAGTCATTCTACTTTGTTCCATTCTCTCTAAATGACCAAACGACCTCAACAGCCCCTCTTCAGCCCTCTGACTAACTCTCTTAGTAACTCCACACCTCCTCCTAATTTCCACAGTATGAATTCTCTGCATAATATTTACACCACACATTGCCCTTAGACCGGACATCTTCACTGCCTCCAGCCTCCTCCTCGCTGCAGCATTTACAACCCAAGCTTCACACTCATACAAGTGTTGGTACCATTATACTCTCATACATTCCCTTCTTTGCCTCCATGGATAATGATTTTTGTCTCCACAGATACCTCAATGCACCACTCACCATAAAATAAACAAGTTGGATACAAATACATGTAAATTATAATGGGTACTCATAAAACTTTTTATATAACTGAGAATTTATTCATTCATTCTTTGGTTACATTTATATACCAACTTTGAAACACTGCATAGATGGAGTAAATTAAATTTCACAAATTTTATTCTAATGTCTTAAAAAGAAAAAAAAGTACTATTAACTCTTTGTTTCATAAATGTTTAGATGAAATGCAAGCAGTTAATGGTAAACAAGTATAAAGAAATTCAGGTTATCTCTATTATTAATAAATCATTCCAAGTCATAGTTGAGTATTTATTCCTTCAAGGGACCTTAATGCCAGTAAAGGGCTCTTAACCCAGGAAATTAGAGCTACCCTCCAGTTCCTTGGATCAAACCTGCATTTCCCAGGCACTGAATGACCCCTATGGATTTAGTGCCTCCCATATAATGATGATAATAATAATAAATTTATATAATGATTTTAGGCTTCAGCAGAGGCAGTGCCAAGGGGATGGGGGGGACACACTGAGTAGTTTAAGCCCCCAAAATTCAATCAGCTCCCCTAAAGCCAAAATAATAATAATAATAATAATAATAATAAAACAACAACAATAATAATAATAATGCTTCAAGACAAGATCTTGAGTCCTGCTCTTCCAACCAGATTGCCACCCCTAAGCCCCTCCTATATAAAACTTGGAGAGCTGTCCCTGGGCTTCAGGGAATTCTACATTTTACTTCCATAGTGTTTTTATATGGTATAAGAATATGCCTCAAAAAATCACCATGAAAGCCTCTTGATCAGTGATAGCAGTAACACTGCATTACTATTCAACTAAGAATATAAGCAGATTTATATTGTACATTATTAAAAGACAAACTTTTCAAAGGCATATAACTCCTCAATTTTCCTAGCAACTACTTGGGATTGAACACTTAAAACATATCTATAAAAAAAGGCAATTTCAATGTTCTTTGTTAAATGACAACATTATTAAAAGACCTAAAAAGAACTGAAGTAAAAAAAATTTAACATTCACTCCCATAAATATGAAGATTAGAGTTTTACACATATAAGATGAACATTCCTCATTCAATCCATTGACTCGATACAAAAATGTTATAGGCCTCCAAACTTGCAAGGATTGGCAAGTGGACACACTTATACATATAAAAACTGAACAATGCAGTAGTCACTTTATTCAGAATAATGAGTGCCCAATAATCTCCTAGTTATATAAAATGCAAAATGCCGTAATAGAAAGTGGACTTCAAATTTTTTTGAATTTGGAAGAATTCTGAATAGCAGTGTCCTAAATAAGACATTACTGTACATATCCAGTACACTTAAAGCTAGGTTGATGATTCAAGAACCATCTTGCAGAATTTAAACTTTTGATCTGTTCACCGAAATCTTATAAAATAATATTTAATAATTAATTACTATATAATATTTCATTTAATAACTTCTATTGTCACATTTTTTTAAAAGGTTAGATTTTTTGTGAAAGCTAATCAAACTGAATTTGTTTTGACAAAATTTTTATGAATTTAAAAAAGTATTATCACTGGATATACTTTAAAGATTTTAATGTTATTAGTGCATTTAGGAATATACATACAGTGGTACCCCGGATTTTGTACAGTTCCCAACTTGAACAATTATGTAAGTATATTTTTGTAAGTGCTTCTTAAGTGCATTTTTGGGGGTCTGAAACAGACTAATCTAATTTACATTCGTCCTTATGGGAACAAATTCGTTCGGTAACGGCACTCGAACAGCCTTCTGGAACGAATTATTGACAAAATCCAGGGTACCACTGTACTGTATGAAAATTGTTTTTACCTTCATATTCCTTGTCCCATGCCAGCCACTATATGGATGGTAATTCATTTAAAAATGAAAACACGGGGCATGTTTTGGGAAAGAGGCCTAATTTTTTCATACTGTATAAGGAATGCCTTCTGAGCTTACAGTGATATACATGTACTTTATTCCTAAACAAATAAATTTTCTGTAAAATTAAAATAAACTGCATCTAGAAATAATTACCCAACATATACAAAAGTTTGTCAGTAAAAGAAGAGTACAGTACATGAAAGGCAAAACAAGTTATACATGTGTGTTCATTAAGAACTACTGTACTTATCATGATGACCAGCTAGAAACCAATATGTTCAAATGTTTTCCTTCAAGGAGAGACCAAAACAAGCATTGGATAGGTGGGCTCGACTGAGAGTCCTGCAATAAACTTAAAGCCAATGTAATCACACACTGAATATATTTCAACATTTCTATTAATCAGTTACAATTTCAATACACAAATAATAACTATGCTTTCTATACAAAGAATACTGTCTCAAATTTACAATAAGAATATTCTGCTCTCAACTTAAAAATTAATTCTCACATAGTGCTACTATATACAAATAATGAACAGTATTAGAATGCTCAATACAATGATGAGTTATTCCATCTTGTGAAAATTTCACTCTAAGTGTAATTCAGTCTTCTGTATACATACCATAAATATTCCTCCACTTATACAGTACAGTATACCCTCGGTTTTCGTTCACCTCCAAACTCGAACAATTATGTAAGTGTATTTTCGTAAGTTCTTTTGTAAGTGTATTTTTGGGGGTCTGAAATGACTAATCTAATTTACATTTGTCCTTATGGGAACAAATTCGTTCAGTAACGGCACTCAAACAGTATTCTGGAAAGAATTTTCAACGAAAACCGAGGGTCCACTGTACGTGTACTTTCCAGTTACTCTTTTATACTCAAGGGAAAAAAATTGTACATTTTCCTCAAGAGATGTTTAGTATGTCCTTGCAGGGAATTATTATTACATTCATGGAAAGTGCCAAACTTGGGAGTTACTCAGAACTGCACAGCAAGAGCAAAAGTGATGGCAGAACTTGTTAGGAAGGAAGCTACAAAGTTTTCCTTGTAAGTTGTGTCATAGAGAGATAGTAGAAGCAGACATGGATGCATTAAGGAAAGAACATCATCAGGAACAAAAAACTGGGTGGTAACAGTTAATGTAGTAAATCAATGTCAATTAAGACATTATAAAAGTCTGTATTAAAGGTGTGACCATCAGAGAGGAGGACGAGCAGTCAGCATGCTTGGGACATGAAAGTGTCTGAAATGAAGGTTTTGTGCTCTGAAGAATAAGACATTTCTTGGAGAGTGGCATTGAGAAAGCATATGTAGTCTACATATGCATCTATATGTACAGCATAACAGTAAAAATTTATGCATATACAATCATACAAAACAAAATTGGGGAAATATATTGCCAAAATCTTTGGCAGAATTCAGTTACCTTAGAATAGTTAATCATACAAATATATATATATATATGTGTGTGTGTGTGTGGGGAGGGGAAGTAAAGTTCCTGCACTCCAAAGGAGGGGTGAGAATATTTGCAGTTTGGAGGGGTATCTGAACTATAGTATTGGTGTGCCTCTGGCAAGACAGTAATGGGGTGAATGATGGTGAAAGTGTTTCTTTTTCGGGTCACCCTACCTCGGTGGGAGACAGCCAGTGTGTTTAAAAAAGGAAATTACACACACACACACATTTGTTTATTTATTTTTTTAACACACTGGCTGTCTCCCACCGAGGAAGGGGGACCCAAAAGAGAAACTCTTTCGCCATCATTCATTTCATTACTGTCTCGCTAGAGGCATGCAGATACTACAGTGCTACTACAATGTATGTGCACAGAGAGAGAGAGAGAGAGAGAGAGAGAGAGAGAGAGAGAGAGAGAACACACACACAGTTGGATAGGAACTATGTAAAAATATTATAAACAGCTACTACTGTATAGCTATGATACAGGTATTTAGATGAATAACGACTAATTTCAATACACAAGATCAATTTATTAACAGACTGTGCAGGTACAAATGAAAAAATGATGCGTATTGATAATCCAATTTAATTCTGTACTAGAATTCTGAGAAAGGAATGTTTCTAAACCTCAGTTATCAAAACAAATCTACTCAATATTTATTGAGCATTCTAGTAATAAAAAAATCTGCATATATACTGTGTATTATATGACTAAAGAAGTGACCATTAACTCAAGCTATATATGATGGTTCAGGTGGGTAGGGTTAGGTTCAGTGTTCAGCTTTATGTACAGTATGATAGGCATTACGAATGAGGGCATAAGGAAAACATGCCTCCAAAAGGTCCATCGTCAGGAATGGAGATTGTACCACAATCTGAAAAACAAACCAACATATGTAATTATCTTTTTACAAATTTACAAACATTTTTGCATTTTAAAATGTTCATTAGAATGAGATATGATCATACATCTTAAACTGAAATAAGCTCACTTGGTGCAGCAAGATATAAGTAGCATCTCGATTCTTAATCACATCCTTATCATTTTCACGACCCAAGCGGAGAAGACTTGACGATGCAAGCTGCAAAATATGCACGAAATTAATGTATCTGCCAGAGACTACAATTGTTAAAATGAATTTTCACATAATGAAAACAAGCTGTCCGGTCATTTTAACAACTCTCTCTTCTACATTAAAGACTATTTCTTTAAATAAAACATGAAATACAGTGGTACCTCTACTTACGAGCAGCTCCCAACTCGAACAATTATGTAAGTGTATTTTTGTAAGTGCTTTTGTAAGTGCATTTTTGGGGTCTGTAATGGATTAATCTAATTTTCATTATTTCTTATGGGAACAAATTCCTTCGGTATCGGCACTTGAATAGTCGTCTGGAATAAATTAAGCTCGTTAGCAGAGGTACCACTGTACAGTGGACCCCCGAGTTTCGTAAACCCCGGAAATCGTGCTTTTATGTAAGTATAATATTGTAAGTGCTTTTGTAAGTGTATTTTTAGGGGTCTGAAATAGACTAACCTACTTGACATTATTTCTTAAGGACGTAAATTCGTTCGGTAATGGCACTTGAGCAGGCTTCTGGAATGAAGTTTTTACGAAACTCTGGGGTCCACTGTATATATATTTTATAGTGATGTCTATATTTCTAGGGGTTACATTTCCAGAGACTTGCAATTATGGAAAAACTGCAAAGAACTTTAAAACAGTGAATTGGAATGTTGGTGTGCATGTGGAGGAGTGTTTGCATGTCTTCACCACCAGAAATACACCAGTGACAAAAATTTGTCACTGAAAATAGTGAGAAACACCTATGACATACTAACTTTAAAACAGCATTTAGATATGGATAGGGAATGGCTGAACAAGTTGTTCATGATATACATTAGACCAAAATTGATGTATGCAGTAGTAGTGTGGTGTCTACACCACACTACTACTACTGAACAGATGCAATTATACATAGTGTTTATAGCAGTGCCTATTTTTGGGAGGGCATTGCAAATAAACCCTAAACTAAAAACAAACCATAAGATGTTACTCAAAATACTCTCAATGGTTTTTTCATATTAAGATTTTAAAGCCAATCAGAAAAGGCAATCTTAAGTTGTTGTGCATAAACCAATATTCCAATTTTAAGCAGACACACACACTTAACTTTATTACTGAAACAAAGAACAGGTTAATGAAAATGAATATATTACCGCCAAAAACTCCTTTAATCTTTCTTCAATATCTTGACCTCGTCCACAATATGTGAAGAGTGCTGCAAACAATGTGTTAACAGCCTGAGCTAAGCAATGTGAATTGTTTGCATGAGCAGCATATGCTGTTTTGTACACCTGATGAAGAAAAAGGTATTAGATCATTCTCACACTGCAACAACACTTGGCTTTCAGCCACAATCACTATACTGCCCTAACAGTAACTACTCTCCTATCTCCTTTCTATTTCCCTTTATTTTATCTTTATATTTTATTAATCATTTCATTTCACATTTGTATACAGTATACGTATGTACAATATATGCTGAAGCAATCCTCATCCTTACCACACATTCTCATTTTTCAATGTCTGCACTGGTGGTGGTTACTGTTTCAGCAAGTGACTGAAACATGTAGAAAGTATGCTACATACACCTCCTTTAACCCTTTCAGGGTTCAGAGGCCAAATTTCAAAGTGTGCACCAGGGTCCAAGAATTTTCAAAAAAAAAATTTGTTATTTTTTCTTATGAAATGGTAGAGAATCTTTTTCTGAAGGTAATAAAAGAAAAAGTATGAAATTTGATGGAAAATTGACGAAATTATGCTCTCGTGAATTTTGATGCGTCAGCGATATTTACACATTGGCGATTTTGCCGACTTTGACTCCCATTTTAGTCCAACTAAATTATTCCAGTCAACCAAATTCTTAGCTATTTTACTAGTATTACTTCTATTCTATCGATTAAGCACAAGAAATCGCCCAATCAACTGTTTCAACTACAAAATAAAGTGATCAGAAATTGGTAATTTAGCCAATTTAACACAAAGTTCAAAATATTCCAGTTTCAAAATAGGGTGCAGAATAAACAATGCAGGCATTCCTGGCACTAAACTACTTTGAGCTCAGTTTCAAGCCATTTCCCAGTACTAAAACCAATCAAAATCATCTCAATTTTTGTAATATATCTTCCATTCTATCAAATGAGACCAAGAAATCGCAAATACAACTATAAAAAGCATATGAAAAAACACTACAAAGTCGCTTTTTAATCGAAAATTACAGTCTCAGTTTTTTTTCTCTCATTATGCACTGTGTGCTGCAGGATTTGTTTTATGTGGTGCACACTTACCACATAGATGTATTCTCTCATATCTAGGCCCAAATTTACCACTCACAGCTTATCTGAGTGAGCTGAGCTCATGGCGTAGAACTACGGTTTGGACCCTCAATTCAAAGCCGTAGAACTACGGCATGGACCCTGAAAGGATTAAAGTGCAGGCACTGTATTTCCCACCTCCAGGACTCAAGTCCAACTAACCGGTTTCCCTAAATCCCTTCACAATATAGTACCCTGCTCACACTACAACAGCTCGTCAAGTCCCAAAAACCATTTGTCTCCACTCACTCCTAACATGCTCACACATGCCTGCTGTATGTCCATGCTCTTACTTGTGTTTGTCTGCACACCTGAGACAGCTTCAATAGGTAAATTTTATCTGTGAAATACCCTATATATATTTATAGTTAAGTAATAACTCTTAGGAGTTATTACTTAATAGAATGACTTCGAGAGTGTATAAATCTGCAGTGGAGAGAAAGCAGGGTAGGGGTCAGCCTAGGAAAGGTTGGAGGGAGGGGGTAAAGGAGGTTTTGTGTGCGAGGGGATTGGACTTCCAGCAAGCATGAGCATGTTTGATAGGAGCGAATGGAGACAAATGGTTTTTAGGACTTGACATGCTGTTGGAGTGTAAGCAAGGTAACATTTATGAAGGGATTCAGGGAAACTGGCAGGCTGGACTTGATTCCTGGAGATGGGAAGTACAGTGCCGGCATTCTGAAGGAGGGGTGTTGATGTTGCACTTGTATAACTGTGGTGTAGGCATGCGTCTGGCAAGACAGTGATGGAGTGAATGATGATGAAAGTTTTTCTTTTCCAGGCCACCCTGCCTTGGTGGGAAACAACCGATGTATTAATAAAAAAAAAATATTTTCTTAACATTAGCAATTCACTAAAGTTATTTGAAGGTGATGCATGGTGTGAAATTTATGCAGAGAATGCAGAGTGGAAAATATTAGAAGATGTGGAGTTACAAAAATTGTAATTCAGAGGGTTGAGGAGGAGTTGTTAGTGGTTTGGACATTTAGAGAGTAAGCAGCAGAAGCGGATGAAGAGGGTATTTAAATCTGAGGTGGAAGGAAGGAGGGGTAGGTGTCAGAAGGGTTGGAAGGAGAAAGTAAATGGAGTCTGAATGGAGTCTAGAGTGCCAGGGTCTGTAACATCCAGCAGGCTTGTCAGAGTATATTACATTGGAATTAGTAGAGACATATGGTTTTTATGATTTGACATGCTGTTAGAATGTGTACAAGGTTATATTTATGAAATGTTTCAGGGAAAACAGGTTGGGTAAAGATGATGCAATTTGGAAGTTCATTTGAATTATGTCATCATACTTCCAGCAAGACAGAGATTGAATAAATGATGGTAAATTGAGTAATCCATGCGTGTCGTAAGAGGCGATTAAAATGCTAGGAGCAAGGGGCTAGTAACCCCTTCTTCTGTGTATATTACTAATTGTAAAAGGAGAAACTTTCGTTTTTCCTTTTGGGCCACCCCGCCTTGGTGGGAAACGGTCGACGTGTTGAAAGAAAGAAGAAGAAATTGAGTAATATTTTGTGAAGGGATTCAGGGTTTTATATTGAAAAAAACCAGTTAATTGATTTAGTTGGACTTGAGTCCTGGAAATGGGAAGTACAATGCCTGCACTTTAAAGGAGGAGATTGAGATTTTGGCGGTTTGGAGGGATTTTCTGAACTGTCATATCTTAGCGCCTCTGCAAAGACAGTGATTATGTGTGAGTGAGGTGAAAGTGTTGAATGATGAAAGTTTTTTCTTTTGGCGATTTTCTTTCTTTTTGGGTCACCCTGCCTCGGTGGGAGACGGCCAACGTGTTAAAAAAAATGAGTTTCCTCTTTTTTTTTTTTTGGTTCACTCTACCTAGGTGGGGAGTCGGCAGTGTTAAAAAAAAGTTCTTGAGGTTCAATTTATATAGAATTTACCACTATGGGACCATGAAATGTGCTCATGTTCTCAACAGAAGGATTTCAGTTTAATATTATGATAGATAAAAACAAAATTACTTAATAGAATGACTTCGAGAGTGTATAAATCTGCAGTGGAGAGAAAGCAGGGTAGGGGTCAGCCTAGGAAAGGTTGGAGGGAGGGGGTAAAGGAGGTTTTGTGTGCGAGGGGCACACAAATGAAGTTCTGATTTGGAATGGCATCACTGAAATGTGCTTCATCACCGGTAGAATTAAAGCTATGACTACACTAGTAGTCGTAGCTTTAATTCTACTAAACAAAAATAATGTTTTATGTTAATTGAAATATTAATTATATACTATTTAAGAAAATAACTGACATGCGAGGAAAGAATCGTGAATGAATGATTAACCTAGTAAGAGAAATCTCTGACCTCTCTACTACTTACTGTACTATCCATACGAGCTAATTTTGGAATGGACACAGCAACAAACACCATTAACAAACATGTGATGACAAATTCTTCATCTGGCACCTCTGAAAAGAAGCCAATGGATCATGCATAGAGAGAAAGGAAAGATATTAAAAATGAACGACAACACAGTATATACTAATCACTACCATTAAGTTATTTAATTTAATAGTTCTAAAATAATTTTAAATCTACAGTACTATACAGCCTCTCCTCACTTAACGCCGGAGTTCCGTTCCTGAGACCACGTCAGTAAATGAATTCGTCAGTAAGCAAGGAGCATACTATAACAGTAGTGGGTTTGTGTCAACCATCTTTGATATTGTTTTAATGTCACCTTTGCACCATTTATAACATTTCTGGTATGTTTTAAATGTTTATACAGTAGTGTACAGTACGTATATTGAAATAAACAGAATAGATGAAATCAGCTCTAATACACATTATTTAGGTATGCATACTTTTCAGAGAGCCAGTAGTAAGTCCGAGTCGTCGTTAAACAAGTACGTCGCTAAGTGAGGAGAGGCTGTACTGTATAAATGTTTTCTTATTTGGAGTAATCCCTATGGTATACATGTTTATGAAAACCCATGATAACGTAAAAAAAAATCTCACAGCATTAAAGAACATACTCATACTCTTTCATTAAAAATATTTTATTTCATTAACAAGTTTATCAGGCTGGCTTTTATGTGATCAAACTCACAAGCATAAATGAAAATACAGTGTGGTCCTTTGAGTTATGATGGTCTTGTGTTATGATAATTTTGAGTTATGATTTACCCCCCTCAAAGGAATTTAATGAGTTGCAATAAAAAATGTGGGGGTATGTGTGGGGGGTGGCTTAGCAGCCAATCAGTGATGGGAATGAATGTCTCTTGGGTAGCATCTCAGCCAACAGCAGTTTGTATTACAGTTTATTATATCCTCTTCAGTTTGAAGCTACAACATATGTTGCCTGGACCAATTCCAGATTATTTACCCTTCATAAATGCATTTGTGATTTAATTACATCATTTTTTGTGTTACCAAGTCATCATGGCCCCTCTTCACCCTCTGCCCCTATCACCACACCACCAACTCTTCAAGTCCAAGGTACAGTAAAAATTGTGCTTCGCTTCTGGGGCCCTTGGGTCAAATTACCGTGAAACCATGTATTTTGGGGTTTGAGTTACAATAGTTTTGAGGAACGATGTCTTCTGGAATAAATTATTATTGCAACTCAAGAGACCACTGTACTGTATAGAAAAAAATTAAAGCAACCAATACAAAAAAAAGGGAGGAAAATTTTTCTGGGAAATGTATCATTGGAACAGATACAGTGGACCCCCGGTGTTTGTCCTGCTCCAAACTCGCCCTTTTATGTAAGTGTATTTTTTTAAATGCTTTTGTAAGTGTATTTTTGGGGTCTAAAAGGACTAGTGTACTTTACATTATTCCTTATGGGAATAAATTCGTTTGGTAACGGCACTTGAACAGCATTCTGGAACGAAAAAATCACGAAAACCGGGGGTCCACTGTATTTGTAAAAAAACACCTGTGTGTTGTCAAGTGGTCCATTCATAAGTACAGCTAATTATAACTTGGGCATTCATAACCAGGTAGTCGCCTATACAGTGGAACCTCGGTTTTCATTATTAATCTGTTCTAAAAAGTCTGACAAAAACCGAATCATACGAAAACTGAAGCAATATTTCCCATAAGAAATAATGTAAATCAAATTAATTCATTCCAGACACCCAAAAATATTAACAAAAAATACATTTTATAGAGAATAACTATTGTTTTACATAAAGAAAACAATGAGAAATAAATATAAATGACTAATGAAATGGATAAATGAACATTTAACATCACTTTTACCTTTACTGAAGACTTGTTGGCGTTTGGAAGACGGCGAGGAGGGGAGAGGGAGAAGGAGAGGTTATTGTTTGGAAGGGGAATCCCCTTCCATAAGGACTTCAAGTATCAAGGCCCTATCCAGGGTTACTTCCCTTCTTTGTCTTTTACTGGCATTAGGTCCAGCTTGAGAGTCACTGTACCACTGTCACACAAAGAATCTGTCCAGAGAGGTCTGTTTCTGGAGTCTCTTAAAGATTTGCCTAAAATGGGACAAGGCATTGTCATTGAACATGTTGCAAACATTGCTTGCAACAGCTTTGCAACTCACTCCACTTTGCACACATGTCCTTAATCACTGAAGAAGGCACATTCTCCCCTCTCTCTTCTCCTTCTCTGAAGCAATTTCCTCAGCTGTGGTCTGTTGCTGTTCCAGTTGAAGGTCTTGCAGCTCTTCAGTGGTTAGCTCTTCCCTGTGGTCATCCACCAACTCTTCCACATCCTGACCAGTCATATCCAACCCCATGGACTTCCCCAAAGGCACTCGAAACTTTCTTTGGCCTCATGGTGGCTTATTTAGCAGTCGCACTCAATAAACAAGCACAAAATCAATGGATTATTACGAAATGTTTTGGATGAATGCGCAGAGTGATGCTCACTCAACGAGAAACAAAGGCAGACTGAGTCACGAACGCATGGGATGCTTTGTGTGGGTGCTTGAGTGGCCGAGTCACGCGGACGTGTTTGGTACGGACCATTCTCAACTCTACGAGAACCGAGCGGATGTACGAAAACTGGGACAAAATTTTGACGAAAAGAGTCGTCGAAAACCGAATCCTACAAAAACTGGGGCATACGAAAACCGATGTTCCACTGTATATCCAATAGCAACCAAGAAATAAAATGCATACTGTATGTACAGTGGACCCCCAGATTACGTACTGCTCCAAACTCGAACAATTATGTAAGAGTATTTTTGTAAGTGCTTTTGTAAGTGTATTTTTGGGGGTCTAAAAGGACTAATCTAATTTACATTATTCCTTATGGGAACAAATTCGTTCGGTAACGGCACTTGAACAGCATTCTGGAACGAAATGATAATGTAATCCGGGGGTCCACTGTATATGTTCTTGCTCCCAAGGAAAAAAATTAATTTAATGTTATAATTCATTGCTAATGAATGTATTTTTAATGTTATTAGATAAGAACATAAGAACATAAGAAAGGAGGAACACTGTAGCAGGCTTGTTGGCCCATACTAGGCAAGTCCTTCAAATAAATTATACTATAATAAAGTAAGGTACTGGAAATATTTCCTAACAAGCCATTCAATTTCACTTCTACTATTAAGTACCTGGACATAAATAGTATAGAGTTAATTAAAAACTGATTTTCTTACCACTTTTGTGGGATCGCAATACATTAACTAATGCTGGGTCCACGTCACAAGGATGGCCAGCAGCTGATGACATTTCATTCACAAGCTAGAATAAAGTATAAATTACAGTTATTATTCGGTAACAAAACCACCACAGGAAACAATTCCTAATTTATTATTTTCACATCTCCTTGTATCTAATGTTCACCTAAATGAAATAATGTAATTACAAGACAATGTTTGTTGTTACCAAATGGTGAATAATTGGTAATTAATGTATTTTTTGTTTTGAAATGTTAATAAAATAAAGTACAGTCAATAATTACTATAGTGTAAAATATGACAAAATATCAACAAAACAATAACAGCTAAAGATTAATTAATTTTTCTTTATTAATACAGTAAAATTATTTAAGTAATTCTCTTCATTTCAAAAGAAAATAAATCAATACTACTAAATTACAGTACTTAGTAATAATTGCAATAATATTTTGCATAACTATTTATGTTACACTAAGGAAATGCAGTATATATTATTAAGTATATATAAAAAACTTCATTAAAATAAATAATGCCTTGTTAATGCAGGTAAAATTCACACAAAAAACGTATCTGGCAAAATAAACTCAAGTCTTACACAACCCTGTAAAGTATACACTAATAAGGATGTTCAAGCATATGTATGTGCCAGTGTAAAGTGATGTACTATATATACCTATAAAAGCACAATAATGACTACACTGAAGTTATATTGTACAAGTTCAGAGAGCTATAACAAAGATAAATGAGATATGTTGATATTTTTTATATGCATGAGATGTGCATGTTTAGGGGAAATGTGAAAGAATGGCTCAGGAGGTTAATTTGAATATCAGTAACAAGAAAATTCAGGCATAACTTCAAGTATTGTGTGAAGAAACCATGCCAAATATGGGTTGAGAAACTAAATATATAGCACACTTTGCAAGTGTTGTACTCCCTCAGCATCTGAGGAGGATGTTCTGCAAGAGGTCGAATATGGTAAACTCGTAAATATAGAACTTTGGTTTCAAAAGTTAAAAAAAAGACTGTGTTCTGGAACCCTCCCTGGCACTCATACTAAGTACAGTATTAATCTACCGGGTAACATGTGCTGTTTTGGGTCACTTGCAGTAACAAATTACTCATCTAACATACAAAATATTGTTGCAAGCTGAAGTTCACTGTGCCCAAGTCATGTCTCTAGAACCTTAGTTACTGGATCACTATACAAGACCTTATGAAAGTTGTTTAGCTGGGAGCCAAGCTTGTGAATAATAGCATATTACTGTACTACATGAATTGCAATTCTGGAAGGCTAGCATGTGGACCATGGTATAATAGCATACTCAAGTCTTGTATCTGCCAGCTGGACTCACGGACTTGTGAGCACAGGCAATAGGATATAGTGCACTACTTTAATACAAAATGTGCAAAACTCATAGAAACTGAGGGAGTACGGTAGAATGTGGAACACACCAAAGTAGAAACAAGCTGAGGATAGCAAATACAGTATGGTTACTTAATAAAAGTAGCTGAGTGAAGATGCTTTAAGAATGTTTTCTGTCTCCCAGCTACGTTAAGTTAATACAATAGGTAATACTGGCAAAAGATGCAAGATAAATGTCTATGTAAAATATAGTAGATATTGATTAATAGTTGCAGATGCAATTCTAATGCTAAGAATAATTTTGTAGTTGAGCATCACTATCCTGGTCTCATTCATCCCAGACACAACAGCTGCTTATTCTGGATAAATCTACCATTATGCATTTATGTAAATACAGTATGCAGTTTAGAGAAAATTGAGGTGTACATGGCAGTTGGTGCCCAGGCATACCACAATTTGTCTAATTAAACATACTTTGTGTTTTAACAAATCTGTATCCCATATTTACAGTAGTCTAAATTCTAACTTACTACTACATACACCTACACATGATGGAAGAGTAATTCTATACATGTTCTGCATGATGATGACTATGATACTAAACTATATAGAACAGAACAGAGCAAGAAAGTGAGGAATTGATAAGGGAGTGTAATGCTGTCACTAGTCACTACTTCATCTATACTCTTCTCAATTATCAATACTAATATAAAGACAATTGGAATGCCCAAAAAAAGCTACAGTACTTCTACTGACACCAGACAAGAGGGAAGAAAATGAGAGAGAGGAAGCAGGTAAGAGAGAAAGAGTACAAAATGTGTGTGTTATGAACTACCAAAATGTTCCCAGTTTGTGCATATGATGCAACTGCAAAGTAACAGGTGAAAATATCTGCCTATTTTTTTTTAATAATGAAGCATTATTTCTTGCTCTTGAAGTACAAGTTTATAATAAAAATAATGTCTTGAACAACTCTTGTATAATATAAACCAATCAATACCATAAACCCTAATTTAAAGAACAAATAGAGAGGAGTGAGTGGCTGGCAATGGCTACTGTGGTGGATAGAGATGAGATTGTTGTCATGATCATAATAATGAGCAATTCTGTAATCAACAGTCTATGTTCCTTGTTTCCAAATCAACTGACTTGGTAGAGTTCATTAAATCAAGGGTTTACTGTGCTATCCTATATTAAGTCACATGATTATGTGATGGTACAAGAGCCAACACCTGGCTCTGTCACTCAGAGCTATGAGTGTTCTGAATGGTGCCTTTGCTTGAACATATTCCACTGCAATTTTGCAGTTTCCAGAACTACCCAGAGGATTTTTAAATCATTTACAAAACATGCACCAAAATCAATGGAAGAGAACAAATAAAGAACGTTGCAGTAAGTACGCTATTTACTTTTATACGTATATGTACTCTCGGGCTTCTATATTACCAAAATTTCAGTACTAGAAGAAAACTTCTGGTTCTAACAAGTCAGGAATAATGGTTTCAGTTGCAATATAATTTATATAAGTTTAGACTGCAGAACACACAAAATATGTACAAACATTTATCTCAGGCTGGAGGAGATTCGAACCTACAACTTTGGGACAAAATACACAGTACTATGCACACTGTGTCAAACTGGTTTAGTGTACTTTGCTCCTAAGTTCACAGGTTCGAATCTCCTCTAGCCTGAGATAAATGATTTTAATATATAAACAATGAACTTGAGTTCTGGAGGTGCTAAGTACAGTATAATGCCTGCACTGAAGGATAGGGAAAGAGGTTTTGATTCAGAGGGTCATTTGAATTGTGATGTCTGCATACTTTTGGCAAGATATCTATTGAATGAGTGATAGGTAAATGTATTTCCTTGTTTGGGTCAACCATCTATTAATACAGAGAATAACAAAAAAATATTTAGGTGAAAATACAAAGAAAATCCCTAAGAGAAAAGCAGATAAAACACTTAAAAGGACAACAGTTCAGTTTTTGATCAGCAAATTAAGTATATTATTATTAAGCTACTATGTCAGTCAAAGGAATTATTCAAGAGAGAAATGGATAGGCAGACTGAACTTTCTTAGATTTCAAGAAAGCTTTAACTAGAATTTCTCACAAAAGACAATATCTTGAATTGCAAAATACAGGAGAAATAAAGGAGAAACTATTACAGTGGATAAGAGAGTGTCTGGTTGAAATATACAAAACATAAAATTAGACGTAATATTAATAACAAAAAGGCACAATACAGTGACTGGAAAAATACAAAAATAACCCACACATAGGAGAGGAGGAGCTTACGAGAACGTTTCGGTCCGACTTGGACCATTTACAAAGTCGGACTGAAATGTCGTTGTAAGCTCTCCCTCCTCTCCTATGTGCAGGTTATTTGTGTATAGATGTAATATCCTCGTGGGGTAATCTCACTGGAGTAGTGTGCAAAGATCAGTGATTGCACTGTAATGTTTCAGGACTTGAGTCCTGGAAATGGGAAGTACAATGCCTGCACTTTAAAGGAGGGGTCTGGGATAGTGACAGTTTGGAGGGACTAATTCTAAACTGTAGTATCTGAGCGCCTCTGCAAAGACAGAGATTATGTATGAGTGAGGTGAAAGTGTTGAATGATGATGAAAGTATTTTCTTTTTGAGGATTTTCTTTCTTTTTGGGTCACCCTGCCTCGGTGGGAGACGGCCGACTTGTTGAAAAAAAAAAATATACAGTACTCTGTTTGTGAATAATGCAAAGATTCTATGTAAGTGAGCAATAAAAAATGACTAAAACTGTGCAAGACTTGGGAAGACTGATAAAGTGGGGGGTGAGACAAAATAATAAATTTAATGTGGGTAAATGCCATGTAATGGAAATGGGGAGAAAGCAAAAACAGGCCACATGAACACTACAGATTGTGATAAAATTTAAAAAACATCAGAGACAGATTCGAGAGTCATGTAACAAGAGACTGCTGCCAAAAGATCATATTAAATAAATCTTAACCCTTAAACTGTCCACACGTAGATATACGTTCACTTGCGTAGCTGACAGAGTATTTTGAGAAAAAAATAAATTGTTCTTTTTGTTTAAAATGAAAAGTGCATTTTGTTTGTCATTCCCACATTATGTAATACTGCATACACTGAGTGCACAGACCCATTCTCTAATCTCTAGGCAACTCAGGCTTATCGTGGCAAGGTTAAAAGCATTTGAAAAAATCGTACGAGTACGAGCGTCAACGTATATCTACGTGTTGACAGTTTAAGGGTTAAGAAGCCTCTAGGCTGGTTAAGCAGGATCATCAAAGGTGAGAATAAAACCCCATAGTTATAAACTGAGGAAGAAGAGGTGCCAAAAGTATACTAGACAATTCATCAGAATGAAAGAACACTGGAATGAGTTGTAAGATTTCCTAAAAATTAAATGGCACTTTAGATATTGAAGACAGGATATCATGTAACTAGAAATAGGTAATTAACTAGAGATATTTAGCCAAGGTAACTGCTAGTATTACTGCTAGTTAGAAGCAGGTAAAACTACAAAAATAATAGAAAAATTGGCTAGTGATATTTACAAACTCCAGGCACAAATTCTTTGAATATTTGATGCTATCCATTTATACAATATTTGAGCATCCATATACAGTGGTACCCCGACTTACGATATTTTTTCATTCCAGAATGCTGTTCAAGTGCCACTACCAAACAAATTTATCTCCATAAGAAATGATGTAAAATAGACTAGTCCTTTTAGACCCCCAAAATTACACTTACAAAAGCATTTAAAAAAATCAACTTACATAAAAGGGTGTGTTTGGGGACCATCGTAAGTCGGGGTACCACTGTATTCAGGATGAATGTAGAAGAAAAGTAGCCAAAGAATATTTTGCTCTTGTTAATAGGTTATATCTCAGACCGATGTAAGTAATGTGCAGGATAAAGGAGATTTAGGAAGATCAAATGAAAACTTAAAAATCCAAGGCTAAAATATTAAATTTGATACACACCATGTACAGCACATACTTAATGTATTGTACCTTAATTTAGTAAAATGAAAGCCATATTTTTCTCAGGGAATTTTATAAATACCATAGACAAATTCAATTTGCCTTAGCAGGAAATGGCTAATAAGGTTAAAATAAGAAATAGCACATTTCAGTATGAGTGAGCATATAATAACAGTGATGTCATGTTGAGCCAAGGGTACCTTGAAGACGGCACTGGCTATTTATGCAGTATAAACTAATTATAAAAAGATTTCAATATACTGTACTGTACACAAGAAAATTAAATAATAAAGAATGATTTAACTGAAAGTGCTGGAAAGCTATGAAAATTAGAGGACTTGGATCTAATACCAACCCAAAGAATTACTAGATATGCAGACACACTAGAAATTAATATACTAATATAAGGAGAGCAAGAAACTTTGATAAAGAAATAGTGAAAACAAAGGCGGAACAAAAATATTTTTTTTAACACCATTTCCCCATGGAGATGGAACAAAATCTACTGAAATTTGGAAAATCCAAACTAAATGTCAAAGACAATATTCAACAAATAAAAACCCATAAAACTGGCAAACCAGAGAACATATGTCTAATGCTAAATATGAAGTACAGTACCAGAGTATTTAAAAAAAAATGGGGAAAAAACTAAGTGAAATGGATTTGAACCACCTGCCCCAGTAGCAAGTTCCAATGGAACCCAACAAAATAACCAAGAACAGACCTTGGGTTTTAAGTGTGTGAAGAGCAACTAGATCATCTACTCATAAATTTTCTAAGATTGTATAACAAGAAGGCAAATTGGTGGTCAAAGTAAAAATGAGCAAAATATATTGTACTGAGAGTGAAAAGGGTAATAGGGAAGATAATTAAAACTACAAGGTCTGTGTCATCTGAAAGCATTTCTGTAAAATTAATGAAACCTGTTGTTTATCAGACTATTTTATTCAAATCTAATAACAATGGCTTTGAGACTTTTAGTAGACAAAGACAGGTTTCAGAAGGTTTTACCGTATTGGGGTAATGTTTTGTTTTTTGTAGAAATTATGAAGCTATGTGTAATTTTCTATTTGAAGGAAAATGAAAACAGTAACAAAAGAAAAAAATGAGCTAACAAAGATCAGTCATGCACCAGTAGTATTTATAATTTATGAGAATGACTTGCCAAGACTAAGAAGATTGTATGAGCATCTGCAGATGCAAAAACCCCACTCAAAGTAAGTGTAGTACAAAATGACTGCAGCCAATCCCTACAAGACAGATAAATTGAGTAAATGGGGTGACAGATGAATGATGAAAAATAAAATTTGTGATAAAATAATAAATGTGCCAGACAGAATGAGTGATCCCAGAGTAATTATAGACAAGACTGGAAGATCGCATTAATAAGCTAAGATACTCATATGCTACACTGCCAAACTTCAAAATAACCTTTGGATATATAAAAGACAAATGTTTAAAAAAATAACATTTTTATTAAACATTAGGCCAAAACTGGAATATCTAAGGTAGTGTGGAGTCTGCACACAAAAAATATGCAGTAGGTACAATTTTTTTTTTATTAACACACAGGCCGTTTCCCACCAAGGCAGGGTGGCTCAAATAACAAAAAACTTTCATCATCATTCACTCCATCACTGTCTTGCCAGAGGGGTGCTTACACTACAGTTATAAAACTGCAACATTAACATCCCTCCTTCAGATTGCAGACACTGTACTTCCCATCTCCAGGACTCAAGTCCGGCCTGCCGGTTTCCCTGAATCCCTTCATAAATGTTACCTTGCTCACACTCCAACACCACGTCAAGTCCTAAAAAACATTTGTCTCCATTCACTCCTATCAAATATGCTCACGCATGCTTGCTGGAAGTCCAAGCCACTCGCACACAAAATCTCCTTTACCCCATCCCTTCAACTTTTCCTAGGCCGACCCCTACACCGCCTTCCCTCCACTACAGATTTATACACTCTCGAAGTCATTCTATTTTGTTCCATCCTCTATACATGTCCGAACAATCTCAACAACCCCTCCTCTGGATAATAGTTTTGGCAATCCTGCACCTCCTCCTAATTTCCAAACTACGAATTCTCTGCATTATATTCACACCACACATTGCCCTCAGACATGACATCTCCACGGCCTCCAGCCCTCTCCTTGTTGCAACATTTACCACCCATGCTTCACACCCATATAAGAGTGTTGGTATAACTATACTCTCATACATTCCCCTCTTTGCTTCCATGGACAAAGTTCTTTATCTCCACAGACTCCTACGTGCACCACTCACCCTTTTTCCCTCATCAATTCTGATTCACCTCATTCTTCATAGACCCATCTGCCGACATGTCCTCTCCCAAATATCTGAATACATTCACCTCCTCCATACTCTCTCCCTCCAATCTGATATAGAAACAATTGTAAGTACTAATCACAAAAGTGCTAAACCCAGAAGGGTCATTTAGCATGCTACAAAATGGCTACCAGAGCTAAGATTTATAACTTAAGATCTAGAGCACAAAAAATGCCTTAAGATAACCATATATAAGATGATAAAAGGTAAGAAAAATACACAAATATGTAATAACACCATCAGAGCAAAAGGCCAAAATTGTGAAGATAAAAAAAAAAAGGATTCTAAAGGATACTAATCAATATTTTCTTCACAAAGTAGTAGTGAAATGACATCCAGGACATCAGTCAGGACACAATGAGCACAGCTCAGGTCCTACTACTAAATATAATCATGAAATATATAATCACACACTACTCATCGCTGAAAAGTTTTGGGACGATAATTTTTACAGAATTCCATCCAAATTATTAATAAAAATGCTAAAATTACAGAGGTTAAAAATTCTAAATATATGAATGATGCACTATATGCAATAGAATTCTATTATATTATCATCCCCAGTTATATTTCTATCTATACACTATATGTATATCAAATATGTTAGAGTATATGAAAAACCAAAACCAGAACATTAGTAAGCTAAATACTTGATTGAGAATTGAATGATATTGCAGTAGTCAACACAGGCTTCAGTCTTATTAGTGCTTTTTGTCCCAGTTATAGCAGTGAAAATAAAGCAGTTGAAGTAAACTTAACATTGTGCAGGCTCTTTTTTGTGCTCCATTTACAAACTTGAAGGGAAAAAAAATCAGAGCAGATTTTAAGTCTCCCAGAACGTGCACATATGTTGGATCTTTCCATTTTGATTTTTGAACTGTAGAGCATACATGATACCATCACCACAACCAGGATTATTATTAATAGCACTAATAACAATGCAATTATCATTATTTCCATCACCTTTACCAGCACCGTTTCCCAAGCATGCTAAAAAGAACTCACTCTCTGCTAACCTGCAGCTTAATGTTCTCAATCTGCTCATGAACCCCCGCATCACATGGGAAGGAATAGTGTATTAGTATTCTGCAGTTTTTCACTCTTTCTCACGGATTTAAGTATAAAACCATAAGCTGTTTGAACCTCAGATGGAGTTAAAACACATCTAAGGCTTATCTTTCAACTACTGTACTGTAAATATAAGAGTTGTGCCTTGAAAGAGAAAATATGAGAGTTGCAATTAAACTTTTTAACAATTTTTTTATCCTAATTAAGCTGAGCCTAGTGTGAACTCCATCAAAAGCATAGACATGATTAGCTCTATTAACCCTTGGTGTCAAGTTTCAATGAAGCCGTTTTATATAAAAGAAAATGAGCCTAAAAGAAACCCCCTGTCAAGCTGATCAGTGAGCCAGATGTGTTCAAGATTATTTCTTAGTTTATGTGAGAAAAGATTTTAATCTCTCATGAATATATACTCATGAGAATCCAACTGAACATTTAGAACAGAATACTCAAAATGCATTCCCAGAGATTTTATCCCAACAATTCACTAATTGGCTCATCAATTAAAAGCATGTTATTAAGAAGCAGAACAATAGACTTTCCTGATTGATCTGAAACCGATGAAGGAAAATATTTGTTGAGAATTAAATGACAGGCAACAGTAATAAGAAATATATTTAAAGAAGTTATCATTTTTTTCACGGATACACAAGCAGTATTAAATTAAGTGTTAACAGTGTTCATGATATTTATTTGCAACAGTATATACAACCATTATAAATATACAAATTGTAATTATACAATAAAATAATTACACATAGATCAAGAAAATTGCATAATGAAGTATTGATCCCACAATTAAGAGTTATGTAGTGCAAATATTTAATTTACAATCATCTACAAACCTATCTAGCCATGATGAGTCTGCTTGTGATCAATGTGCTGATTAATATTACTGTATTATATTTATGGTGAAATGTTAAACCCATAGGGTTTTTGTTTAAGTTACAAAGCACTAGAAATGGCTAGTTATTCAGTGGTTTAAACATATTCCACCTCTAACATTGTCAGACTAACACTATCCTTATCAACTTGCTGCTTTCTTGACTGATTCACTCAGTCAAAAAGTAAGTAAAACTATTTAAAATCTATCTTCCATGCTCTGCAAACTATATCAATAATTTGTTTCATGTCATTGATCTTATCAACAGATTTAGATAAAAAGAGAAACATCTCAACATTTATGCTAAAAAAAAAGGTATTGGATTCTTAGTTAAGCATCATGTGGGAAGAATGGCACCCCTCACAGAGAAGATGCCCCCACCCCTATACACAAAGCACCCCACCACCTTGTTAAGATGACCCAGCATCCAGAACCTAAACCTGTAGTGGTCATACTGTGACTAGGGTGTGGGAGGTAACCAAGTATGATCCAGTAAAGGGAAGGGCAGCTCTAATTCACTGGATCAAAAGCCCTTCACCAATATCAAGACACCCCTCGTAAAGGAGTGAGTTGAGAGAACTTAAGAGTTTAGTGGTAAGCAGAGCACATCTTAGGATAAATAGTATCCATACAGATTGAAAACACTGTACATATTTAAGCTTTTACAAATGGATATCATTTGCAAAACTACCTCTCACAGCTTATTCCCAATTACATTTAATAAAGACATGGCACTGACAAGTGGTAAATAAACAATGATGTACCAATCAAGACTTCACTGCAGTAAGAGTATTTGCCCCTTATTCCTAATTTTATTTTTTAATTCTTCTTTGAGATAATGTACCATTAGGACACCACACTACAGATAACAATAACAGAAAATTTCAACTGATTCTAGCCAATGCCTAAATGTATCTAGGGCTAGTTAACTGGGACTGGTGCACTCAGCCAATAGTTGAATTATATTGTCTACTGTTTTTATAGTGGCTTAGTTCTTGGGCCACATTATGCCAATATCACCAATCTCAGTGTGGTAACCTAATCAAAGGGCTCCATTATGACATTTTCAATGTGGTGGCCTAGTCCAAGGGCAACAATATGCCATTCTGAGTGTGGTGGCCTAATCCATAGGCCACATAACATTCTGAGTATGGTGACCTAGTCCATGGACCACTTAACATTTTGGTAAACGTAGCCTAAAACTCTAAAAATATATTGTGTACATGAAACAAGGCTTTATGTTTGCAAATACACAGAGGGAAATGCATAGCAAAAATCCCAATCTAACTAAAATTTCTTGCAATAAGTGTTAGGATTACAAAATGGTTTCAAGTTAATATATTTTCAACTATGATTTTTTACTTATTATTATTTCTTATTTTTTATCTACAGCAACACAAATGATGCCAGTTACAGAGACCATCTGCTTAACGAGTTGTCTACAAATTGTTGGTACTGGTTACAGAGGCATAGGTTACCAATTCTGCTACCTAGGGAACTAGGCCGATGGTTCACTGAAATTCAGAATGCTAGTTTAAAGAGTGCAAGAGGATTGGCAAGCAACTAGAATGACTGCCTCTCTCTTTTCTTCTGGGATATTTTAATTGTGAGAGGCTACCCTTTAGAATATACATTTTGCAGGTGTAAGTGCAGGAATCTCTATAAGTTTAATGCAAGTCTCATTCTAAGTTTTAAGAGCAATGAGAAAGAGTAATGACATACTATGACACCAGTCAAGCTTCAAGCTTCAGGCCTGATCAGTTTTGGGTCGCTTGACCAAATGGCTTCTATTGTGAAAGCCACATCAAGTATATTAAGAAGTACCGGTCCACCCAATAATCTTTAAGGTCTTCAGTCTATGGCTTCACAACTTCAAATGAATCTTCCTTATACATAAATCAGAAAGAATTATTATACAGCACTTTTTTTTTTTTTTTCAACAAGTCGGCCGTCTCCCACCGAGGCAGGGTGACCCAAAAAGAAAGAAAATCCCCAAAAAGAAAAAACTTTCATCATCATTCAACACTTTCACCACACTCATACATAATCACTGTCTTTGCAGAGGAGCTCAGATACTACAGCTGAGAAAAGTCCCTCCCAGCTGTCACTATCTCAGACCCCTCCTTAATAAAAAAATTTTTATATTAAAGTCCAGGGTTTATTCCCTGGACCCCAGCAATGAGATTCGCTCCTCTCATCGCCTGGCAATGGCAACAACCCACTTATTTATTTTAATTTATTCTGTTTACTGACTTCATCATTCTCAACTTCTTAAACCCATCAAGGCAGTAGTGACCAGAATGCTTCCTCCAACCTGTTTTTTTTTTTTTTAGAATCCTTTAGATTATTTTATATGTTGTTATTCTCAATTTATTACTGTTTTACAATTGGTACCTAGTACATTAAATGAAGTGCCAATTTATGACATTACACTGTTGGGCAAATTGTGTGTTTCTTTTATTCAAATTTTCCTAGTGATGCTCTTTCAATGATTATTTTTTTAGTTTCAAAGTTATTGAAGTGTTGGCAAAGGGTTCAAGAAAACAAAGAAAAGCTATTTGTCATCAAAGTTAATCTTCCCAAGACAAGAAAATTTTCATGATGTCCTATATTGAGTATACATATACAGTGGTACCTCGAGTTACGATATTTTTTCGTTCGAGAATGCTGTTCAAGTGCCATAACCAAACGAATTTATCCCCATAAGGAATAATGTAAAATAGACTAGTCCTTTTACACCCCAAAAAATGTACCTACAAAAGCATTTAAAAAAATGAACTTACATAAAAGGGCGATTTTGGGGACCATCGTAACTCGAGGTACCACTGTATTCCTATTTACTTGGATAGTGAAAAATGGGAATATTTTTTTGGTCAAGAGAAACCTTGCCAAAAATAGTGATGAACAATTATATGTACGTATGTGGGTTGGATCAGTGGAGCGAGAGAAACCCAACAGTGCACAAGGAGGGGTTTGGGATATTGGCTGTTTGGAGTGACATCTGAACTCTCATATCTGGGCACCTCAGCAAACACAGTGATTGTGTGTGAATGATGGTGAAAGTGTTTCTTTCTTTTTTTTGGGTCACCTTGCCTCGGGAGACAGCTGACGTGTTGAAAAAAAAATTGTGTACATAATGTGGCACCACTGTCCAATACTTTTTCACTCTAATTGTTAGGGATCGTTTTTTCCCTAGCCCTAGAATTTTTGCACCCATATATCTGAAGACTATTTCAAAGCTTGACACTGAAGCATTTGGATTCCTGACAATTTCATTGAAATGATCTTCCAGTGACTATGTTCTGTTCATGATGATCATGATACTACCTAGATCCCCTCTATCTATTTAACACATTATTTTATCACACAAACTACAGAATATTCTTCAAGTGGCTTGTTATTGCTTTTTTCCATTTCCATTACATGTTACTTGTCTACTTTATATTCCATCAACCATCTACCATAAGACTTACTCAGTCAAGTCTTCCTATAGGGATTTTATTTTGCATAGGATTTTTGTGTCATCTGCATACTTATTTATATAGTTTTGGATTTTCTCTGTGAAATCAGTTGTATAAATTAGAAATATTAACCATGAAAGTACCAATCCTTGTAGAACCCTCCAGTCAAAGTGATGGCTTATTTTTCCTCTTACTACTATTTGTAATTTTCTTTAAAAGGAAAAATATTAAAGCAGAATTCTGCCTGTAAGAGAAATCTGAAACTACAAAACATAAGAGGAATAAAAAGCAAACTGTTACAGTGGATGATAATTTGTTTGATGATAAAAATTTTGTCCTGTTTGCAGATGACACAAAGATTCATTATAAAATAAGCAATAAAAAAGGACTATATCCCTGATATAGTGATAGATGCTTGAAGAAATATAATGTTGACAAATACTATGTAATGGAAATATTAGAAATAAAAAAATATGCCACATGAAGAACAAACTGTGTGATGAAACATTATTGACAAAGACTCATCAGATCATCATAATGAAATTGTGACAAACTTCTGTAATATTTCTAAATGTCATAACTAATACTACAGTCTTTAGCTATTTGGATTGGGAAATGATAAAAAAAAGTTGTTCACAGTATGTTAAGACTCAAACTGGTACAGTGGAACCTTAGTTTTAGTTTGCCCTGGTTTTCGTCGAATTTGGTTTTCGACAACATTTTTCGTCAAAATATTGTCCCAGTTTTCATTCATCACCTTGGTTTTTGTCCGATGTACCGAATGTGTCTGCCTGCCCGCACCTACACAAAGCATCCCACGCACGCATTTTGAGTCAGTCTGGCTTTGTTGGTGGTAGAGGGTGGTAGTGGTTGTGATTGTAGTAGAGGGTGGTAGTGGTTGTGATTGTGGTAGAGGGTGGTAGTGGTTGTGATTGTGGTAGAGGGTGGTAGTGGTTGTGATTGTGGTAGAGGGTGGTAGTGGTTGTGATTGTGGTAGAGGGTGGTAGTGGTTGTGATTGTGGTAGAGGGTGGTAGTGATGGTGGTAGAGGGTGGAAGTGATGGTGGTAGAGGGTGGTAGTGATGGTAGTAGAGGATGGTAGTGATGGTGGTAGAGGGTGGTAGTGGTTGTGATGGTGGTAGAGATAACCTCTCCTCCCTCTCCCTTCCTTGCCGTCTTCCATATGTTAACAAGAGTCTTCAATAAAGGTAAAAGTGATTTAAATGTTCATTTATCCATTTCATTAGTGCTTTATATTTATTTCTCATTGTTTTATGTATGTAAAACTATAGTTATTCTGTATAAAACGTATTTTATGTTAATATTTTTGGGTGTCTGGAACGGATTAATTGGATTTACAATTTTTCTTATGGGAAACATCGCTTCAGTTTTCGTCGAATTTGGTTTTCGTCAGACTCTCTGAAACAAATTAAAAACAAAAACCAAGGTTCCACTGTATATATGTAAAAGTGGTATTGTGTCCATACCTATAAAAAAACCAACGTTAAGTTAAAAAAAATATTAAGAGCTAAAAAATGACTAACCGATAAGAAAAGGAGTTGGAAAGGGAGGCTGATAGATTAAACAAGTAGACATCTTAATACCATCAGTAAAGAGAACAAAATACCATAATTGTAAACTAAAACATGGCAAAAGAATACTAGTTTTCTTCTTTAAATACTGAGTCTTGTAACGAAAGGTAGTATTAAGAGGTACAACCTCTGGAAATTTAAAGGAAAACTATATTAATTATCCATCACGAAACAAGTGGGGGTGTTTGCACAAGACTGGACAACAAAAAAACTTTGTCTTCTACCAAGGTGCTTAATCGACAGAACAGAAGACATACTAGCGAAGTAGCTGTATTTGGTCGAATGGAGCAGTGGAATCGACTTAAAATAAAACTCAAAGTGAGCAAAATCATAGATGTGTAAATTGTGCCCAGACCGCTAAGCTAACTCTGCGTTTTCATAATTCCGTAAGTTTTCCAATAAATTTTGTACTTTTGATGCCAGAAAAAGATTCTCTATCACTTCAGAAGATTTTTTTTTTTTAAGTTGTGGACACTGGGGGTCTAGACAGTGAAAGGGTTAAGGGTGGCTATCTGGTTGAAAGAGGCTGCTAGGAGACTTGTTTTGAGCAGTGTTATTATTACAATTTTATTGAGGAAAGCCAAGAGAATTTTTTGGGAGGCTGAGCCCACCTAAATCCCCTACTGGTGCCACCTGTTTTGATATGTACCATACATCAATACATCTGATCTAAAACAACTGAGAAAAAACGTCTTAATTACCAACTTAAACCAAAAAATAAACTTTCCATGAACAATCTGTACCAATCCATCACAGTCACCATAAAAAGATAAATAATGTAGAAAATAATTTCACCTACCTTGTGAACCCAACTCATGTAAGAGTGGCCATATTTCTTTGATTATTGCTATTATAGAATTTTTTTTTTTTGAAAATGATGGCCAAAAGTGAACAGTTTGAGGTGTGAGAAATCGATTGCAGTCATTTTCAGAAATTTCTTTGACTGATTTAGTTTTGAATATGTGTGCCAGTTAGAAGGGAAGAGTTGAAGATGCAATACGTCAAGAGAAAACAGGTACTGTTAAAATAAATTTCACATATCTTGATCGATTTTTACTAAAATATCTGAACCAACAAAACATGTCCCAAAAGAGTATATACTTTACTGCTAAACAAGGAATGCATTTGATAAACAATAATTTTTGTTTTTTTCGACAAGTCGGCCGTCTCCCACCGAGGCAGGGTGACCCAAAAAGAAAGAAAATCCCAAAAAAGAAAATACTTTCATCATCATTCAACACTATCACCACACTCATACATAATCACTGTCTTTGAAGAGGAGCTCAGATACGACAACTGAGAATATGTCCCTCCCAGCTGTCACTATCCCAGACCCCTCCTTTAAAGTGCAGGCATTGTACTTCCCATTTCCAGGACTCAAGTCCAACTAAATCAATTAACTGGTTTTCCTGAATCCCTTCATACAATGTTACCCTGCTCACACTCCAACAGATCGTCATGTCCCAAAAACCATTCGTCTCCATTCACTCCTATCTAACACGCTCACACATGCTTGCTGGAAGTCCAAGCCCCTCGCCCACAATACCTCCTTTACCCCTTCCCTCCAACCTTTTCTAGGACGACCCCTACCCCGCCTTCCTTACCCTACAGATTTATACGCTCTCCAAGTCATTCTACTTTGATCCATTCTATCTAAATGACCAAACCACCTCAACAACCCTCTTCAGCCCTCTGACAAATACTTTTAGTAACTCCACACCTTCTCCTAATTTCCACATTCGAATTTTCTGCATAATATTTACACCACACATTGCCCTTAGACAGGACATCTCCACTGCCTCCATCCTCCTCCTCACTGCAGCATTTGCAACCCATGCTTCACACCCATATAAGAGTGTTGGTACCACTATACTTTCGTACATTCCCTTCTTTGCCTCCATGGATAACGTTTTTTGTCTCCACAGATACCTCAACGCACCACTCACCTTTTTTCCTTCATCAATTCTATGGTTAACCTCATCCTTCATAAACCCATCCGCTGACACGTCAACTCCCAAATATCTGAAAACATTTACTTCTTCCATAATCCCTCTCTCCAATGTGATATCCAATTTTTCTTTATTTAAATCGTTTGATACTCGCATCACCTTACTCTTATCTATGTTCACTTTTAACTTTCTACCTTTACACACTCTCCCATATTGGCCATATTTCTTTGAATATCTATATAGCAACTTCCAAAATTTTTTTGACTAGTTCAGCCTTTGAATACGAGATGCCTCTTGGGTGAGGAAGATTGAGGACTTTTTTTTTTAACTCTTTATATGGATTATTCAACCTAAATCCAGATGTATCTAAGAATGTTCTCTTTCACTGGGAACTTCAACTTTTCTCCCAACCTTTAGTAAACAGGAAGTGAAATTCTGTGTATCAGAAGAACATGGACTAATATATCTACACTACTGTAAGTATTAACTCTGAATTAGTTTAACAATACTACTTTTGATGAAATGAATCAAAACACATCCAAATATAGAGACTATGATGTCAAATTCCAATAGAAAACTTCCTTTAATAAACACATCTAAGTGTTGAAACTTTAAATATGTAGATGGGGATATAAATTCATTATCAATATTTATCTAGAAACTAAACTTTTGAAGTTGCTATGAGAGGTTCAAACACAACTATAGTACTATATTTACAGGGATTTACTAATATGCATGTACTTATAAATATTCATTACATTGCTTGTATAAATATAGCATTTTATGACCTTAAGGAAAAACTAGAGTAACATTATTATATCAACACTGACCATGGTATCTCCATTTGGGATATGGTGCTTAAAATCAGCTATAGATGACATTAGATATGGTATGCGATTGTCGAGCACATCAGCAAGTGCCTCCTGAGCCAACTGTCGAAAACATAAAATAACGCCAATTATCTGCATGCGCGACAAGACACTGTCCACCTCTGTGAAAGAAATTAAAAACTAGTTACAATATGAACATAGAAACAAAATCAATACATATACGCAAAAATAAAACTCTTAACTATTGTTCACATTATCTTTACTACCTTTACATATTTTCTGACTCAGCAGAAGTCTCTCACTAAGGCAGGGTGACAAAAAGAAGAAAACACATTCACCCAATCACAATCTTTAAGTTCAACTAACTGATTTAACTGAATCCCTTCATAAAAGTTACCCTCCTCACACTTCATCAGTTCTATTAAAAACTACTTTTCTCCATTCACTCATATTCAACATGTTCACACAAGCCTGCTGGATGCTCAAATCCTCTAGTATCCCCTCAAATCACTCCTGGGACAACCCTGTTCCTCATGTACCTTCCACTGCAGATTAATACACCCTCTTCATCAACCTATCCCTGTCCAAGCCCAAACCATCTCAACAACCCCTCCTCAACTCTATGGTCACCTCCCATTGCCTTTTAACTCTTATGGACTAAATTCTCTAACCTAACTTAACCCAGTAGAGTAGTAGCCCCCCACCACCCTTGTCCCACCTTATGACTTGGATTTATTTATGACAAGTAATATATGGATTACCAAAACGATTGTCCAGAGAGCTGAGGGGGGGTTGTTGAGGTGGTTTGGACATGTAGAGAGAATGGAACGAGACAGAGTGACTTCGAGAGTGTATAAATCTGTAGTGGAGAGAAGGCGGGGTAGGGGTCGGCCTAGGAAAGGTTGGAGGGAGGGGGTAAAGGAAGTTTTGTGTGCGAGGGGCTTGGATTTCCAGCAAGCATGTGTGAGCGTATTTGATAGGAGTGAATGGAGGCATATGGTTTTTAATACTTGACGTGCTGTTGGAGTGTGAGCAAAGTAACATTTATGAAGGGATTCAGGGAAACCGGCAGGCCGGACTTGAGTTCTGGAGATGGGAAGTACAGTGCCGGCACTCTGAAGGAGGGGTGTAAATGTTGCAGTTTTATAACTGTAGTGTAAAGCACCCTTCTGGCAAGACAGTGATGGAGTGAATGATGATGAAAGTTTTTCTTTTTCGGGCCACCCTGCCTTGGTGGGAATCGGCCGATGTGTTAATAAAAAAAAAAAAAAAAAAAAAGTAATATATGGTATGTAACATTAACTAAGAAGACATTCCTACTTACGTTGCAACTTCTTGAATAATTCCTTCATTTGGTCAGGTTTGTCAAAATTGGTTCTCATAGAAAGCAAGACATCTTTATTCAGAATTACCAGTTTCTGCAAAAATATAAGCATGCACACATTAGATAAAAAAACAGTGAATGGGGAACCATTTTATCACTGTGTAATACTGTACTTAGCAAAATGTGTTGTTTTAAAATTATACAGAGAACATACTATACCAAAAAAGGAAGTACTAAACAGGTGCAGAACTGATTATTGCTACAGTCATAGGGAAGGGAAGAGCACTAAACTCAAAGAGGTCACACAGCACTGAAAAATAGAAGGTAATCAGGTTCAAACTAAGGCAAGGGATGTCAAGCCCAATTAACTGGATCAAGAGCCCCTTATTAGCATCAATGCACCTTCCTCAAGGAGAGTGTAGAACTGAGTACCTCAAAGTAAGGAGGGAAGCAGAAAGGCAATTCATACTGTATACGACATCCAAAGGAAAACAAAATGAAAGCTACTGCAATCACATCTTCACCAATATTCTACTAAACTAGACAAGAAACATTTACATCAATGATTTATTTACTGATACAAATTAAGTTGAAGGTTTGCATGAAAAATAATTTAGTAAAGACTCTCTCTTTACATTTAATAATAAGCTGTACAGACAAATTGATGAGTAGTGAGAGGTTTCCCTCTGAGACCCACACTAGAAAATATTTTTCTGTTTTCATGAAAAAAAATTGGCATTAATTTGTTTTTCAGATTTTAAATAAAAATTAGGTTGAAGAAAGATTATGAAGGAATAATACTGTACGTAATGCCAGAACATGCGATAGAAATCTTCAAGTGGAAATTAGATAAGCTACAGCAGGAGGTGCCTGATCAGACCAGGATGTGATAGCTATCTGGGTCTGCAGGCCATAGGCAGCAACAACCTGGCTTCTCAGGGAAGAATTAAAGAAAATGAAGAAAAACTTAAATTTCTTGGATCAGGAGTCTTCACCAGCATCAAGGTGTATCCCCCTTGAAGGGAATCTCCCTCCAATAAAATATCTCTGATTTCATTTGCCCCCTAATTTTTACTTTTAATTTCCAATACTAGTTTCTTTCTAAAGTCAAGTTTTTATCAAAGACAACATTTATAAATCATTCTGGCCACATGCCAGGATGCAAGTGTAGAAAAATTCTTGAAATCAGTCATATGTATGAGGGGAATGGAGAAAAAACTACAAAGAAGTATGGTAACTCTGAAATAATGGACAAGGAATTAATGAGACCTAACAGAAGTTGAAGCCCTGTGCAGGCCAGTTGCCCAGATCCTAAACAAATTACTAGTGAGAGGGATAGTGTCAAACACCTGGAAGATGGCAAATATAATTTTTTTTTTTTTTCAACAAGTCGGCCGTCTCCCACCGAGGCAGGGTGACCCAAAAAGAAAGAAAATCCCCAAAAAGAAAATACTTTCATCATCATTCAACACTTTCACCACACTCATACATAATCACTGTCTTTGCAGAGGAGCTCAGATACGACAGCTGAGAAATGTCCCTCCCAGCTGTCACTATCCCAGACCCCTCCTTTAAAGTGCAGGCATTGTACTTCCCATTTCCAGGACTCAAGTCCAACTAAATCAATTAACTGGTTTCCCTGAATCCTTTCACAAAATGTTACCCTGCTCACACTCCAACAGATCGTCATGTCCCAAAAACCATTCGTCTCCATTCACTCCTATCTAACATGCTCACACATGCTTGCTGGAAGTCCAAGCCCCTCGCCCACAATACCTCCTTTACCCCTTCCCTCCAACCTTTTCTAGGACGACCCCTACCCCGCCTTCCTTCCCCTACAGATTTATACGCTCCCCAAGTCATTCTACTTTGATCCATTCTCTCTAAATGACCAAACCACCTCAACAACCCCTCTTCAGCCCTCTGACAAATACTTTTAGTAACTCCACACCTTCTCCTAATTTCCACATTCCGAATTTTCTGCATAATATTTACACCACACATTGCCCTTAGACAGGACATCTCCACTGCCTCCAGCCTACTCCTCGCTGCAGCATTTGCAACCCATGCTTCACACCCATATAAGAGTGTTGGTACCACTATACTTTCATACATTCCCTTCTTTGCCTCCATGGATAACGTTTTTTGTCTCCACAGATACCTCAACGCACCACTCACCTTTTTTCCTTCATCAATTCTATGGTTAACCTCATCCTTCATAAACCCATCCGCTGACACGTCAACTCCCAAATATCTGAAAACATTTACTTCTTCCATAATCCCTCTCTCCAATGTGATATCCAATTTTTCTTTATTTAAATCGTTTGATACCCTCATCACCTTACTCTTATCTATGTTCACTTTTAACTTTCTACCTTTACTGTAAAATATTCAGGAAGAGTAACAGGTGGGAGGCCGTAACCTACATACCAGTACCTGTCCAGTGGTGTATATGATACAAAGTACAGTGGACCCTCGGTTAACGAAAAATCTTCATCCCAGAAGCCTGCTCAAGTGCCATTACCGAACGAATTTACTTCCTTAAGAAATAATGTCACGTAGGTTAGTCTATTTCAGACCCCCAAAAATACACTTCCACATGCACTTACAATATTATACTTACATAATTGTACGATTTCCGGGGGTGTTCGTTAACGGAGGGTCCACTGTAATGGAACACCATCTACAACAGAAACACATACATAACATGGAATTCCTCAGAGCAATAGCATGGATTAAAGAATGCTTGAAAGACTTAAGAAAGTCACAGTGAAGAATGAAATATCATCCAAGGATAAATAATAGACCCCAAACAATTCCTTGTATAATATATATGAACTAGTAAGGGCACCCTTCTACATACTAAAGTATGCAGATGATGTAAAACAAACTATGAGGATGATACCAATACAAGACCAGTAGAAATTGCTAAAATTGGTAAAACAAGGGTTGTTTTCAGCTGGAGGTTGCCTGCATATATATTTTAGATAAAGGAGCTAGCACTAACAACACCTGTATCACTTTTACCACTTAACATAGCCATGACTGCACTTTTTACATAATCCATGTAAAAGCAGCCAGACTGACAATGTTAATTACAGATGATGGACACGTTCTTGGTTAATGGATCATGCGCAGGAGTCTTTTTTTCTGTTAAGAGAACTTTTTTTTTTTATCAAATCGGCCATATCCCACCAAGGAAGGGTGACCTAAAAAGAATAACGAAAGCTTCTCTTCTTAAATTTAGTAATATTATATATACAGGAGAAGGGGTTACTAGCCCCTCGCTCATGGCATTTTAGTTGCCTCTTACGACACGCATGACTTACGGAGGAAGAATTCAAATCCACTTCCCCATGGAGAAAAGAGGAAATAAACAAGAACAAGAACTAGTAAGAAAATAGAAGACACCCAGAGGGGTGTGTGTGTATATATATGCTTGTACATGCATGTATAGTGTGACCTAAGTGTAAGGAGAAGTAGCAAGACATACCTGAAATCTTGCATGTTTATGAGACAGAAAAAAAAGACACCAGAAATCATACGATCATGTAAAACAATTATCAGGTATTATAGAACCTATTGTAAAATGAAGAGCAAATGATGACTTGAACAGAGAAAAAGAAAAATACAAAAAGATAGATGTAACTCTAATAGAAACATTTGAGGCGACTAAAATGCCGGGAGCAAGGGGCTAGTAACCCCTTCTCCTGTATATATTACTAAATGTAAAAGGAGAAACTTTTGTTTTTCCTTTTGGGCCACCCTGCCTCGGCGGGATACGGCTGGTATGTTGAAAGAAAGAATATCCTACTTCTACAGTTAAGATAAAGTACTGAATATATATTTTTTGCACCTTCAATTCCTGCACTTGGTTGGCAATATGCCACATTAAGTTTTCATTTAGTGCTTTCATGCCATATGGACCAATAAGCTCTGCTAGCGCTCGAAGTTCATTTATGTCAGAGAATTCTTCTGCAGCAAAGGGTTGGGCTCCCTCAGCAGTCAGGGACACAAAAGCACGCTGATTGTTAGAGAAAACAATATGTCCTGCGCTGACACGACGTAGGAGAATTTCTGAGTACCTGGAGAATTGCAAAGATAGATATGATTAAGGTTCAAAAACATGCTATATATTAGAGTGCTTGTTAATATTTAAATATATAATTCATTTATCTTGCTGGTAGGACTAATCATATTTCCTTGTCATTTTCTTCTCTGCTTTTTTGATCTAGCAGATCATTCTACAGAGACTTACCATTTTAGGAAAAGCAAAATAGAGATTAGCATCATACTCATTCATATTCTACTGTGTATCAGCATAGTGTGAAACCTTTAAAAGATAATTAAAAATATTCATTTCCAGAAAACTGTATACCAGCACTGTGTACAGCACTAAATAAAGAAACTCAAAATTAATTTCATAGATTCCTGAATATTTAAAAAGTACAAAAGCTCAAAACATTTCCAATTTCATTTTCTATTTATACTATTCATTCTTGTCTGAGGCACAACATATCAAGTCAGAGAATAGAATATTCTGCTAACCTGAATTACAAGATTAGGTTAATGATCCCAACTCTGTGGAACATTCATGGTTCACAATTATGGTCAAAGTAGCGTCAGTATCTTACATTTATCAATGCATTTACTATTTACTCATTCATCCATGTTAATTGTTTCATTAGTGTTCTTCATTCACCATCAATATCTAGATCACAAACTAAAAAAAGAAATGTTCACACCATGAGTTGTAGTGTGCAGTGATTGTCTTCTCTCCATGGCTGTCTTGAAGCTGAGTTTGCTGAAGGAGGACGTTGTTGAACACTCGAGTGATGTCGATGTGTACTGTCATTAATTCCAAGAGATATTAACTTGACCTTCATAATATATTTTTTTATATATTTAATACTGTATCCAATTGGTCCCTTTATCCCACTTATGTAAATAGCTGGTTATATAATACAGTACTATGGTTACTACAAAGTATTAATTTCTGATAGTATTAACATCTATGGATTAATATAAAAAACAATGCAGTAATAAAAAGTATTATTATACTGTACAATCAAAAAGCAGCAGGTAGATATGTGTAAAGTTGTTCAGAATTTGTTACTCACCATAATATTCAACTGTCTGCAGAACACTCATATATGTTTTAACACTTGCTACCAATTCTGAAGGCTTAGCAATCTCATTGGTGTCAGGATTGTACATAACCATCCCAACTAAGGCTCGTGTAAACCTGACAAAAGAATTCTTTGTTACAAGAATACATAAATTGAAACAACAGTATAAATCAACCAGTATAGGGTTAATGCAATTAAACTCTATTTCTAAAATTGAGAAAAAAGAGAGAGATAGAGAGAGAGAGATAGAGAGAGAGATAGAGAGAGAGAGAGAGATAGAGAGAGACAGAGAGAGAGACAGAGAGACAGACAGACAGAGACAGACAGACAGAGAGAGACATGGACAGAGACAGAGAGAAAGAGAGAGACATGGACAGAGACAGAGAGAGACATGGACAGAGACAAAGACAGACAGACAGACATGGACAGAGACAAAGACAGACAGACAGACATGGACAGAGACAAAGACAGACAGACATGGACAGAGACAAAGACAGACAGACATGGACAGAGACAAAGACAGACAGACAGACATGGACAGAGACAAACAGACAGAGACAGACAGACATGGACAGAGGCAGACATGGACAGAGGCAGACATGTACAGAGGCAGATATGGACAGAGACAGACATGGACAGAGACAGACATGGACAGACAGAGACAGACATGGACAGAGACAGACAGACATGCACAGAGACAGACAAACATGGACAGAGGCAGACAGACATGGACAGATACAGAGAGAGACAGAGACAGAGAAAGAGAGAGATAGAGAGAGAGGGGTAACCCATCATGAAATACACTGTATGTACTTGGAACTGCAGTTGTTCCTGATGCATGGTTAGTAATTGTTGATAATATTTAATGTATAAAAGTGTTTCACAGTGCATATACATAGCAACATGATTTAAAAACAAGAATAAAATATTACGTGGCACAGCATAATGTTGTAAACCGAAATTACAATAGTACAAGATATTCAAATCACTTGCAACACAGCTGTGACAAATTGGACCTATGGCATTTAACATATCATTACCTGTGACATACTAATGACTCATTTCAAGTATTCAACATTTCAAGCTCACCCTAAAGCCAGACCAATTTTTACTACCTAATCAACCAGGCTGTTGCTGTTTGTGAGCCTACATAACAATCACAACCTAACGGACCTAGCACCCTCTGAAGGTACTGGTCCATTGTTCCAACTAGAAAAATCGATAAAGTATTTTTCCAAAATTTGATTCAATAAAGATATACTTAAGTACAGGTTTTGCAATACATACAAGATGAGTATGTATGAGAAAAAAATTTTGGAGTGTGATAAACAAGGTAAGAAAGCCTAGGGAACAAATGGATTTGTCAGTTAAAAACAGAGTAGGGGAGTTAGTAGATGGGGAGCTGGAGGTATTGGGTAGATGGCGGGAATATTTTGAGGAACTTTTAAATGTCGATGAAAAAAGGGAGGCGGTAATTTCATGTACAGTGGACCCCCGAGTTTCGTAAAAACTTCACTCCTGAAGTCTGCTCAAGTGCCATTACCGAACAAATTTACCCCCTTAAGAAAAAATGTCACGTAGGTTAGTCTATTTCAGACCCCCAAAAATACTTTTCCACAAGCACTTACAATATTATACTTACATAAATGTACGATTTCCGGGGTTTACGAAACTCGGGGGTCCACTGTACTGGCCAGGGAGGTACAACATCGTTTAGGAGTGAAGAAGAGCAGGATGTGAGTGTGGGGGAGGTGCGTGAGGCATTACGTAGAATGAAAGGGGGTAAAGCAGCTGGAACTGACGGGATCATGACAGAAATGTTAAAAGCAGGGGGAGGATATAGTGCTGGAGTGGTTGGTATTTTTGTTTAATAAATGTATGAAAGAGGGGAAGGTACCTAGGGATTGGCAGAGAGCATGTATAGTTCCTTTATATAAAGGGAAGGGGGATAAAAGAGAGTGTAAAAATTATATGGGAATAAGTTTACTGAGTATGCCGGGAGCAAGGGGCTAGTAACCCCTTCTAATGAATATATTACTAAATGTAAAAGGAGAAACTTTCGTTTTTCCTTTTGGGCCACCCTGCCTCGGTGGGAAACGGCCGACGTCTTGAAAGAAAGAAGAAGTTTACTGAGTATACCAGGTAAAGTGTATGGCAGGGTTATTATTGAAAGAATTAGAGGTAAGACAGAGAGTAGGATTACAGATGAGCAAGAAGGCTTTAGAGTGGGTAGGGGATGTGTAAATCAAGTGTTTACAGTGAAGCATATATGTAAACAGTATTTAGATAAAGGCTGAAGAGGGGTTGTTGAGGTGGTTTGGTCATTTAGAGAGAATGGATCAAAGTAGAATGACTTGGAGAGCGTATAAATCTGTAGGGAAAGGAAGGCAGGGTAGGGGTCGTCCTAGAAAAGGTTGGAGGGAAGGGGTAAAGGAGGTTTTGTGGGCGAGGGGCTTGGACTTCCAGCAAGCATGTGTGAGCGTGTTAGATAGGAGTGAATGGAAATGAATGGTTTTTGGGACATGACGATCTGTTGGAGTGTGATCAGGGTAACATTTTGTGAAGGGATTCAGGGAAACCAGTTAATTGATTTAGTTGGACTTAAGTCCTGGAAATGGGAAGTACAATGCCTGCACTTTTAAGGAGGGGTCTGAGATAGTGACAGCTGGGAGGGACTATTCTCAGCTGTCGTATCTGAGCTCCTCTGCAAAGACAGTGATTATGTATGAGTGTGGTGAAAGTGTTGAATGATGATGAAAGTATTTTCTTTTTGGGGATTTTCTTTCTTTTTGGGTCACCCTGCCTCGGTGGGAGACGGCCGACTTGTTGAAAAAAAAAAAACCAAGATGAGTAAAATATACCACTACACAGAGCTACAGAAGCAATTAATTGTGAATATTTCAAATACAGTTTCAACAGATACACAAATAAAAAAGATTCAGGTGTAAATTGGACCTGCATCAACAGGGCCTTATTTTACCTCATGTATAGAATAGATAAAACATTATCATAAAACATACTTACCTTTGTTCCAGATGCTGATAAAGGTATTCACGAGGAGCAAAAGTATATTCCCAAACCTGAATTTGACTGCAGTAATTTATAGCAAAGCAGAGTTCAGTTAGGGCCATGTGAAGCTTATCCATTCTGGAAAAAGAAATTTAAAAAGTATGTATTAGCAATGTAAAATGCAAATGCCTTTTTGTGATGTTTAGACTGATAGCCATTTACCCTGAACAGTATATGAAATATGGAATGTACTGTACTTATGTACTATTTAAGTTCTGGGGGAGATGGGGGGGCTCAAGTTCTTGGTCTCAACAACTAGTTTTAGTGCTAGGAATGTCCACAATATTTATTTTGGACTTTAAATGAATTTTTTTAATTTTCTTCAAAATTGGTCAAATTACCAACTTCTGTGCACTTTATAGGGTAGTTGAAATAGTTAAATAGGTAGATGGGCGGTTTCTTATGCTTAGTCGTTACACCAAAAGGCACACTAGCAAAATAGCTAAGAATTTGGTCAAATGAAGCAATGGAATTGGCTTAAAAAAGGACTCAAATTGGGCAAAATTGCCAACACACAAATTATACAGAGACTGCTATGTGCCTGCGTAATTCTGCAAGTTTTCCATTAAATTTTGTACTTTTGGTGTCATTACCTTTAAAAAGATTCTCTACTATTTCAGAAGAAAATATTTTTTTTAAAAGTGGACACCAAGAGCAAAATAATTTTGAGGGTCTCGATACTAAAAGGGTTAATATACATTGCTGTATCTTTAATCCTTATTCATAACACCTTTTAATAAAAATATTCAGCAATTTTCTTACTAATAAAGTTCATTTTATCTAGTTTGGCTATATTATTTTACCCCTGAAGAATAATCCTCTCCTACTCATTAGTTATTAATGCAAATATAACAACCTTAACTGAAGATCAAAACTTACGTGGTCAGCTCCTCCCGTGTTTTCCTGTGGCTTTCATATCCTGGTCTTCCTTCTGTTGTATCTTCTTTTTTCTTTTTCTTATCTTTCTTTTTATGGATTAGAAGTGGAACTGTATGCTTTGGAAGAAGCTGCAATTGTAAACAAGATATATCATACATAAGATACATTATGAGTTACTATTCTTTCTATCTCTCACTATGTCTGTTTCTCTGTGGGTGGGTGGATGGATGGGAGGGATGGATGGATGGGATGGGATGGATGGATGGATGCATGGATGGGATGGGATGGATGGATGGATGGGATGGGATGAATGGATGGGATGGATGGGATGGATGGGATGGATGGGATGGATGGATGGGATGGATGAATGGATGGGATGGATGGATGGATCGATCTTGAAGCCAAGAGAGTGGTCCTAGTAGCAACCAGCAAGGAGGAGGAGCCATGAGCTGTGACTCAACCCCTGCCACCAAAAATAATAGGTGAGTATGTATGCATGCACACACATTTCTTTTCTTTCAACAAATCGGCTGTTTCCCACCGAGGCAGGGTGGCCCAAAAAGAAAAACAAAAGTTTCTCTTTTTCAACTTTAGTAATGTGTATACAGGAGAAGGGGGTTACTAGCCCCTTGCTCCCGGCATTTTAGTCGACTCTTATGACACACATGGCTTACGGAGGAAGAATTCTGTTCCACTTCCCCATATAGAATGCACACACACATACATATTAATTTATGAAGGATAATGGAACATCCATTTAGTCAGCCACTGATCAAAATAAAGAATTCTACTTGTTTGTACTATTCCTGCAATATGTGCCAGCTTCCTCCCCCACTATATCTGTCTTATACCCCTTGAGCAAGGCTGATGACAAAGCTAGGAGAGGTTGGTGAACAAGAACCTGGTTAAGAGAAGTCACACAGTACAATACATATGGTATAGCATATTCATGCAAGGAAAAGACAGTCCACAGCTTCTCAAGATCAAATTGACCATGAGAGGCACTGTGCCCACAACCACTCATACAGTTACTAGTCAGTACATGACTCAACTATTATTTTTTTTTTTTAACAAGTCGGCCGTCTCCCACCGAGACAGGGTGACCCAAAAAGAAAGAAAATCGCATCTGCTGACAAGTCAACTCCCAAATATCTGAAAACATTCCCTTCTTCCATACTCCCTCTCTCCAATGTGATATCCATTTTTTCTTTATCTAAATCGTTTGACACCCTCATCACCTTACTCTTATCTTTGTTCACTTTCAACTTTCTACCTTTACACACCCTCCCAAAACTCGTCCACTAACCTTTGCAACTTTTCTTTAGAATCGCCCATAAGCACAGTATCATCAGCAAAAATTAACTGTGTCAACTCCCATTTTGCATTTAATTCCCCATAATTTAATCCAACCCCTCTCCCCAACACCCTAGCATTTACTTCTTTTACAACCCCATCTATAAATATATTAAACAACCATGGTGACATTACACATCCCTGTCTAAGACCTAATTTTACCGGGAAGTAATCTCCTTCTCTCCTACACACCCTAACCTGAGCCTCACTATCCTCATAAAAACTCTTTACAGCCTTCAGTAACTTACTACCTATTCCATACACTTGCAACATTTACCACATTGCTCCCCTATCCACTCTAGCAAATGCCTTTTCTAAATCCATAAATGAAATGAAAACTTCTCTACCTTTATCTAAATACTGTTCACATATATGCTTCACTGTAAACACTTGATCTACACATCCCCTACTCACTCTAAAGCCTCCTTGCTCATCTCCAATCCTACTCTCTGTCTTACCTCTAATTCTTTCAATAATAACCCTGCCATACACTTTACCTTTCTTTCTTTCAACACGTCGGCCGCTTCCCACCAAGGCAGGGTGGCCCAAAAGGAAAAACGAAAGTTTCTCCTTTTACTTTTAGTAATATATACAGGAGAAGGGGTTACTAGCCCCTTGCTCCTGGCATTTTAGTCGCCTCTTACGACACACATGGCTTACGGAGGAAGAATTCTGTTCCACTTCCCCATGGAGATAAGAGGAAATAAGAACAAGAACTAGTAAGAAAATAGAAGAAAACCCAGAGGGGTGTGTATATATATGCTTGTGCATGAATGTGTAGTGTGATCTAAGTGTAAGTAGAAGTAGCAAGATGTACCTGAAATCTTGCATGTTTATGAGACAGAAAAAAGACACCAGCAATCCTACCATCATGTAAAACAATTACCTGAAATCTTGCATGTTTATGAGACAGAAAAAAGACACCAGCAATCCTACCATCATGTAAAACAATTACAGGCTTTCGTTTTACACTCACTTGGCAGGACGGTAGTACCTCCCTGGGCGGTTGCTGTCTACCAACCTACTACCTAGGACTTTACCTGGTATACTCAGTAAACTTCTTCTTTCTTTCAACACGTCGGCCGTTTCCCACCGAGGCAGGGTGGCCCAAAAGGAAAAACGAAAGTTTCTCCTTTTACATTTAGTAATATATACAGGAGAAGGGGTTACTAGCCCCATGCTCCCGGCATTTTAGTCGCCTCTTACGACACGCATGGCTTACGGAGGAAGAATTCTATTCCACTTCCCCATGGAGATAAGAGGAAATAAGAACAAGAACTAGTAAGAAATTAGAAGAAAACCCAGAGGGGTGTGTATATATATGCTTGTGCATGAATGTGTAGTGTGATCTAAGTGTAAGTAGAAGTAGCAAGATGTACCTGAAATCTTGCATGTTTATGAGACAGAAAAAAGACACCAGCAATCCTACCATCATGTAAAACAATTACAGGCTTTCGTTTTACACTCACTTGGCAGGACGGTAGTACCTCCCTGGGCGGTTGCTGTCTACCAACCTACTACCTAGGACTTTACCTGGTATACTCAGTAAACTTATTCCCCTATAATTTCATACATTTATTAACCCTTTGACTGTTTCGGACGTATATTTACGTCTTACGAGCCAATGTTTCGGACGTATTTATACGCCTAAATTCTAGCGGCCTCAAATCAAGCAGGAGAAAGCTGGTAGGCCCACATGTGAGAGAATGTGTCTGTGTGGTCAGTGTGCGCAGTATAAAAAAAATCCTGCAGCAAGCAGTACAAAATGAGAAAAAAAAAACTGACCGTTTTTTTTAATTAAAACGCCGTCTTTGAGGTGTGTTTTCGTATAGTATTTATGGTTGTATTCTCTTTTTCATGGTCTCATTTGATAGAATGGGAAACATATTACAGGAATAGAGATGATTTTGATTAGTTTCATGATGTAAACGATCTTGAAATTGAGCTCAAAGTAGCGGAAATGTTCGATTTTTGCCAATGTTCAAAAGTAAACAAATCACACCATGCGTCAAATACACATCAACTGGTGAGTCTAATATTCTTTCACAAGTGCACAGATATTATTTATACAGTTTTTACAATAATGCAATAGTCTGCATAACAATAAATCTTCTATTTTTTGTATGAATAAAAAATCAAAATAGAAAGCAAGAGTAATGTAAGAGGGGCCTAAAGACATGACTAATGAACAGATAACATCTTATTTTAGTGCTAGGGATGTCTGCATTTTTTATTCTGGACCCAATTTTGAAATTGACATCTTTTTTATTTTGCATGAAATTGGCGAAATTGCCATTTTCTGACCACTTTATTGGGTAGTTGAAATCGGTAAATTGGTGATTTCTTGTACTCAATCGATAGAACAAATGGAGTTCTAAAGAAATAGCTATGAGTTTGATCGACTGTCCCAATGGAATTGGCCTAAAATAGGGCTCAAAGTCGGCGAAATCGCCGATGTGTATATATCACTGACATCGCTAACTTTGCGAGAGCGTAATTCCGTAAGTTTTTAATCAAATTTCATACTTTTGGTGTCATTACAATCGGGAAAAGATTCTCTATCATTTCATAAGAAAAAATAATTTATTTTTTTTTCCCAAATTTTCCGACATAGAATGACAGTTTCAGAATGGGGCCTCCGACAGTCAAAGGGTTAAACAAATATACCAACCACTTATAGTAAGTGTTTATACACCTGGAGAAGAGAGAAGTGTAGAGGAGAGAGAGAGATTTTGGGAAATGTTGAGTGAGTGTGTGGGGAGTTTTGAACCAAGTGAGAGAGTAATTGTGGTTGGGGATCTTAATGCTAAAGTGGGTAAAAATGTTGTGGATGGAGTAGTAGGTAAATTTTGGGTGCCAGGGGTAAATGTAAATGGGGAGCCATTAATTGAGCTATGTGTAGAAAGAGGTTTGGTAATAAGTAATACATATTTTATGAAAAAGAGGATAAATAAATATACAAGGTATGATATAGCACGTAAGGAAAGTAGTTTGTTGGATTATGTATTGGTGGATAAAAGGTTGATGAGTAGGCTTCAGGATGTACATGTTTATAGAGGGGCAACGGATATATCAGATCATTATTTGGTTGTAGCTACAGTTAGAGTAAAAGGTAGATGGGACAAAAAGAAAATGGCAACAGCAAGTAAGAGAGGGTAAAAGTGTATAAACTAAGGGAGGAGGAAGTTAGGGTGAGATATAAGCAACTATTGGCAGAAAGGTGGGCTAGTGCAAGTAGGAGTAGTGGGGGGGTTGAAGAGAGTTGGAATAGTTTTAAAAATGCAGTATTAGAATGTGGCAGAAGTTTGTGGTTATAGGAGGGTGGGTGCAGGAGGAAAGAGGAGTGAGTGGTGGAATGAAGAAGTAAAGGGTGTGATAAAAGAGAAAAAGGTAGCTTATGAGAGGTTTTTACAAAACAGAAGTGTTAGTAGAAGAGCAGAGTATATGGAGAGTAAAAGAAAGGTGAAGAGAGTGGTGAGAGAGTGCAAAGAAGAGCGGATGAAAGAACGGGAGAGGCTCTGTCAAGAAATTTTGCTGAAAACAAGAAAAATTTTGGAGTGAGATAAACAAGGTAAGAAAGCCTAGGGAACGAATGGATTTGTCAGTTAAAAACAGAGTAGGGGAGTTAGTAGATGGGGAGCTGGAGATATTGGGTAGATGGCGGGAATATTTTGAGGAACTTTTAAATGTCGATGAAAAGAGGGAGGCGATAATTTCATGTACTGGCCAGGGGGTACAACATCGTTTAGGAGTGAAGAAGAGCAGGATGTGAGTGTGGGGGAGGTGCGTGAGGCATTACGTAGAATGAAAGGGGGTAAAGCAGCTGGAATTGACGGAATCATGACAGAAATGTTAAAAGCAGGGGGGGATATAGTGCTGGAGTGGTTGGTATTTTGTTTAATAAATGTATGAAAGAGGGAAGGTACCTAGGGATTGGCAGCGAGCATGTATAGTTCCTTTATATAAAGGGAAGGGGATAAAAGAGAGTGTAAAAATTATAGGGAATAAGTTTACTGAGTATACCAGGTAAAGTGTATGGCAGCGTTATTATTGAAAGAATTAGAGGTAAGACAGAGAGTAGGATTGCAGATAAGCAAGGAGGCTTCAGAGTGGGTAGGGGATGTGTAGATCAAGTGTTTACAGTGAAGCATATATGTGAACAGTATTTAGATAAAGGTAGAGAAGTTTTTATTGCATTTATGGATTTAGAAAAGGCATATGATAGAGTGGATAGGGGAGCAATGTGGCAAATGTTGCAAGTGTATGGAATAGGTAGTAAGTTACTGAAGGCTGTAAAGAGTTTTTATGAGGATAGTGAGGCTCAGGTTAGGGTGTGTAGGAGAGAGGAGATTACTTCCCGGTAAAAGTAGGTCTTAGACAGGGTTGTGTAATGTCACCATGGTTGTTTAATATATTTATAGATGGGGTTGTAAAAGAAGTAAATGCTAGGGTGTTGGGGAGAGGGTGGGATTAAATTATGGAGAATTAAATGCAAAATGGGAGTTGACACAGTTACTTTTTGCTGATGATACTGTGCTTATGGGAGATTCTAAAGAAAAGTTGCAAAGGTTAGTGGACGAGTTTGGGAGAGTGTGTAAAGGTAGAAAGTTAAAAGTGAACATAGATAAGAGTAAGGTGATGAGGGTATCAAACGATTTAAATAAAGAAAAATTGGATATCACATTGGAGAGGGATTATGGAAGAAGTAAATGTTTTCAGATATTTGGGAGTTGATGTGTCAGCGGATGGGTTTATGAAGGATGAGGTTAACCATAGAATTGATGAAGGAAAAAAGGTGAGTGGTGCATTGAGGTATCTGTGGAGACAAAAATGTTATCCATGGAGGCAAAGAAGGGAATGTACGAAAGTATAGTGGTACCAACACTCTTATATGGGTGTGAAGCATGGGTTGCAAATGCTGCAGCGAGGAGGAGGCTGGAGGCAGTGGAGATGTCCTGTCTAAGGGCAATGTGTGGTGTAAATATTATGCAGAAAATTCGGAATGTGGAAATTAGGAGAAGGTGGGGAGTTACTAAAAGTATTTGTCAGAGGGCTGAAGAGGGGTTGTTGAGGTGGTTTGGTCATTTAGAGAGAATGGATCAAAGTAGAATGACTTGGAGAGCGTATAAATCTGTAGGGAAGGAAGGCGGGGTAGGGGTCGTCCTAGAAAAGGTTGGAGGGAAGGGGTAAAGGAGGTTTTGTGGGCGAGGGCTTGGACTTCCAGAGGGCATGTGTGAGCGTGTTAGATAGGAGTGAATGGAGACGAATGGTTTTGGGACATGACGATCTGTTGGAGTGTGAGCAGGGTAACATTGTGTGAAGGGATTCAGGGAAACCAGTTAATTGATTTAGTTGGACTTGAGTCCTGGAAATGGGAAGTACAATGCCTGCACTTTAAAGGAGGGGTCTGAGATAGTGACAGCTGGGAGGGACTTTTCTCAGCTGTCGTATCTGAGCTCCTCTGCAAAGACAGTGATTATGTATGAGTGTGGTGAAAGTGTTGAATGATGATGAAAGTTTTTTCTTTTTGGGGATTTTCTTTCTTTTTGGGTCACCCTGCCTCGGTGGGAGACGGCCGACTTGTTGAAGAAAAAAAAAAAAAAAAAACCAACCACTCCAATACAATATCTCCCCCTGCTTTTAACATTTCTGTCATGATCCCGTCAGTTCAAGCTGCTTTACCCCTTTCATTCTACGTAATGCCTCACGCACCTCTCCCACACTCACATCCTGCTCTTCCTTACTCCTAAAAGATGTTATACCTCCCTGACCAGTGCATGAAATTACCGCCTCCCTTTCTTCATCGACATTTAAAAGTTCCTCAAAATATTCCCGCCATCTACCCAATACCTCCAACTCCCCATCTACTAATTCCCCTACTCTGTTTTTAACTGACATATCCATTCGTTCCCTAGGCTTTCTTAACTTGTTTATCTCACTCCAAAACTTTTTCTTATTTTCTGCAAAATTTCTTGACAGTGCCTCTCCCACTCTTTCATCTGCTCTCCTTTTGCACTCTCTCACCACTCTCTTCACTTTTCTTTTACTTTCCATATACTCTGCTCTTCTTACAACAATTCTGTTTTGTAAAAACCTCTCATAAGCTACCTTTTTCTCTTTTATCACACTTTTTTCTTCATCATTCCACCACTCATACATAATTTACAGTGACCTACCACACTTAACTTTTCATTAATAATAAAAATATTTCTCCTGATTACATGGCACAGATCTCCATTTTTTGGGTGTGAACTATTATTTTCTCCTTTTTAAAAATCATTATTAATCCACAACATTTTACAGGTAATGAACTTTAAACTCAGCATCATAATTATTCTACTTGCTATCTTTCTATTTCTGCTAATCTCTTGTACAAGAGTATAATTATAAATAAATAAACTTATAAACTAAACCTTGCAATAACACAGTACCTTGTCAGAGAGAATGCACTGCTCATCACAGATGGTAGTAATAATATTTTTTGCTTCTTTAGCCATTTCTTCTAAAAACATGTTGACGACAGACAAGCTTCGCTCTCGTATATGGTAACGCTGCAGAAAATTGAAACATTAACAAATAAAGGGATAGCTAACATTTTGTATTTCCTTTGACCAATTAAATGTCTTTATATTATAATAGCACTATATTGATAATTTTATTAATCATAATGTATTATCATTTATGAATAAATTTAATTAGACTAGTGTGATAAAAATATAAACATGAACTACACACAAGAGTTCTTTAGGATGTCCATGTCCTACCTCGTGCTGAAAAGGGAGGAAGGAGATACGTATTATCTAAAAAGAATGGCCTAAAATACAAATTAAATCATTATCTATAAACTGATCTAAATAGAAGCCTACACCAATCAAATGTGTGTTTGTGATCCTCCTCTCAAGAAACTGACCTACACACATTTACATGAAGAAGGGAAAATACAAATGAACTGATGGATAAATTTAGTGCCCTTTCACTATGTGGAACAGAATAAAGGTAAATGCTTGAGTATTCTTAATTTGATTATCAGTACAATATAGTGTTAATAAACATAGAAAAAACTTTGGCAATGTAATTACCTATTTGAGTTTGCAGGGGATGAGCTCCAGCTCTTGGTCCCACTTCTTGTCAACCAACTGATGTGATTAAGCCATGTCATGTCTATTTCTGAACCCCTGTTCGGAATCTCCTTCCATTATGTCTTTTCTCAGCTCATTCCACCTCTTACCACTCTAATGCTGAAGAAATATTCTATAATCCATTGATTGATGGCCCTCTCTCATTTGTATACCCTCGCTCACTGGCCCTTTCTTGCTTGCCCTTCTCCTCTCTTGCTTGCCTACTCTTTGCTCACCTGCCACTCCTCACATCTCTTGCTTCTGCCTTCCCTCTCTTCACATGTGTGCTTGTGCATAAAGCCATAAACCTACCTGGCAGTGCTGCTTCAGGCATTACAGATGAGCAGTGTGCTTTCAGTAAACTATGGCCAGTAATGGTGTATCACTTTCAGTAAGAAATTCTCATATTTGAGAGTTGTGAATAGCCATAATCTATCAAAATTTATGAGACAAACCTGGAGATTGAGAGAATGTCATAGGTTTACCGTAATAAACTTGGAGGTGAAAGTGACTGAAAAAGAGTTGAGAAAAGCTAGGTAAGAGAGTAGCAGAGAGATGGTATCTTACACAAGATAGCTGATAGATGTAACAGTATGTAGAATGAAAATACAGTACCGTAACAAAGTTATTCAGATATGGTTAGTAAAAGAATAAGTTTGAAAACAGAAACCTAAAATTTTGATAGGTATAATCTCAAAAGAAAAATCTTTACAAAATTACCAACATGTATTGCTGACTCCAAGAACCAATGAAAGGCTCTGAGGCATAATTTATTGCACTCTCATACAAGAAAAGCCAAGTGTCTATGGCTCCTCCAACAAAAATCAGGAGGCCCTTGAATGCTACTGCCACTTTACTTGATTAAGCTTCAAATCTAGTTTTCATTGAGGCAGAGTGACCGAAAAAAGAAAGAAACACTTTCACCATCATTCAACACCTTTGCCATCATTCAAACAAAATCACTGTCTTTGCAGAGGTGCCCAGATATGACAGTTTAGATGTCACTCCAATGTAGGGATACCTAAATACTGTACAGTATGAACTTTGTCAGCAGGTTTTACTAAAAATTCCTAGGACATCCCATTAGACAGTCTTGCATACAAGATTTTATTAAATCACAACAATAGTCTTATATTTTTTCTTCAAAATTAATTGACTTCATAGCTCCCTATACATTTAGGAATGAGACATACACAACTCCTAAAGCCCAGCTCTTAATATTACATTCAAAGTTATTTACCATACAGATAAAAATAGGCAAGAAACAATATAAAAGTGGACCTTTTATATACATTCACTTCCTAAGTAAAACAATGGTTTTTGTAAATTATCAAACATTTAATCACTGTGCAAAGAAATCACTATTACAACTCTTGCTGGAGTGTTCTAACACACATTCTCCTTCCTGTAGTTTTCTGAGCGGTGGCATATGTAACCATGTTTGTTTCTTTACACCAATGGTAACAAACATTTTGTAAATACTATTGGATTCAGAAAGGGGCCAGAATGCCATTATTTCTAACACACCAGACATCTCCCACCGAGGTAGGGTTGCCCGAAAAAGAAGAAACACTTTGACCTTCACTCACTCCATCACTGTCTTGCCAGAGGCACACTGATACTACAGTTTAGATGCCCCTCTAAAATACATCATCCCCACCCCTCCTTAGAGTGCAGGCACCATATTTTCCATCTCCAGGACTTAAGTCCAGCTAACTGGTTTCCTTGAATCCCTTCATAAGTGTTGCTTTGCTTGCACTTCAACAGCTTTTCAAATCATAAAAACCACTTGTCTCTACTTACTCCTATCTAATATGCTCACACACACCTGCTGAATGTCCAAGCCCTTCACATACAAAACCTCCTTTATCCCCTCCCTCTAACCTTTCTTAGGGTGACCTCTACCCCCACCACCCTCCATCTTCTCTAAATGTCCAAACCACCTCAACAGCCCCTCCTCAGCCCTCTGGATAATACTTTTAGTATCCCTGCACCTCCTTCTAATCTCCAGGCTACAAATTTTCTGCATAATATTTACACAACACACTGCCCTCAGATACAACATCTCCACTGCCTCCAGCTTCCTCATCGCTGTAACATTCATGACCCATGCTTCGCACTCATACATTCCTCTTTTTGCTTCCATGGATAATGTTCTTTGTCTTCACAGATGCCTCAATGCACCACCCACCTTTTTTCCTTCATCAATCTTATGGATCACCTTGTCTTTCATAGACCCTCCGCCCACAAGTCCACTCCCAAATATCTGAACACATTCACTTCCTCTATACTTCCTTCTTCCAATCTGATATCCAATCTTTTATTGCATGTTTCAAACTGCCACACACACACACACATTTTTTTCTCCACTAGAGTCATTCACAAGTGGAATAAGCTGCAGCAAACCATGGATGTGCAATAAATATTGCAAAGGTTAATAGTAATTATCATGACTTAAAGACAAAAAGACACTACAAATACAGTAATATTCCTGTAACCACAAATAGGTAATTACACACATACATTATATAGAAAAATACTGAACAATCCATAAAATACCAACCAGAAATATATACCATATACGTATATAAAAGAAAGATTAATTTTACCTCCTCTGGACAGATTTCATGTGTACATGCTTGCATGTGTGAACATATTAATGGGAAGCAGATGATATAGCGGTTCTGGCCAGGAAATTCTAAACACATGTGGAAGTTTTCTTCAAACTGTTTGCTGAAAAAGCTGAAAAACAAAATATTGTATTGTACTTATAGAAAAATTCATTCCAGTATCACAGAATATTTTAATGACTATTTTATTTTCTCATGCATGATGTTTTAAATACAGTAGGTGTCATAAATATGCATGTACACAGATATGCCTTTAGCAGATTATCTGCTGACAGTTTTGAGAAGTGTCAAGGTAACTTTTGTATGCCAAAGACATAAATAATTGGCTAAATGATTGTGAAATTTCAATCTTTAACCTTTAGAGAGTTGAGACCCCCGATCCTTAACTAACTCTCAGGGTCGAAAAAAAAAAATAAAAAAAAAATGAAATGAAAGAGAATCTTTTCCCGATGGTAATGACACCAAAAGTACGAAATTTGATGGGAAAATCACAAAATTACGCCCTTGCGAAGTCAGCGATATTGATGATATTTATGCATTGGTGATTTTGCCCACTTTGATCCCTATTTTCGGCCAATTCCATTGTTCCAGTCAACTAAAATCATAGCTACTTCACTAGAACTTCATTTGTTCTATCGATTGAGTACAAGAAACTGCCCATTTACCGATTTCAACTATCCAATACAGTGGTCAGAAATTGGCAATTTGGCCAATTTCACACAAATTTCAAAAGATGCCAATTTCAAAATAGGGTCCAGAATAAACAAGACAGAAATTCCTGGTACTAAAATAACATTTTCTCTGTTCATTAGTCACGTCTCCAGGCCCCTCTTATATTACTCTTGCTTTCCATTTTGAATCTTTATTCTCATAAAAAATAGAAGATTTACTGTTATGCAGACTACTGCATAATTGTAAAAATGGTATAAATAATATCAGCGCACTTGTGAAAGAATATTAGACCCCACCAGTTGACGCGTATTGGACGCATGGCATGATTTGTTTACTCTTGAACATCGGCAAAACTCAAACATTTCCGCTACTTTGAGATCAATTTCAAGGTACGTATATGTACTTTTCATCTTGAAACCAATCAAAATCATCTCTATTTCTGTGATATATCTTCCATTCTATCAAATGAGACCAAGAAAACGAAAATACAACCATAAATACCATATGAAAATACACTGCAAAGTGGCTGTTTTAAACCAAAAACACGGTCAGTTTATTTTTTCACTATGCACTGCGTGCTGCAGGATTTTTTTTATACTGCACACATTGACCATGTAGACCTATTCTTTCATATGTAGGCCCACCAGCTTTCTTCCACCAGATTTGAAGGCGCTAGAATTTTGGCGTATAAGTACGGGACCGAGACTGGCTATTAAGCTGTACATGTATGGGACCGACCCTGAAAGGGTTAATGACTGGCCAATAGATAACATGACTGGCTGATAGTGGACATGTGCAACCTTATTAAATTCAAGCTTTGTGGCATGAATGTGTTCACTATCTGTAAACACTCAGGTACCAATAAGCAGGTGGGGAGGATACTGATTCTACTATTCTCCATACTTTAGTCTTATCAGTGCCTAGGAGACATAAGGCATGCATCAAGAGGAAGGGTAATCCTACATAATGCTATGTTAGGGGAGTAACCCATACATATTTCAGTATTTTATGCTTAAAACAATAATTTATGGTGAGCATTTTCATTATCTGTGTGATGAGCTTATGTGCATGCATACATATGATGCCTACTGTATATAAATAAATAAATTAATAAACAAATAAAATAAAAAAAATCAATAAATATATTTTTAAGCACACTGGCCATCTCCCACCAAAGTAGGGTAACCTAAATAAAAAGAAACACTTTCACCATTCATTCACTCACTGTGTTGCCCTTAGTGCTCTGACATCATAGATCCGATGTATGCACATGTAAGCATACAACAACACATGCACACACACGCATGCATGCACACACATTTTTAATACATTGGGCATCTCCCAACAAGGTAAGGTGACCTGAAAAAGAAGAAACACATTCACCATCATTCGCTCCATCCCCATTTCGCCAGAATTGCACCGACAATACAACTCAGATGCTTCTCCAAATGCAACACCCCCACCCCTCCTTCAGAAAGCAGGCACTGTACTTCCCACCTCCAGGACTCAAATCTGGCTAACCAGTTTCCCTGAATCCCTTCATAAATGTTACCTTGCTCACACTACAACAGCACCTGAAGTCATAAAAACCACTTGGCTCCACTCACTCCTACATAATATGCTCACACATGCCTGTTGGATGTCCAAGCCCTTCTTGAATAGTGGATGATGCCATTGTATTATCAAGCCCATACAAATTTCAAATGTTTAAATTTCCAAATCATCTTCACTACTTCTTTATCCATTATAATCCTACACACCATAAAGTTTTACTTATTAAAATACATAACTTATTTCTTAATATTTTGCATAATGTATTTGCTTCAATTTTGTTTTTCAATTGCATTATTAATTCACTTGCCATCACTTGTGAAGTTTCTTCACTTCTCATCATAAAAATTAGTCATCAGAAGATAAGTGGATAAAAAGGCTTAAAGGAAGAATATTTGGATTTCTTCCTGAAGCCATTTGAATATTCCACTTCCCCTACCACCCAATCTTTTCATTCTTTTTTTTTTTACCAATAGGTATATTTTATTACATAATATGGTACAAAAGATTTAAGAGATACATTGTTGATATAAAGATAATATATACTGCCATCTGGTTTTCAATATACACTCATTCAGATTTTCCCTTCTATCAATGTATTCATCTATTCACTTTCTTTGCACTCATACCTCGAACATTATGATTTCAAATACAGTGGTACCCCGAGTTTCGTACTTTATTCGTTCCAGAAGGTTGTTCGAGTGCCGTTACCGAACGAATTTGTTCCCATAAAGAATAATGTAAATTAGATTAGTCCATTTCAGACCCCAAAAATACACTTACAAAAGCACTTACAATAACACACTTACATAATTGTTCGAGTTGGGAGCAGTACGAAACTTGGGGTACCACTGTACAGCATAACATTTCACAATTGAAGAAAAATAATAATAATAATAAAATAATAAATAATAAAGAAGGGAATGTATGAGAGTATAGTGGTACCAACACTCTTATGTGAATTTGAAGCATGGGTTGTAAATGTTACAGCAAGGAGGAGGCTGGAGGCAGTGGAGATGTCGTGTGGTGTAAATATTTTGCAGAGAATTTGTAATGTGGAAATTAGGAGGAGGTGTAGAGTTACTGAAAGTATGATTCAGAGGGTTGAGGAGGGATTGTTGAGGTTGTTTGGTCATTTAGAGAGGATGGAGCAAAACAAAATGACTTGGAGGGTGTATAAATCTGTAGTGGAGGGGAAGAGGGGTAGGGTGTCATCCTAGGAAAGGATGGAGGGAGGGGGTGAAACAGGTTTTGTGTGCAAGGGGCTTGGACATACAGCAGGCATGTGTGAGCGTGTTTCATAGGAGTAATTGGAGATGAATGGTTTTTGGGACTTGACGAGCTGTTGGAGTGTGAGCAGGGTAATATTTTGTGAAGGGATTCGAGGAAACCAGTTAGCCGGACTTGAGTCCTTGAGGTGGGAAGTACAATACCTTCACTTTAAAGGAGGGGTTTGGAATATTGACTGTTTGGAGGGACATCTAAACTGTCGTATCTGAGCACCTATGCAAAGACAGTGATTATGTGTGAATGATGGTAAAAGTGTTCCTTTCTTTTCTGGGTCACCCTGCCTCGGTGGGAAATGGCCGACATGTTGAAAAAAAAAAACAGATAAAGTAAAAATTGGGAAACTAGTCAGTTCATGAGCTGTATTACATATTATTATTTTGATATTTTTTATTATTTTTCCATTTCTTATGTAAAGTATACAGACTGCACCTCCTATCTTTTTTTTCTGTATAGGAAAAAATTACAGAAAATCAAACTGCCATGGTACTCACCAGAAAATAGAGAGATCTGATGTTTCTATCAACATTTCATCTAAATAATCAACCATCTTTGTGTGGAAAACAATTTGATTTATAAGGGCTGCCAATTCTCGATTATTCTTGAGATTCAACCCAGCACGATTAGCTGTTGCATATGCTTGAAGCCGAAACCAATCGAGACGGATGCCACGAAAGTCAAATGATGTACCTTCCTCTACTGAATATAAATGAGAAAGAGCGTGGGTAAAACAGCATTAGATTCAAGGGGTCAGTTAGTAGTTGGCACAGAACTCAAGATGAATGCAATTCATGTTATACAAAATGCTAAAATTAGTGACAAAATAAAGTATCATGTCAATACAAAAAATAAAGCAGATTAATTGTATTCACATGCAATCAGTGGATCTGAAAAATTAATCACTGATGATAAAGACAGGGTTTTTCCCTTATAAAACAATCAGCATGGTGAATGAAAAGGAATTTTTTTTTTTTAAACACAGACCATCTCCCACCAAGGCAGGGTGACCTGAAAAAGAAACACATTCACCATCATTCACTATCAAAATCAAAACTTACCTCACCTAATAGGTTTGGAAAGTCTTAGTTTCATAATTTAATTAAGTTGCTTTTTTTCATGCAGTCACTCAAATCAGTTAAGCATGCAACATGATTTACCAAATTGTGTGCAAGCGGGAGATACTGTCGGTGTAACATCATTTGATTTGACATTCATGCTAACCAGTGCTTATAAGTACAGTACAGTGGACCCCCGGTGTTCGTCCTGCTCAAAACACTCCCTTTTATGTAAGTGTATTTTTTTAAATGTTTTTATAAGTGTAGTTTTGGGGGTATAAAAGGACTAGTCTACTTTACATTATTTCTTAAGGGAATAAATTCGGTTGGTAATGGCACTTGAGCAGCATTCTGTTATGAAAAATGGACGAACACCGGGGGTCCACTGTATAAGGAAAATACAAACAAGAGGGAGGGTATGCTGGAGGTGAATGGGGGGGAGGGGAAGGGTGATGGTGAAGGATAGAAGGGGTAAGGAAGGCACAGGAGGGAGGTATACTGTATGTGCACCAGACATGGACAGTGGCAGACAATGACAACAAGAGTGTAAATAGTAAATTTGTAATTCTTTACCAATACCTGCCTACCTGCCCAACCCTGTCCTGCCTTGCTTGCATGCCCAACCCTGTCCTGCCTTGCTTGCATGCCCAACCCTGTCCTGCCTTGCTTGCATGCCCAACCCTGTCCTGCCTTGCTTGCATGCCCAACCCTGTCCTGCCTTGCTTGCATGCCCAACCCTGTCCTGCCTTGCTTGCATGCCCAACCCTGTCCTGCCTTGCTTGCATGCCCAACCCTGTCCTGCCTTGCTTGCATGCCCAACCCTGTCCTGCCTTGCTTGCATGCCCAACCCTGTCCTGCCTTGCTTGCATGCCCAACCCTGTCCTGCCTTGCTTGCATGCCCAACCCTGTCCTGCCTTGCTTGCATGCCCAACCCTGTCCTGCCTTGCTTGCATGCCCAACCCTGTCCTGCCTTGCTTGCATGCCCAACCCTGTCCTGCCTTGCTTGCATGCCCAACCCTGTCCTGCCTTGCTTGCATGCCCAACCCTGTCCTGCCTTGCTTGCATGCCCAACCCTGTCCTGCCTTGCTTGCATGCCCAACCCTGTCCTGCCTTGCTTGCATGCCCAACCCTGTCCTGCCTTGCTTGCATGCCCAACCCTGTCCTGCCTTGCTTGCATGCCCAACCCTGTCCTGCCTTGTTCATGCCCAACCCTGTCCTGCCTTGCATGCCAACCCTGTCCTGCCTTGCTTGCATGCCCAACCCTGTCCTGCCTTGCTTGCATGCCCAACCCTGTCCTGCCTTGCTTGCATGCCCAACCCTGTCCTGCCTTGCTTGCATGCCCAACCCTGTCCTGCCTTGCTTGCATGCCCAACCCTGTCCTGCCTTGCTTGCATGCCCAACCCTGTCCTGCCTTGCTTGCATGCCCAACCCTGTCCTGCCTTGCTTGCATGCCCAACCCTGTCCTGCCTTGCTTGCATGCCCAACCCTGTCCTGCCCTGCCTGCCTGACCCGGTCCTGCTCTGCCTGATCTGGCCTGTCCTGTCCTGCCTGATCTGGCCTGTCTTGCCCTGCCTGATTTGGCCTGTCCTGTCCTACCCTGCCTGATCTGGCCTGTCCTGCCCTGCCTGCTCTGGCCTGGCCTGTCCTACCGTGCCCTGTCTGATCTACCTTGTTCTACATGCCCCAGCCTGCCTGACTTCAATGCTCGCCTGCTCTTCCTTGCCCTACCTGCCCAGGCCTACCCTATTTCCTGTGGTCTGACTGCCCTGCCCTGTCCTGCCCTGCCTGGCCTGGCCTGGCCTGGCCTAGCCTAGCCTGTCCTGTCCTGTCCTGGCCTGGCCTGGCCTGGCCTGCCAGCTCTGGACTAGCTGCCATTTCCTGGCCTGCCCTGCTTCCTCTGCCCTGTCTTGCCTGTCCTACCCTATCCTGCCACTTTGCCTTGGCATAAGCCTATGAAAGATAGGCTTTGCTGTTGGGTGCCAATACCTCTGGATATCTTAACCCTTTGAGGGTTTTTGACGTACTAGTACGGCTTACAAGCCAGGGCGTTTGACGTACTAGCACGCCTAAATTCTAGCGCCCTCAAATCAAGCAGAAACAGGCTGGTAGGCCTAGATGTGAGAGAATGGGTCTATGCGGTCAGTGTGCGCAGTATAAAAAAAATCCTGCACCACACAGTGCATAACGAGGGAAAAAAAACTCTGACCGTGTTTTTGGTTTAAAACAGCGATTTTGCAGTCTATTTTCGTATGGTATTTATGGTTATATTCTTGTTTTCTTGGACTCATTTGATAGAATGGAAGATATACTAGAGAAATAGAGATAATTTTGATTGGTTTCTCGATGACAAGTACCTAGAAATTGAGCGCAAAGTAGCAAAAATGTTCGATTTATGCCGATGTTCAAGAGTAAACAAATCACGCCACGCGTACAATACATATCAACTGGCGACTCTAATATTCTTGCACAAGTGTGCTGATATTATTTATACCGTTTTTACAATGATACAGTAGTATACATAACAGTAAATCTTCAATATATTGTGAGAATAAAAATTCAAAATGGAAAGCAAAAGTAATGTAAGAGGGGCCTGGAGACGTGACTAATGGACATATAAAATATTATTGAGTGCCAGGAATGTCTGTCTCGTTTATTCTGGACCCTAGTTTGAAATTGGCATCTTTTGAAATTTGTATGAAATTGGCCAAATTGCCAATTTCTGACCACCTTATTGGGTAGTTGAAATCAGTAAATTGGCAGTTTCTTATACTCAATTGATAGAACAAATGTAATTCTAGCGAAATAGCTATAATTTTAGTAGACTGGAACATTGGAATTTGCCGAAAATAGGGCTCAAAGTGGGCGAAATCGCCGATGCGTAAATAGCATCGATACCCCTAACTTCGCGAGAGCATAATTCCGTTAGTTTTCCATCAAATTTCATAATTTTGGTGGCGTTATGATCGGAAAAAGATTATCATTTCATAAGAAAAATTTTTTTTCCCGAAAATGTTTCGACCCTGAGAGAGAGTTAAGAATCTGGGTCTCGACCCTGAAAGGGTTAAGCTGACACCTATATTTGTTTATCATTCAGAAAACAACAAAATGTTTCCAAGGACAGGTTGGTTGTGTTCTAGTGTCTTGGAACGAATTACCATAAAACCATGTATTGTAGTTTAGGGTATGAGTTATGATAGTTTTGAGATATGATACATCTTCTGTAATGGATTAATATCTTAACTCAAGAGACCACTGCACTATAGAAACTTTTAAGATTACTTGCTATCTTAACTGTATATGAAAACGGAAATGGAAAATGTTTAGCAAGCTTCCATTTTACACTTGTATGATTTAAAGACCTAGATAGGGACCGCACAAAACAGTGAAAAAATATATTAAGTGAATTGCATTTTTCCATATACACACATACCATAACGAGAAATGTAGACTAGGCATTCTGTATCTAATTCCCATTATTTTTAAGCTACCAAATGTATATATATACAGTACTGTATACAATGGTAGTGCATGCTATACACAAAATACACTGTATACAATGGGAGTGCATGCTTTACACACACATTTCAAAATACAGTGACATGCACTTGGCAAAAAACAAAACAGGTGAAAAGAATTAATGATACTACAAAACATTTTTGTTGAAAGAAATTTTTGCATATTGTCAGAAATTGTAAGATTAAACAAGAAATGGAAGGGAATAGTAAATGTGTATGAAACACTAAAATACATAATGTGATCTATATATGTTTGCATGTACAGGAGGCCACTTATACAGCAGGTTAGGTTCCAGGCTACTGCTGTAAAGAAAAAATTGCTGTAAAGTGAATCAAAGCCTTTTTTTCACTTTCAAATGTATATAAAAGCCTAACAACATGTTTACACTTCCAAATATTAAGTAAGCAATAGAGCTATGCCTAAAAATGCATATACAGTACACACATTCTTACCTTAAAACATTTTCGTCATTAGCTTATATTGAGTGAATATATTTATTGTAGGAAGTCTGAATAAATGAATAATGGGTATAATTGAAAACTGCTGTATTAATGAAGTGCTGTAAAGCGGGGCCTGCCTGTACTGTGTTGATCTATTACATGACATGTTTATTGTGAAAATGAAAAGTGTGATTTGTGAGGCATAATGCATTTTATTTAACTAATAACAATTTGCTGTTTAGAGTGACATCTAAACTGCCATATCTGTGCGCCTCTGGCAAGACAGTGATAGTGTAAGTGATGGTGAAAAAGTTTCTTTTTTGGGTCACCCTGCCTCGGTGGGAGACGGCCGGTGTGTTTAAAAAAAAATTGGAATTGGTGTAGAAAGAAAAAAATACCTGAAATAGAAAAATTAAGCTTTACTATTAACACCCCAAAACCATAAGTACCAATACAGTACAATACTATATTTCACAATGATAAACATCAAGTCAAATTTACTTAAGGAAAGAGCTAATTTTGTTTTTTGCATTTCATGGTAAATTTTTATCAAAAACAATACTCTATGCCATAAATTTCACCTTGTTTGACTGATAAATTTCCAATTTCATTGCACATTGATGACAAAATGATTGATTCTTCCTCTGGTAGGTTTTGCAGTTCTTGTATTAACTGATTAAGGGCAATGGCATCATACCCACAGAGGTACTGTGTGTAATATCGTTGCAGCACCTGCAAAAAATACATAATATTCAGTAGAAATTTTTTTAATCATATTTAATTTTGTTTTAGGCATACAAATTTTATTATATCTCATAAAATGACTCCAATAATCAACTGACCTGTGAATACTTCTTGATCAGTGCTCGTATTTCCTCCATATGAAAAAGTAGTTCTGGCAACTGACGATCAACCAAATCATCTGCTGTTTTGCCTTTAACTTTATGCAGCGGTGGGTTCTCATGGTGACGAAGAAGCCATAATACCTAGATGCAAGCAAAATATCATTATATTACTATTACAAAAGCATCTGTTTAACATATTACTGTTTGATTTTTTATGGTTCATTTAGGATTTTAAATACCTAGGAGGATAAGAAAGTGAAGATGGCTTTCATCATAATATCATTAAATCCTTTAATGTATAATGCATGACTGTAAGGATTTCCTAACCTCATCTCTGGAAAAGCTTAGACCCATGAACACGAAGAGAGCTTTGGGCCCCAGAAGCCCTGGTTGGTCAGTCAAAATGAGAGCCAATTCTTTCATGGCAGTGCGGAGATATTTACGTCTTTCACGGTGCATAAGTGGTCTGTGGATAAAAACAAGGAGGCAATGAAGGCATGTTAAGCAGAAATGATTGCATTATTAATATTACATAATAAAATAACACAATTTTTAAGCAGCAAGTGAGAATAAAAAGAACTACGAAAACAGAATTAAAGGGAAATAACACATGACCAATACTTTAGAGAATCTATTACCTGCGTTAAAAACATTCACTGTACAGTATTAATGAAGTAATAAGTAATAGCTGCTATGTAATACTTACAAGAAATAAGGTACCTTTGAAATACCTATGACTGCTTTCTACAAGTCTTCAACTCTCAGAAAGAACCACACTTTCAACCTTAGTTAGAGCAATATCATTTAAGTTCTGTTATCATAAGATTGAATACTGTAGTCATAAATCATGGAAGTTGACAATGTTTTCTAATTGTGCTTTTGACTCCACATCCCTGCTTTTCATCATTCAATCTTTCTTGTTTCAAAAAGCTATGGCAATACAGGGACTTGCTTCTCTCAAGTATTTTCCATGTACAACATGTATTATCAGATTCCCAAAAAGAAAAACAAAAGTTTCTCTTTTTAACCTTAGTAATGTATAAAATAGAAGGGGTTACTAGCCCCTTGCTCCCAACATTTTAGTCACCTCTTACGACACGCATGGCTTAAGGAGGAAGAATTTTATTCCACTTTCCCATGGAGATAAGTGGAAATAAACAAGAACAAGAACTAGTAAGAAAATAGAAGAAAACCCAGAGGAGTGTGTATATATATGCTTGTACATGCATGTGTAGTGTGACCTAAGTGTAAGTAGAAGTAGCAAGATGTACCTGAAATCATGCATGTTTATGAGACAGAAAAAAAGACACCAGCAATCTTACCATCATGTAAAACAAAAACAGGCTTCCGTTTTACACTCACTTGGCAGGATGGTAGTACCTCCCTGGGAGGTTTACTATATACGTATATTTAACCCTTTCGGGGTTATGGTCATACAAGTACGTTTTACGCACTGTGGTTATTGACTTACTAGTACGCCTAAATTCTAGCGCCCTCAAATCAAGCAGAAACAGGCTGTTAGGCCTAGATGTGATAGAATGGGTCTGTGCGGTCAGTGTGCGCAGTATAAAAAAATTCCTGCACCACACAGTGCATAATGAGGAAAAAAAAATTGACCGTGTTTTTGGTTTAAAACAGCCACTTTGCAGTCAATTTTCGTATGGTATTTATACTTGTATTCTCGTTTTCTTAGTCTCATTTTATAGAATAGATGATATATTACAGAAATAGAGATAATTTTGACTGGTTTCACGATAACAAGTACCTTGAAAATGAGCGCAAAGTAGCGAAAATGTTAGATTTTGGCCGATGTTCAAGAGTAAACAAATCACACAATGCATCCAATACACATCAACTGGAGAGTCTAATATTCTTGCACAAGTGCGCTGATATTATTTATACCATTTTTACAATGATGCAGTTGTATACATAACAGTAAATCTTCTATTTTTTGTGAGAATAAAAATTCAAAATGGAAAGCAAAAGTAATGTAAGAGGGGCCTGGAGACGTGACTAATGAACAGAGAAGATGTTATTTTAGTGCCAGGAATGTCTGCCTTGTTTATTATGGACCCTATTTTGAAATTGGCATCGTTTGAAATTTGTGTGAAATTGGCCAAATTGCCATTTTCTGACCACTATTTTGGGTAGTTGAAATTGGTAAATTGGCGGTTTCTAGTACTCAATCGATAGAAGAAATGTAGTTCTAGCGAAATAGCTATAATTTTAGTAGACTAAAACATTGGAATTTGCCAAAAGTAGGGCTCAAAGTGGGCGAAATCGCCGATGCGTAAATGTCATGGATACCGCTAACTTCGCAAAAGCATAATTCCGTTAGTTTTCGATCAAATTTCATAATTTTTGTGGCGTTATGATCGGAAAAAGATTCTCTATCATTTCATAAGATTTTTTTTTTTTTTTTTTAAATTCGTGGACCCTGAGAACGAGTTTCAGAGAGACCCCTTGGACCCCCAAAGGGTTAACTATATACGTATATTTAACTATACAGCCTCTCCTCACTTAACGATGGAGTTCCGTTCCTAAGACCACGTTGGTAAACGAATTGATCGCTAAACAAGGAGCATACTATAATGGTAGTGAGATTGTGTCAACCATCTTTGATATTGTTTTAATGTCACCTTTGCAACATTTATAACATTTTTAGTATATTTTTAAATGTTTATACATTAGTGAATTGAATATTGTAATAAACAGAAAAGAGGAAATCAGCTCTAATATACATTATTTAGGTATGCATACTGGTCAGAGAGCCCATCCTAAGTCCAAGTCATCGGTAAACGAGTGTGTCGCTAAATGAGGAGAGGCTGTAGTGCTTTTATCCACAGTAAATGATCTCTTATTTTCCAGCTCAGATCTCTCTACTGCCTTGAAAAAAATTATTGACTAAAACAAATGCTAAACTCATATGGCCATAGAGTGCTGCTTCCTTGAAAGGAGTTGTGAGGAAAAAAAACAATATTCTAAGATAATATTCTAGACCTGCTAATGGAGTGTGAGTAATTTAACATTTATGAAGGGGTTCCGGTGAAACCTTGTTAGCCAGACTTTAGTCCTGGAGTTGGAAAGTACAGTGACTGCACTCTAAAGGAGGGGTGAGGATGCTGCATTTATGAGGGTTATCTGAACTGTGATGTTGGCACACTTCTGGCAAGACAGAAATTGAATGAATGATGGTGGTGAAAGTGCTGCCTCTTCTTCTGAGGTCACCCTGCCCTGATGAAAAATAGCTTTTATGTTAAAACAAATATGTAGAGAGAGAACAAATGTATGAAGACTACCAACATTAGTGAGGTCTCTCTTTACTGATAGGAATTACAGTCAAGAGAAACTCAGTACAGGATATGTTACACAGAAATACAACTAAATGACAGTATGAAAGAATACAGTATAGTATTAGTATACATAAAGTAATAACCAGTAACCTTTTCAATGAAACAAGACAAAAAAATTATTAGAGACTATAAATACAGTAGGCGGGTGAAAGTATGATTTACAATTTTCTAGAACACAATAGTGAATGTGGACACTTCAAGACTTTCCTGACAACTGCAATCAGTAATATTCACCAAAGCCAAAAATTAATCAGAATATTTTTTTAACACCCACTGAGACAGGGTGACCCATAAAGAAAGAAAAAAACTTTCATCATCATTCAACACTTTCACAGTCACTCATACTTAATCACTGTCCTTGAAGAGGCACTCAGATACGACAGTTTAGATGTCCCTTCAAACTGCCAAAATCCCAAACCCCTTCTTTAAAGTGCAGGCATTGTACTTCCCATTTTCAGGACTCAAGTCCGGCTAACCGGAAATATCAACTAAAATTTCAGTCAACTTACGCATGAGTAACAGCATGAGAATAGCCCTCCTTCACGTCTGATATACGTTTGCTCAGCTCTTTTTTAGTCTCGAGGAATGACTGGAAGTAGGAGTGTGGATGCAGTACTTCATCTCTGTAAGCAAATACAGTATGTACATATTTATATACATAGTATTAAGTTTTTATGTAAAACTAACTAATAAATAAATAAATACTAATTAAAGGCAAATACAGCCTCTCCTCATTTAACAACGGAGATAGGGACACAAGACACCATCGGTAAGCGAATTCGTCGCTAAACGAGGAGCATACTATACAGGTCTCCCTCCACATATGTTCAATCTCTTTTTAAAGCTACCCAAGGTCCTATCGAAGCTAAAACCTTGGGTAGTTTCAAATTTAGGTTGGATAAATACATGATTGAGAGGGATTGGATTTGAGTGGGACTTGCATGTGAGTAAATAGAATTTTTTTTTTTTTTTTTTTCAACAAGTCGGCCGTCTCCCACCGAGGCAGGGTGACCCAAAAAGAAAGAAAATCCCCAAAAAGAAAATACTTTCATCATCATTCAACACTTTCACCACACTCATACATAATCACTGTCTTTGCAGAGGAGCTCAGATACGACAGCTGAGAAAAGTCCCTCCCAGCTGTCACTATCTCAGACCCTTCCTTTAAAGTGCAGGCATTGTACTTCCCATTTCCAGGACTCAAGTCCAAATAAATCAATTAACTGGTTTCCCTGAATCCCTTCACAAAATGTTACCCTGCTCACACTCCAACAGATCGTCATGTCCCAAAAACCATTCGTCTCCATTCACTCCTATCTAACACGCTCACACATGCTTGCTGGAAGTCCAAGCCCTCGCCCACAAAACCTCCTTTACCCCTTCCCTCCAACCTTTCTAGGACAACCCCTACCCCGCCTTCCTTCCCTACAGATTTATACGCTCTCCAAGTCATTCTACTTTGATCCATTCTCTCTAAATGACCAAACCACCTCAACAACCCCTCTTCAGCCCTCTGACAAATACTTTTAGTAACTCCACACCTTCTCCTAATTTCCACATTCCGAATTTTCTGCATAATATTTACACCACACATTGCCCTTAGACAGGACATCTCCACTGCCTCCATCCTCCTCCTCACTGCAGCATTTGCAACCCATGCTTCACACCCATATAAGAGTGTTGGTACCACTATACTTTCGTACATTCCCTTCTTTGCCTCCATGGATAACGTTTTTTGTCTCCACAGATACCTCAATGCACCACTCACCTTTTTTCCTTCATCAATTCTATGGTTAACCTCCTCCTTCATAAATAGAATTAATAGAATAAATAGAATTATCAAAGCTTATTGCTTGGGTAGCATTTATTCTGTTAGTGGGTTGGATTTGTGAAGGACCTGCCAAGTATTGGCCAACAGGCCTACTGCAGTGTTCCTCCTTTCTTATAAGAACATAAGAAAGGAGGAACACTGCAGCAGGCCTGTTGGCCCATACTAGGCAGGTCCTTCACAATCCATATCACTAGCAGAATATTTGCCCACCCCAATTTTCAATGCTACCCAAGCAATAAGCTTTGATAATTCTATTTATTCACGTGCTAAAACCTTGGGTAGTTTAAAATTTGGGTTGGATAAATACATGAGTGAGAGGGGTTGGATTTGAGTGGGACTTGTACGTGAGTAAATAGAATTATCAAAGCTTATTGCTTGGGTAACGTTTATTCTGTTAGTGGGTTGGATTTGTGAAGGACCTGCCTAGTATGGGCCAACAGGCCTATTGCAGTGTTCCTCCTTTTTTATGTTCTTATGAGTGAGAGGGGTTGCATGTGAGTGGGACTTGCACATGAATAAATAGAATTATCAAAGCTTATTGCTTGGGTAGCATTGAAAATTGAGTTGGGCAAATATTCTGTTAGTGGGATGGATTGTGAAGGACCTGCCTAGTATGGGCCAACAGGCCTGCTGCAGTGTTCCTCCTTTCTTTTGTTCATATGTTCTTAAATGTTTATACAGCAGTGTACTGTATATTGTAATAAATAGAATTGAGGAAATCAGGTCTAATATATATTTAGGTGCCAGCAGTGGTGAGGTGCCAATATAAGAGAGGCTCCAGCAGAGTTGACATCCTCTCTGTGAATCTGAACAAGATGTCCTCTCTTGAGCTACTCTACCAGCAGCTGAAGGAAGAACTGAGGGTAGCTAAGCTTGAGATACAGCGACTGACTGAGGAAAACAAGAGGATTCGTAGTAATCCTCCTGTTGAGAATCCTCAAGCCAAGAAAGGAACCTGGACAGTGGCTGGAATGCATGGGACAAAGTTAAAGATCAAGAGGATGGATGGAGAGGTAGAATTAACGAAGAACCAGAAGCCTGTTGTGGAAACATCGAACCGATTCTCCGTGTTACCCGATGAATGTGAGTCGACTACTGGGAACATCACAAACGACACCAAGGAAGGTAAGAACATTGTTCTTGGAAATAAATGGTATAAAATACCGACACAATGGAAAAATAAACACATAAGCAGTATAATGTGATCCTTTATTGACAACGTTTCGCCCACGCAGTGCTTTATCGAGTCACAGACAGATCTGTCTGTGACTCGATAAAGCCCACTGCGTGGGCGAAACGTTGTCAATAAAGGATCACATTATACTGCTTATGTGTTTATTTTTCCAACATTGTTCTTGTTGGGGATAGTCAAATTAGGTATATGGATAGGGCCTTCTGCTTGAAAGATAGAAGTAGGAGACAGAGGGTTTGCTTTCCTGGGGCTGGGATGGAGGATATTGTTAGCCGTCTGGACGGCATCATGAGAGGTAATGGTAGCAATCCTATTATCTGTCTCAGTGCTGGAGGCAACGATGTTGGCAGACGTAGGAGTGAGGACCTGACTAGCAGGTATAGGTCAGCAATAGACATAATTAGGAAGAAGGGTGGGAACCCTGTCATATGTGGTATTTTGCCAAGGAGAGGAGTTGGAGATGAATGGCTGTCCAGGGCAATTGGTGTCAATTGCTGGCTGGACAAACACTGTAAGGATAATGCAGTACCATTCATTTGCAACTGGGACCACTTCTATGGCCGAAATGACATGTATGCCAGGGATGGGGTTCACTTATCCAGGGCAGGTGTGGATTTTCTTGCTAGCTCAGTTGAGGGTGTTGTTAGGACTTTAAACTAGGATTAGTTAGAGGTATGGGTTTAGAAATGGAAAATACTGAATGTCGAAATATATATCTAGGCTTTGATATAAAAATTCTTAACAATAACAAGGACAGTAATATGTATAGTGGAAAAACAGAATGGAGCAGGAAGGGTAAAGAGAAAGGAGGGTCTTTAAAAGTGTATTATACAAATAGTCGTAGTGCTAGGAATAAGATGGACGATTTGAGATTAGTTGCAAGTGCAGGTAACATTGATGTATTTGCCATAACTGAGACGTGGTTCAATACGAAAAATAGGGACATGCCTGCTGAATGTCATATACAGGGTTTTAAATTGTTCCAAGTAGACAGAAGTTTCGGGAAGGGGGGTGGAGTGGCACTGTATGTCCGAGATCGCTTGAACTGTTGCATAAAAAAGGGAATAAAGTCTGAAATAACACATACAGAGTCTGTCTGGATAGAATTTTCAGAGGGGCATGAAAAATTGATTTTAGGTGTGATATACCGTCCCCCAAACTTAGATAGGGACCAAGGGATACTACTATGGGAGGAAATTGTTAAGGCCACAATGCACGATAACGTAGTTATTCTGGGTGATTTCAACTTTAGTCAAATTGATTGGAATTTTTTGACTGGGAATTTAGAATCTAACGACTTCTTAGAAGTAGTTCAAGATTGTTTTTTGAAGCAGTTTGTGACAGAACCTACAAGGGAAATAATCTGCTTGACTTAGTTCTGGCAAACAAGGAAACCCTTGTTAATAATTTAGAAATTACAGAGGAACTCGGCGCAAGCGACCACAAATCAATTACCTTTGGCATTGAATGGAAGTTTCATAGTAGGAATAACTCAGTAACGGTCCCAGATTTTCGCTTAGCAGATTACATTGGACTTAGAGAACACTTATCATCTGTGGACTGGGGTAATGAAGAGAGCTATCAATATGACAGTTTTCTGAACACTATACATGCTGCCCAAAGAACATTTATCCCATATAAAGAAATTAGATCGAATAGAAATGACCCAAAATGGATGAATAATAGGCTCAAATATCTTTTAGGGCAGAAGAAAGGAATTTATAGGCATATCAAAAGAGGTGAGGGTCATCTTATGAATCAATATATTGACATTAAGAGGGACGTTAAAAGGGATAAGAAAAGCTAAGCGGGACTACGAAATTAAAGTTGCTAGGATTCAAAACTAACCCAAAAGTTTTTTCCAGGTGTATAGAACAAAAGTTAGAGATAAGATAGGTCCCCTTAAAAATAATTATGGGTATCTTACTGACAAAGAGAATGAAATGTGCTCTATTTTTAATAATTATTTTCTCTCGGTTTTCACTCAGGAAGACACTAATAAAATCCCAAGAATTAGGTATTTTAGTGGGCCTGAAGAAGATAAATTATGTAGTATCACAGTCACTAGCGAAATGGTTATCAAACAGATAGACCGTTTGAAGCAAAATAAATCGCCAGGCCCTGATGAGCTTTTTTCAAGGGTTCTTAAGGAATGCAAAATTGAACTCTGTGAACCCTTAACTAACATTTTTAACCTATCTCTTCAAACAGGTGTAGTGTCTGATACGTGGAAGATGGCTAATGTAATTCCTATTTTTAAAGCAGGGGACAAGTCGTTACCATCAAATTACTGCCCAATAAGTCTAACATCAATTGTAGGCAAATTATTAGAGTCGATTATAGCTGATAACATAAGAAGCCATCTCGATAGGCATAATTTGATTAATGATACTCAACATGGATTCACCAGACGCCGTTCCTGCCTAACTAATTTATTAACTTTTTTCAGTAAGGCTTTTGAGGCAGTTGATCATGATAAAGAATTCGATATTGTTTATTTGGATTTTAGTAAGGCTTTTGATAGAGTACCACATCAGAGACTGTTAAAGAAAGTGGCTGCTCACAGCATTGGGGGAAAAGTGTTTTCATGGATCGAGTCATGGCTCACCAATAGGAAGCAGAGGGTGTGCATTAATGGGGTTAAATCTGAGTGGGGATCTGTAACAAGTGGCGTTCCACAGGGATCGGTTTTGGGCCCGTTGTTGTTTATAATATATATAAATGACCTTGACGAGGGAATTACTAGTGATATGAGCAAATTCGCTGATGACACAAAGATAGGTAGGATAATCGATTCAGACGTAGATGTCACGGAACTTCAGGAGGATTTAGACAAACTCAATTCCTGGTCAGAAAAATGGCAGATGCAGTTCAATATAAATAAATGCAAAGTTCTAAAGCTCGGGAATGTTCATAACCCTAGCACCTACCAGCTTAATAATGTTGAACTCAGCCGTACAGAATGCGAAAAGGATTTGGGGGTTATGGTAAGCAGCAACCTCAAACCAAGTCAGCAATGCCTAAGCGTAAGAAATAAAGCAAATAGATTACTGGGATTTATATCAAGAAGTGTAAGCAACAGAAGTCCAGCGGTTATATTACAGCTTTATACATCATTAGTAAGGCCTCACCTAGATTATGCAGCTCAGTTCTGGTCTCCATTTTACAGAATGGATATAAATTCGTTAGAAAACATTCAGCGACGAATGACAAAGTTAATTCATAGCATTAGAAATCTTCCGTAAGAAGAAAGATTGAAGACCCTTAAATTACATTCACTTGTAAGACGAAGAATGAGGGGAGACATGATCGAGGTATATAAGTGGAAGATGGGTATTAATAAGGGGGATATAAATAAGGTCTTGAGGATATCTCTCCAAGAGAGAACCCGCAATAATGGATTCAAATTGGATAAGTTTAGATTTAGAAAGGATATAGGAAAATATTGGTTTGGAAATAGGGTAGTTGATGAGTGGAACAGTCTGCCTAGTAGGGTCATTGAAGCTAGGACCTTGGGTAGTTTCAAATTTAGGTTGGATAAATACACTATCACTCATACATAATCACTGTCTTTGCAGAGGTGCTCAGATATGGTAGTTTAGATGTCCCTCCAAACTACATTATCTTATAATAATTAATTCTGAAAGATCTGCCAGGGGTTGAACCTGAGTCTGTCGTTTTAAAGGCAGCCGTGCTGACCACTGCACCACAGAGCCATTGGTAGTAGGTTGGTAGACAGCAACCGCCCAGGGAGGTACTACCGTATTGCCAAGTGAGTGTAAAATGGAAGCCTGTATTTGTTTTACATGATGGTAGGATTGCAGGTGTCTTTTTTCTGTCTCATAAACATGCAAGATTTCAGGTACAACTTGCTACTTCTACTTACACTTAGGTCACACTACACATGCATGTACATATTTATGTATACACACTCATCTGAGTTTTCTTTGATTTTATCTTAATACTAATTCTTGTTCTTAATACATTTCACCAAAATAGGCTGTCCAATTCATTCTAATGAGGACAGAGTACTCCAGGAGAAGTGGCAGATGCAGTTTAATATAGACAAATGCAAAGTTCTAAATGCTGGATAGGAAAATAATCATGCCACATATAAACTAAATAATGTAGATCTTAAAATTACTGATTGCAAAAAGGATTTAGGAGTTCTGGTTAGCAGTAATTTGAAACCAAGGCAACAATGCATAAGTGTTTGCAATAAAGCTAACAGAATCCTTGCCTTCATATCAAGAAGTATAAATAATAGAAGTCCACAGGTTGTTCTTCAACTCTATGTATCTCTGGTTAGGCCTCATTTAGATTATGCTGCACAGTTCTGGTCACCATATTAAAGAATGGATATAAATGCACTGGAAAACGTACAAAGGAGGATGACAAAGTTGATTCCATGTATCAGAAATCTTCCCTATGAGGATAGACTGAGGGCCCTGAATCTGCACTCTCTAGAAAGGCGTAGAATTAGGGGAAATATGACTGAGGTGTATAAATGGAAAACAGGAATAAATAAAGGAGATGTAAATAGCATGCTAAAAATATCTAGCATGGACAGGACTCGCAGATGGCTTTAAGTTCGAAAAATTCAGATTCAGGAAGGATATAGGAAAGCACTGGTTTGGTAATAGAGTTGTGGATGAGTGGAACAAACTCCTGAGTACCATCATAGAAGCTAAGACATTGTGTAGTTTTAAAAATAGGTTAGATAAATACATGAGTGGGTGTGGGAGGGTGTGAGCTGGACCTGACTAGCTTGTGCTACTAGGTCAGATGTCGTGCTCCATCCTTAAGTGAATGTGACCTGACCTGACTAGGTTAGGGCATTGGCTTAAGCCTGTAGGAGAATTGGACCTGCCTCACATGGGCCAGTAGGCCTGCTGCAGTGTTCCTTTTTTCTTATGTTCTTATGAGTAGTAGGTAAATTTGGAGTGCCAGGGGTAAGTGAAAATGGGGAGCCTTTAATTGAACTATGTGTAGAAAGAGGTTTGGTAATAAGTAATAAATATTTTATGAAAAAGAGGATAAATAAGTATAGTATAAGATATGAAATTGCACGTAATGAAAGTAGTTTGTTAAATTATGTATTGGTGGATAAAAGGTTGATGGGGAGGCTTCAGGATGTACATGAGGTGAAAGTTTATAAACTAAGTGAGGAGGAAGTTAGGGTGGGATATAAGCAACTATTGGCAGATAGGTGGGCTAGTGCAAGTAGTGGTTGGTACATATTTTTGTTAAATAAATGTATGAAAGAGGGGAAGGTACCTAGGGATTGGCAGAGTGTGTGTATAATTCCTTTATTTAAAGGGTAGGGGGACAAAAGAGATTGTAAAAAATATAGAGAAAGAAGTTTACTGAGTATACCAGGTAAAGTGTATGGTAGAGTTATTACTGAAAGAATTATAGGTAAGACAGAGAGCAGGATTGCAGATGAGCAAGGAGGCGTTAGAATGGGTAGGGGATGTGTAGATCTAATGTTTACATTGAAGCATATATGTGAACAGTATTTAGATAAAGGTAGGGAAGTTTTCATTGCATTTATAGATTTAGAAAAGGCATATGATATAGTGGATAGGGGAGCAATGTGGCAGATGTTGCAAGTGTATGGAAAAGTTAGTAAGTTACTAAATGCTGCAAAGAGTTTTTATGAGGATAGCAAGGCTCAGGTTAGAGTGTGTAGGAGAGAGGGAGATTACTTCCCAGTAAAAGTTCTTAGACAGGGATGTATAATGTCCCCACGGTTGTTTAACATACAGTGGTACCTCGAGTTACGATGGTCCCCAAAATCGCCCTTTTATGTAAGTTTATTTTTTTAAATGCTTTTGTAAGTATATTTTTGGGGGTGTAAAAGGACTAGTCTATTTTACATTATTCCTTATGGGGATAAATTCGTTTGGTAATGGCACTTGAACAGCATTCTCGAACGAAAAAATATCGTAACTCGAGGTACCACTGTATTTATAAATGGGGTTATAAAAGAAGTAAATGCTAAGGTGCTGGGGAGAGGGGTGGGATTAAATTATGGGCAATCAAATACAAAATGGGAGTTGACACCCTTACTTTTTGCTGATGATACTGTGCTTTTGGGGGATTCTAAAGAAAAGTTGCAAAGGTTAGTGGATGAGTTTGGGAGGGTGAGTAAAGGTAGAAAGTTGAAAAGTGAATATAGATAAGATTAAGGTGATGAGGATATCAAACGATTTAGATAAAGAAAAATTGGATATCACACTAGAGTATGGAAGTATGGAAGAAGTGAATGTTTTCAGATATTTGGGAGTTGACTTGTCAGCGGATGGGTTTATGAAGGATTAGGTTAACCATAGAATTGATGAAGAAAAAAGGTGAGTGGTGAGTTGGTGTCTGTGGAGAAAAAAAGGTTATCCATGGAGGCAAAGAAGGGAATGTACGAAAGTATAGTGGTACCAACACTCTTATATGGGTGTGAAGCATAGGTTGCAAATGCTGCAGCGAGGAGGTTGCTGGAGGCAGTGGAGATGTCCTGTCTAAGGGCAATGTATGGTGTAAATATTATGCAGAAAATTCAGAGTGTGGAAATTAAGAGGAGGTGTGGAGTTACTAGAAGTATTAGTCAAAGAGCTGAAGAGGGGTTGTTGAGGTGGCTTGGTCATTTAGAGAGAATGGAACAAAGTAGAATGACTTGGAGAGCATATAAATCTGTAGGGCATGGAAGGCAAGGTAGGGGTCATCCCCAAAATGGTTGGAGGGAGGAGGTAAAGGAAGTTTTGTGGGCGAGGGTCTTGAACTTCCAGCAAGCGTGGATGAGCATGTTAGATAGGAGTGAATGGAGACGAATAGCTTTTGGGACTTGACGAGCTGTTGGAGTGTGACCAGGGTAATATTTAGTGAAGGGATTCAGGGAAACCGGTTAGCCAGACTTGAGTCCTGGAAATAGGAAGTACAATGCCTGTACTTAAAGGAGGGGTTTGGGGTTTGGGACATTGGCAGTTTGGAGTGACTATCTAAACTTTCGTATCTGGGCACCTCTGCAAAGACAGTGATTATGTATGAGTGATGGTGAAAGTGTTAAATGATGATGGAAAGTTTTTTCTTTTTTTTTGGGTCACCCTGCCTCGGTGGAAAACGGCTGATATGTTAAAAAAAGTATATATATATATATCTCTATCTCTCTATATATATCTCTATCTGTCTCTCTCTCCCACTAAGGCAGGGTAACCCATAAAAGAAGAAATAAAAGTTTTCCTTTTTTTACATTTAATAATTTATATAAGATAAAGAGTACAATTTAAATAATGCTAAATAAATAAATAATGCTAAGGACATCCAATTTCATAATATACATTTCACTTGCAACAGTTTAAACAACATAATATTGAAGTCAAACTTAAAATAAGTTCAACATACTACTATACTAATTTTTTAAAACATATGCATCTTGCATTTACTTTACTTCTGATCAAAGATCAAGACAATTTCCCTCTATATTATGTAATATCTTGAGCAGTGTTGTGGAGCTTCAAGTCATGAGGGGTCATCCTAGGAATGGTTGGAGGGAGGGGATAAAGGAGGCTCCAAGGTTTAGGGGACTGACCACCCAGGAGACTTGTGTGAGCAGGTTAGACAAGTGTGGTTGAAGACAAATGTTTTTTTTAATGAACGTGCCATTGGAGTGTGAGCAATTCATAATTTATGAAAGAATTCAGGGAAATTGGTTACCCTGGAGGTAGGAGGTAAAGTTCTTGCACTCTGAAGGTGAAGTAGGGATACTGCAGTTCACTAATGTGAATGTATTTCCTTTTTTGGGGTTACTCTACCTTAGTGGGAGATGATTAGTGTTAAGAACAGAGTACTGCATATTTTTTTTTTTTCAACAAGTCAGTCATCTCCCACCGAGGCAGGGTGACCCAAAAAGAAAGAAAATCCCCAAAGAGAAAATACTTTCATCATCATTCAACACTTTCACCTCACTCATACATAATCACTGTCTTTGCAGAGGCACTCAGATACTACAGTTTAGAATAGTCCCTCCAAACTTTCACTATCCCAGACCCCTCCTTTAAAGTGCAGGCATTGTAGTACTTCCCCTTTCCAGGACTCAAGTCCGGCTAAATCAATAACCGGTTTCCCTGTATATATGAATATAAAAGATCATTTACCTGAACAATGTAATGGCCCATCCTGTATGCAGTGCCTGTGTCCAGCACTCATGGGCCTGAGACTTCTGAAGTGTCTGAGGTATGAGCATATAGCCCAAGATAATCCATCGCTCCATGGCATCAAGAGAGAGATACTCGCATGGCATCACATCAGTTTGTGCAGGGTTAAGAAGCTGACTAGGTGTGCTGACTAAACTTAACATCTGTGCTGCCCTGAAGAGAAATGGAATATAATGAATCTTAAAAATTATAATGTACACTGACAAGGTGAAACCAAACAGACAAAATAGGTATCTGAATAATGATAATTTAATTATAAATACAATTTTAATTTTTTTTTAAATATGCAAAAAACATGTAGATACCAAAGATGAAAAGAAACCCAGTGACCTCAAGCGAGCATAATTAAAACTGATCAGGGATGAAGTGTATGAAAACTGGGTTCCAGTCAACAAAGGGTTCATTTTATCCTTTTTTTTTTTATCTTTAATTCAACCTTGGACTTGTTGGACAAACCAATTGCACAAATGCAGCTGAGATTGTTAGAGATATTTAAATATTAATTATATAATTTTACCTCCACTGCTCAGCTCTCAGATTTCTGCGTGGGTAAAGCACCCAGAGTGAGCTAAGAGCAACAGATAAGAGTTTAGCATGGGGTACGAATTCTTCATTCAACTTCTTTAATGGACTTTCATAATCCATTATCATCTGACCAAGACGTGGAAAACTTGGGTCTCTGAAAGAAAATTAATCATAATAGAATAGAAAACGAAAAATTTGATAAATACTTTCATTCACCATTAAACAACATCAATACTGTATATATAATAGCATGATTTAAACTATTCTCCTACACTTATGCTAGAAGTTCCTCTCAATTATTTCACTGAGTAGCTTCAACATAATTCTTTCTAATTTAGATCTGATGAAGACTTTTGCTTAATTGTTTTGTAATTAATGGATAATTACAAGACTTACCCCTGATTGTTGACCATCTCATGAGCAGCATTGAAGAGACCTAACACAGCCTTACGATCTTCCACGCGAGATAAAAGAATCATCAAAGTGACATAGTTGGTTACAAGATCCAAATATCCTTTAGTTAGTTCAAAATTCACATTCTGAAAGATAACCATAAAAAATAGCCTTTACACACTCTCACATAATGAATTCTTATGTAAACTAACTTTGTCATACACAAAAATACTAATTGGTTTATAATAAATCTGAAAACACTACTGTCATGAGAGGTAAAAACAAAAAATGTTCTAAAATAATGCAGTCATATACTTATATAAATAAGAACAATATTTAGCTGTAATGTCACCATGGTTGTTTAATATATTTATAGATGGGGTTATAAAAGAAGTAAATGCTAGGGTGTTGGGGAGAGGGGTGGGATTAAATTATGGGGAATTAAATGTAAAATGGGAGTTGACACAGTTACTTTTTGCTGATGATATGGGAGATTCTAAAGAAAAGTTGCAAAAGTTAGTGGACGAGTTTGGGAGGGTGTGTAAAGGTAGAAAGTTGAAAGTGAACATAGATAAGAGTAAGGTGATGCGGATATCAAACTATTTAAATAAAGAAAAATTGGATATCACATCAGAGAAAGGGATTATGGAAGAAGTCAGAAAGTGAAATGACCTTGACAAAGAAATGGTGGAGAAAAGTTTTATAAATGATTTTAAGAACAAGTACAATAAGGCCCCTGAGGCTAGAGGAGGGACTAAATCTGGAAAGACATGAGACCAGAAGCTAGGACAACCCGTGGAACCACATACTGTATAGGCAAGTACATATAACACATATTCCTGGAAATGAGCAAATGTGAATGAATATATTTCCTTATTTTTATTTAATGGGACTTTTAATTACAGGGGGTCTCAACAATGAAAGGGTTAATCCAGATATTCAAAATAAGAAATAATAATACTCAGCATTTTTTCTAAGAATAATACTGTATATCATATGATTAACAACAGTCATGTCAAATTGCTTACTTACAATATCAAGTGACTCTGACATCCCTAAGGCATCCATAACAGTTAAAAGTTCAGATACATGGTCCTTCAAATCTAGAAGATCAACAAATGTGTAGTAGTAAAGGGAGAGAGACTTCATGATGTCTGTCCGCACATTAGTCAGTGCTTGTAACTGTAGGAAGAAAAATATTTATAACAATATATTACCTAAATATATATACATAGTCACCTGTAATAAACCTAATTCATAATGAAATTATTTTCAGTAAAGTCTGCAAAACTACATATTCCTTGTAACTGATGCATGACTTTTAAAGATTATTGGACATTCCTAAACATTTTATTTTTCAAATTTAAAGGAAAAGTACATACGTATGTATATAAATTTCATTTTCCGACGAAGGAGATTTTCAGGATCTTAATGGCAAATACACCTGTTACCCATCATTCAGTTGGGAACAGAAAATGGTCAACATTGACAAGAATAATGAGACATTTACGTTAATCTACTGTTATTGTCGACCATATTTTCCGCAGTTAAAGAATGCAGCCAGACAATTCTGTCTGACTAGATATGGTATAAGTGACCACACAAATACAGGTGGCACTTCAAAAAATCTTCCAGTGTCCTGTGGCTCAGTTGACAGGACATTTGGCTCACATACTGTGTCTGGTTTGATCCACAGCTTGGGTAGAAATGTTGGGCATGTTTCCTTACACCTGATGCCCTTGTTCACCTCCTAGCAGTGAGTAGGTATCTGGGTATTAGTCGACTGATGTGGGTCACATCCTGGGGGACAAGATTAAAGGATCCCAATGGAAATAAGACAGTCTTTGATGACCCAGACTTTATTGGGTTATCCTGGGTGGCCAACCCTCCAGGTTAAAAATCTGTGGCCTGGTCACAGACCGGGCTGCAAGGGCATTGACCCCTGGAATTCTCTCCAGGTATCTCCAGGTAAACAGTATGTTATATTGTACAAATCCATTTTCTACATGTGAAACTTATAATTCTTACCGACTTGCTGTCGATGTTGGGAAATTTTCTAACAATGTGCTTGATACATGATTCAAGACTTTTGTCAGAAAGAAAAGCTGGTTTGGATTTCGCATCTCCGCATGCCTGGAAAAAAGTGAAAAATAAGTACATTACTGTAAGTAAACAATATAGTATCGTACAGCATATTTTTATTAAACTGTACATAATGACAGTACGTAGTTTGTTGGACTACGTATTGGTAGATACAAAACTGTTGGGTAGACTTCAGGATGTACATGTTTATAGAGGGGCCACAGATATATCAGATCACTTTTTAGTTGTAGCTACAGTGAGAGTAAAAGTTAGATGGGATACAAGGAAAATAGAAGCAGCAAGTAAGAGAAAAATGAAGGTTTATAAACTAAAGGGGGAGGCACTTAGGGTAACATATAAACAGCTATTGGAGGATAGATGGGCTAGTGTGAGTACGTATAGGCAATGGGGTCGAAGATGTATGGGGTAGGTTTAAGAATGTAGTGCTAGTGTGTTCAGCAGAAGTTTGTGGTTACAGGAAAGTGGGTGCAGGAGGGAAGAAGAGCAACTTTCTATATACAGTGGACCCCCGAGTTACGAACACCCTGGAAATCGTACAATTATGTAGGTACCTATAATATTGTAAGTGCTTTTGTAAGTGTATTTTTGGGGGGTCTGAAATGGACTAACCTACTTGACATTATTTCTTAAGGAAGTAAATTCGTTCGGTAATGGCACTTGAGCAGGCTTCTGGAATGAATTTTGTTCGTTACTACGGGGTCCACTGTAGTAATATGTCACTGATGTCAGCTAGAGCTGTATACCATGTACATATACTCCTAGTAAATAAAGATATTATATACCAACACCCAATGAGAAGTAGAAAAAGTTATCCTGATAAGACTTGAGAAAATTGGCAAGAAACCCAGAGGGAAGAACATTCCAATAACCTTACCTTATTTAAATAAACATTAAAACAGATGTGGGGGTCGCAAAAACCACGGCATCTGTAAATTGACAGTCTGATGCTCTACCATCTTCTCCACCCTACTTACAAGAGGAAGGAATCAGAACTAGTACCTACTATATGTACTAAATTCCATCAAAGGCACCATCTGTAACCCAACTGAATTCCTTTCTAGAGCCCAGTAGCTTAAACAGTCAATCGATTCTTGCCTCCCTCCCTAGAGGGAGATCTATGATGTTATAGAGAGGCATGAATAGATCTCCCTCTAGGGAGGGAGGCAAGAATCAATCTACTGGGCTGTAGGAATGAGTTCAGTTGGGTTACAGATGGTGTCTCTGACAGAATTTAGTACAGTATACCCAGAGACCTGGAGACAGTAAGTACTAGTTCTGACACCTTCCTCTTGCAAGCCTGGTGGTGTAGACGTTAGTGTCAGACTGTCAGCTTACAGGATGCGATTCACCTCCCCTCTCCTGTCCATCTTTCTTTTTATTCATTGACAATTGTTTATTACAACTTAATCTGTGTTCTTACCCTTATTTGTTTTTTTATTGCTTTTTATTTAGGTTATTTCATAGAGATTTCATTATATTCATGGGAATGTGCTAAACCCATGAGTTGTACAGCACCTGGGAAATAAGAGGTAACCAGATATAACCCAAGGGATGGATAGCTCCTACTCTTTAGATCAAGAGCCCTTGACCAGCATCAAGATACCCCCATGAAGTATCACTAAAGTTATACATATAATATTACATTTAAGCCATACAAAGTGATGTGTACCTTTATTAGATTTTTTTTTTTTAAACAAGTAGGCCGTCTCCCACATAGGCAGGGTGACCCAAAAAGAAAGAAAATCCCCAAAAAGAAAATACTTTCATCATCATTCAACACTTTCACCTCACTCATACATAATCACTGTCTTTGCAGAGGCACTCAGATACTACAGTTTAGAATAGTCCCTCCAAACTGTCACTATCCCAGACCCCTCCTTTAAAGTGCAGGCATTGTACTTCCCATTTCCAGGACTCAAGTCCGGCTAAATCAATAACCGGTTTCCCTGAATCCCTTCACTAAATATTACCCTGCTCACACTCCAACAGCTAGTCAGGTCCCATTCATCTCCATTCACTCCTATCTAACATGCTCACACATGCTTGCTGGAAGTTCAAGCCCCTCGCCCACAAAACCTCCTTTACCCCCTCCCTCCAACCTTTTTGAGGACGACCCCTACCCCTCCTTCCTTCCCCTACAGATTTATACGCTCTCCAAGTCATTCTACTTTGCTCTATTCTCTCTAAATGACCAAACTACCTCAACAACCCCTCTTCAGCCCTCTGACTAATACTTTTAATAACTCCACAAACTCAGAAGTTTACTAATGTTTAGGGATTTGGTTAACACAGAGTTTAGGTCCTGATCTGAACTCATTATTTTACTGGGAAAAATAGAAGCATGTTATCATAAATAAAAAGATGATTCAACTTGAAGAATTATAATTTTGGCAGGTGGGAAAGATAAAGGATATTTATTACAGATTAAATAAATTTTTTGGTGATAAATCTATCACCATCAGAAATCAATAAATATAAAGATTTCTTAGTTTTCCCTCCTGCCAAAATTATAATTCTGCAAGCATATTATCTATACCCCAGCAAGAATTATTTCTTGGGCAAGATTTTATTGTATTTTGGCACAAGTGGTATGTCAGAGCCAATCAATGATTAGCAGCAAGTTGTGCAACGCTCCTGGCCACAATCAGTGTAAACAACGATGTGTCAGACTTAACATAAACAAAAGCACGCAATTCCCTTATCTGTTACTGGCTGAGTAAAGTTTCATTATGTAATTTTAGGTTGGGTTTCCTTAGGTTAAGTTGAACTTCTTACCATTTCCACAAAATAAGCCCAATTAAGTAATCTAATATTGGACACTAAGGAATAAATTATCAATCAACAGCTCAGGAACTGGACTCAATATTACCTAAGGATTTTCCATACTGGAGTCTGGGGCTGTAATAGTAGTAATAGTAATAGTAGTTTATTTGGACATGATACAAAGAGTTACAATTTGTTATGAGATGTAATGAGGTGTACATGCCAAAACCCTCTAATATGCAGGGCATTTTGGGCAGACTTAAAATTAACTTAAAACTAAATGGTAAGAATTTTAGTAGATAGTTTACAATATGAGTATACGTAGTTGAGTATTTGAGCTATGAAATGATAATAGTTTATACTATGACATTTTTGAAACAAAAAAAAATGTGATAACAATGACTACCTAGAACTTATATAAATATGACGACTTTCACTCAAGGAAAACCTATTACAAAATCAGGTGACAATTATATATAAATCCTAATAAGTATGATCATTTTGCACCTAAAGTAACATTATTATTGTAAAGGGCAATGCTAACCCCGTGGCCGTCATATAGGCCTGGGACTCGAGTTAATTAGGTTCAATCCAAGGAATAAGAGCATATCTCAAATTAACTGGATGAAGAGCCCTTGAGACCCATGAAGGCACCTTCCTTGAAGGTTACAGCACTGTAAAAAAAAAATTGTTTCAGGCCTCGCCCACTGTAATTACAGAGGATGCGCTCTCGCCACTTCCATACATGTTTAAATATAAAATTAAGCACCTTTTTGATGTTGTAGATCCTTGTTAGGATCCCGGAACACCTGTCATTTAGTATTGAGAGCTTTTCAGCAATCTTCTGCTGAGTGGGTGTTAAACTTCGAGACATTGTTCACAAACTTGACATTTTAGCAGCGACTCGACCTAAACAACTCGGCGGAAGTATACCACATTTCTTGATAAACATTCTCACAACCACAACAACCCTAACTTATGTATTTTTTTTTCACTTCAAGCGCATTTTAAAATCTCACTGCAATATTAACATAATGCGATATTTTAAGAAAAACTATTTAATTTCTTCAGGCGACACTAAGAAATGCAATCATGATTTTCTGCATTCGAATCCTCTGACACTTAGTGAAGCAGTATGATAATGATAATGATAATTTTATCTCCTTGTAAAGCTTACAATGTTTGGTTTACATTACATTTACATTACATTTCGATTACAAAGATGGCCACTAGTATGCCTAGACATTTCAGGCATGCCTAGGCATTTCAGGCATGCCTATGCATTTCGGGCAGTAAGTAAGTTAGTAAGTTTATTCAGGTATACATAATACAGTTACATAGACTATCATACATAGCAGCATATGTGTAGAGAACCCAGGATAACCCAAAAAAGTCAGACAAAGTGAATATGGTAATATTTACCATATATCTTAATATAATTAAGTATCTTTATAATAATATTATAAATGATTTTGTAACACCTATAACTGTAAAAATATATTACCGCAGCCTTTGTGATTTTTTTTCAAGAAATAAATATAAAATTTGTTAATAAAGACGAACACGGTCGAGTCAGCTGTTGTGTTGAGGGTCAGAGAGGAGTGCCACGTAAATGTTTATGGCAGGTTAGTTTGTACTCTCATTTACTCTAAACTTAATGCATTTCACATAAATGGTAAGAATATGTACGTCATCCTGCTTGGTCTATGTTAGTTATCAGATCACAAGACGAAAAACTGAAGCAATAACTAGTAAGAACAATCAGCTGAGGAAACTGAACAATGTTTCTTCGTCAGAAGTTTTTCGTTGATCACGCTATGGACTGAACAGTTATCAAGGCCGAGGGGCTGAAAACACCTCAAAATTACCTCCCCTTCTATCAAGGGTAGAGGACTGAACACCTCAAAATTACCTCCCCTTCTATCAAAGGTAGAGGACTGAACACCTCAAAATTACCTCCCCTTCTATCAAGGGTAGAGGACTGAACACCTCAAAATTACCTCCCCTTCTATCAAGGGTAGAGAACTGAACACCTCAAAATTACCTCCCCTTCTATCAAGGGTAGAGGACTGAACACCTCAAAATTACCTCCCCTTCTATCAAGGGTAGAGGACTGAACACCTCAAAATTACCTCCCCTTCTGTCAAGGGTAGAGAACTGAACACCTCAAAATTACCTCCCCTTCTATCAAGAGGAGACATTACTTAAAGGAATGAACACCTCAAAATTACCTCCTCTATCAATAAAAAAAACTTAATTACCTCCCCTTCTATCAAGGGTAAAGGACTGAACACCTCAAAATCTCTTCTTCCACTTTCTCCTTCATATTATTGTTCCGGAGGCAAAACGTTTCAGAAATAATGCTGTCATTGTTGCATAAAGGTATTTCCTAAGTGCTGTTTATTTTGTGAATTGAAAACTATTGAACAATTGCATTTACGAGGGACACTTTTTCATTATTTGCTGCATAGTACAGTATTTGCATAGAATAAAAAGGCACAGTACTGTAACCGAAACAATACACAAATAACCCACACATATAAGAAACTTATGATGACGTTTTGGTCCGACTTGGACCATTAGTCACATGCTAGTTAATGGTCCAGGTCGGTCCAAAATGTTGGCATAAGTTTCTTTCTCCTTTTCTGGGTTATTTGTGTACAGTATTTGCAGTTATCCCCATTAGGCTGTTCAGGTTGAGCTCAAGCTCAATATTTTTATGTACATGAACGGTATACAATACCAACAAGTTGAAAAATTTAGATACGTGCAACATCTGGGTGTCTTTATTGTAGACGTTTTTCCAACCAGTGGCTTTATCAATACAAATTCCAGGACATGTTCTAGAATTTGTATTGATAAAGGCACTGGTTGGTGAAACGTCTGCAATAAAGATACCCAGATGTTGCACATGTGTCTAAATTTTTCAGTATTTTTATACATAAACAAAGAGGCAATTAAACTTACAAATAAACTAAAAGCAGTAAATATAAAAATATTTCAGTAAATGGTGGATACAAAAATAAAGGAATGCCTTACCTAAAGATAGAAACTGTAAAGTATTTAGGTATACGTACTTGTAATGATGCAGATGAAATATCAAAGGATTTATAGTGTGGTAACAAATACTGATATACAATATCAGAAAATATTGGATAACAGATAAGTAGTACAAATAATAGGACTGATCAAGATATGCACTGTTTACTAATTAGCTAGTTAGTATAATACAAATTATAACTTAAAAAAAAGAACATAAATAATAGTAATAAAATAAAAAATTGAAATAGACAAAGTGAGACGAAATAACAACAATTAATATAAAAATGAAAAAGAAAATATGAACACTGTACAGTGGCTCTCCTTGCACTCAATTTACATTGTAACTACCGATACCTATGTAATCTGCAATCTGCAATGAAATAAAATATATGTTACTAGAGGAGTTTCTTGTACTGGTTGTTGCACAAAAGTTTAATGTTTATGCAGTAACAAAGGGAGGGTCAGTAGCAGGGAGGCACTGTATTTATCACTGTATGTGGAATATTGAAGTTTGTATTTCAGACTTATTTTATCTTGATTAGGCAGAAGTCATCAAGGTCTTTTTCAATTGTCAGAAAAACAACCTTTGGCAGTTTTTCTGATCACACTTTGAACACGATTCATCTGACAAACTTTTCTTAACTTGAATAAAAGGCTCTCACTTTTTTATGTGGCACTTGTTTTTCTAATTTATGGATGACTAATTTCTGATTAATGAAAACTGAGCAAGAGTGTTGATTTAATAAAAAAATGACTTAATGTTGAACTGGAAATCTATGATAAAATAAATATTGGTTATAATACGTAGTTGTTTTTAAAGTTTTCAGAATGCAAAAAAGTGATATTATATAGTGTATCCTGCTCTTTTTAAGTTATGTTTTGTGGTAGAACCAGTGGTTAGCTGTGTTTCAAAGTTCTCTGAATTGTAACCATTAATTTCTCAGTATAACATCACTTTTTTGCCATTCAGTAATTTTTTTTTAATAACTGCTGTACCAATTTCAGAGAGCTTAAGAAACACTTGCTAACCTGTACATTTTATTTATTCTACAGATACCAAGAAATTGGTCTCTAGAGGCTGGCTGTCTTTAAGAGAAAATGGCAGTTAAAGTACAAAATGTTATATCAGCATGGAAGTCATTTGAATTGATCATGGTTCAGAGAGAACTTGATGAAACTGCTTCTGAACTTGCAACTCGTCAAGATGAATCTGAAGAATCTCGCAAGAAATTAGTTGAGCTGTCAAGAGACTTCAAGAAAAATACATCAGAAGATGTTCGCAAACAAGTAGCTCCCTTACTGAAAAGTTTTCAAACAGAAATAGATAATCTGAATAAAAGGAGCAAATTTGTGGAGACTGCCTTTTTACATGTATATAAAAAAGTGATTGACATTGCCGATCCACTTCCTACCCTAGAATACTGTGCTGGTCTTGAAAAGAAAGTAGGACGTCTTGCCGATTTGGAAATTGAAAATAAGAATCTTAGGGAAACTTTACGTGAGTACAATGAAGAATTTAAAGAGGTTAGGAACCAAGATGTAACCATAAAAGCCTTAAAAGAGAAGATTAAGAACTATGAGGACTTAATGGATGATAATGTGCAGACTAAAACCAAGGAATTTGAAAAGGAATTATCTCGCCAGTTTGCAGAGAAAGAGAGGTTGCTTCACGAAACTCAGGAATCGGTAATGAGACGGTTGCAGGATGCAGAATCAAGGGTTCAGACACTACAGTCTACTTTAGATCAAACTCAGTCAGAATTATTCGAATTAAAGAGTAAATCAGAAGAGTCAAACTTTGCAAAGTCAGATGAAGTTGATATTCTAATGAATGATCTTGAACGTGCTAACCAGAGAGCTGTAATAGCTGAGAAAGAGTCTGCACAGCTAAAGGAACATCTTAAAGCTTTGTCAGTTGCTCACAGTTCTCATATAGATAATGTGTCTAACTGTTTGTCATCCACAAATAAAATTGAGTCAACAGCTGACAATTTAGCAAGATCATCGTTAGAAATTGAACTTGCTTCCAAGGACAAAGAGATATCCCAGCTTGTTGAAGACATTAAACAGTTACAATTTTCCTTAGATACCTTAAGAGAAACTTATTCAAAACAGATTGTGAATCTTGAAATGAATGTGGAACAGGATAAGCAAGTCATTATCAAATTAGAAAGCAGGATTGAAAAACAAAAAGATTATGATCAGGTAAAAAGAGAATTAAACATAATGAAGTCTGTTGAATTTGGCATATCATCATCTAGTGTCAAAGAAGACAGTATCCAAGAGTCATCAACACCACCTAAGCCACTGGAGATCCTCCTCCTAGAAAAAACAAAGGCTTTACAAAATGAGAACACTACCCTGAAGCAAGAAACGACAAATATGTCTGCAAAAGTTTTGGAGGCAGAACAAGAACTTGCAAATCTGCGCTCACTTGTAGGAGAACAGAAAGGATTGATTATTCATTTGGAATCAGATTTATCCTCAGTGCAATCACTTTCTGCACTATACCGTGGAGAAGGTGAGGGTTCTTGTATGCCAGAGATTGTAGCTGAGGCTGTCAGAGCATCCACTAGCAGCACCCCTCCTCTGTCATTCCCTGCTTCAAACACAAATCCACCAACTCCTACACCAGGGGGAATTCCACCAGACTTCACATCTGCTGCTGAATCTCTCTTGCCTATTGTATCTGCCCAGAGAGAGCGTTTTCGTCAGCGAAATGAGGAATTGGAAGGGGAACTTACAGTCAAGGGGCAACAAGTGGTTCTTCTTCAAAATGAATTGGACACACTAAGAGTAGATAATCTCAAATTATATGAAAAAATAAGATTTATTCAGTCATATCAAGGTAGACAAGCAAAGGAGGACACTGCAGCAGAGTCTCGCTATAGTAGCCAGTATGAGGAAGCCTTAGATCCTTTCTCTTCATTTTCTCGCAAAGAAAAACAGCGCCGCTATGCAGCACTTAGTCCGTTCGAAAAAATTACTCTTTCTTTGGGGCGTTTCATTTTGAGCAATAAAACAGCACGAACAGTTACTTTCATGTACACAGCACTGGTGCATATTCTAATATTCTTAGTTTTATACAAACTGGCTCATACTGAATCATGCAAGCGAGATTTTGCTTCTGATTGTGCACAGAAATTTGCTGAGCATATGCATCAAGTTCATGGTCACACAAATTTTCACCATTTACAACAGTAAATAGGTTTTAAGAGGAAACACATTTCCAGTACTAGAAGTGCAGATAACAGTATGTATGTCTATCTAACATAACCATAAACTGTATTTATACATTTGTATACATAGCCTTCCCCACTTTTGCAGGGATTATAGCTTTTTTTTTAACTGAAACAGTGATGTTATATATACAGTATGTTAAAATGTAAGTATGTATAGTATGAACTCACCAGTATTGGGAAACTTGTAGATATTTTCAAGTGTTGTCATTTTATTTATGTTGTGAAGATGAAAATACACTGGTACTGTATTTTTATTGGCGTAGTTACAGTAATGGGTGCTTTAGTGTAATCCTGGCTTTGGTTCTAATGCTTGAAGGATACTTGTTGATCCAGTTAATGAGAAATGCTTGTGTACAGTACCTGTACAGTGGACCCTCGGTTTTCGTTCACCTCCAAACTCGAACAATTATGTAAGTGTATTTTTGTAAGAGCTTTTGTAAGTGTATTTTTGGGAGTCTGAAACGACTAATCTAATTTACATTTGTCTTTATGGGAATAAATTCGTTCGGTAACGGCACTCAAACAGCATTCTGGAACGAATTTTCAACAAAAACCGAGGGCCCACTGTACTTGCAAAAAAGAAGTACAATTCTGGAATATCTTGCACAATGGTTCCAACATTTCAGAAGGTTATAGGAATAGCAAGAGGTTGGGAAAAACATCGTATGAGAGAACAATTTTTTTTACCCTAAGTTTTATCTTGCAAATATACAGCAATACAAAACCATTTAACATTCATATATGTTACACTCATCATTTACAAGGCATCATGTTGCATGTTGTATCTTCATTGGGAAATGTAATAGTAGTCTTGTTAGCAGCAAGTGATGGTAAACAGTAGTGGGAGGTAATAGCATCTGCCTTATCTAACTTCATAAAACTGGAAAGAAACAGCCTAGTTTCATGTACATATTATGCCACTTGTGTTGCCATCTTCCCCAATAAAATCCAACAAAAATGCACATCTTCTCATAATACCATTGCTAGCTAAGCATGTCACTGTCAGAAGCTACTCTCCCTCCCACATTTCTCTTCAATTACAAAAGCAAGTAAACTTAGCTACATTGAACACTTGTTGCTTGTTTAGGCAACATCCAATTATTTCCAGCAGAGAAAAATGCTGTCTGTCATAGCTTGAGAAAAGAAATGAAGAGCCCAAGAGCTCCAGTGCATTTAAAAAAAAAATTCTCCTTCCTTTTGGGTGCCAGGGTTAACGTGGCACCTAAAGGGATTATTGTAGTGATACAGAAAAATCAGAACACGGGAAATCTGTGCCAGTGTTCAAGAAAGTTCTATCTTGGTTTACTATGGGACCTCTGATATGGCTGAGAATGTGAAGCGAATGGTTTCAATATTTGAACATTTATAGAGTACAAGTATATGTGTGCCTTCCTTCATTGCAGTGAATTGATTCACAACTTAGACAAAGTTCATTAAGCAAAATTTCATATTGCTAATCACTACTTCCAATAGGCATAATGTTATAATTGGGAGTTGCATTCCCAAACTATCTAAAAAATGACCAGAGAAATTAGAAATCGCCAGTTTTATTGCCTGAAACAAAAGCATATAAGCATCAGAAATGTAACTGGACAACTGGAGATAAATTAAACTTCTGACAGATTCAGAAGACACACATGAAGATTAAACATAGGGCAAACTGAATGGCAACTGAGTTCTGCTTTTATTTAGAAGGATTTTGAGCCAATCAGAGGGTGTGCACTTCATTATAAAAGTTTGTGTTAGCAAAATTTTGTAATGTGAATCTTTGTAAAGTGAGGACAATCCTGTAAAAGGGACACCGTGTATGCTGTATAATCCTTAAAAAATGCTAAACCTATAGAGAGAGAGTTTGACATTTTAATTGTGTACCACACAGAGCTGCATATGTACTTGGCCTGTTCAGTTACCAGCTGTCTGCCATTGTTGCAAGGCTAAACTGCACTTTCGAAGGGCTGTTAGAATTGAAGACAAGCTATTAGAAAACATAACCATTTTAAATTTCATAAGAAAAGTCCAGTTTCAATACTTCTAATGTACTGTACATTGAATCCTTACTGTGTATGGCCACCCTGTTAAATTATTTACAATACACTGTGGAGTAGAAATAGGTGAGTAAACATGTGTACACCCAAAGTCTAACATTAAGGCAAATTTATTACATTTCTCTTTCTCTTTACAAATTGATTTGCGACTGAAGATAGATTATAGCTCGGTATGCCTGCGCTGTGTGTGCTTAATCATTTAACAGTGGCTCCCAGCCTGTGGACTACAGACCCCTGAGGGGCCACTGATGGGAACTGCAAAGCTTTTGCAGCAAGTATCGCTCATTCATCATTCAGTGCTTGATTTCCTCTTTTTTATCAATGAGTATCCATCTCATCTTGTGAGTACTGGTAATGCCAGTCTCTCAGATCTGACATCAGAAAAACACAAGAGCCTAATAGAACTTTCATGTGACAGCTCTTTAAAGCTATTTTTCACCCAAAAGCACATTGCTGACTTTTGGTTACATGTACATTCAGTGACTTAGTATAATAAATACGCAAATAGTGACAGTATAATAAATAGGCAAATAGTATACTGTACTTTCATACTCATACTCTTGCTGCTATTGCCACCACTATTTCTACTCCCAAATAATTATTATAACAAATTGTAAATACAGTTTTGTATTACTATCTCTTAATAGTACCATTGCTGTTTAATATAGAGTTTTGTTGCTTACTCATTAAGTTTAAAATATTTATCTTCAGACAATTATATTGAGCTTAGCATTCAAATCATCTAACTTCAGTAATTTAACCCTTTGGGGGTCGACAGGCCTTCTCAGGAAAGTGTTCCTGGGGTCGAAAAATTTTTGGAAAAAAAAAAATTAATTTTTTCTTATGAAATGATAGAGAATCTTTTTCCGATCATAACGCCACCAAAATTATGAAATTTGATCGAAAACTAACGGAATTATGCTTTCGCGAAGTTATCGGTAGCCATGACACTTACGCATCGGCGATTTTGCCCACTTTGAGCCCTATTTTCGACAAATTCCAATGTTTCAGTCTCCTAAAACTATAGCTATTTCGATAGAACTCCATTTCTTCTATCGATTGAGTACAAGAAACTGCCTATTTACCAATTTCATCTACCCAAAATAGTGGTCAGAAAATGACAATTTTCCAATTTCACACAAATTTCAAACGATGCCAATTTCAAAATAGGGTCCAGAATAAACAAGGCAGACATTCCTGGCACTAAAATAACATGTTCTCTGTTCATTAGTCACGTCTCCAGGCCCCTGTTCCATTACTTTTGCTTTTCATTTTGAATTTTTATTCTCACAAAAAATAGAAGATTTACTGTTATGTATACAACTGCATCATTGTAAAAATGGTATAAATAATATCAGAGCACTTGTGCATGAATATAAGACTCGCCAGTTGATGTGTATTGGAGGCATGGTGTGATTTGTTTACTCTTGAACATCGTCAAAATCGAACATCTTCGCTACTTTGAGCTCAATTTCAAGGTATTTGTCATTGTCATACCAATCAAAATCATCTCGATTTCTGTAATATATCTTCCATTCTATCAAATGAGACCAGGAAAACGAGAATACATCAATATATACCATACGAAAATCGACTGCAAAGTCGCTGTTTTAATCGAAAAAAACGGTCAGAGTTTTTTTTCTCTCATTATGCAGTGTGTACTGCAGGATTTTTTTTATACTGCGCACACTGACCACACAGACCCATTCTTTCATATGTATGCCTACCAGACGTTTTCTGCTTAAATTGAGGCCGCTAGAATTTGGGCGTACTAGTACGGCACCAACCCCTGCTCGTAAAACGTACTAGTACGGCACCGACCCCCAAAGGGTTAAAGTTGAATGGTTTTACACTAGTTTGAGTGTGCATAACCAGGGACTTTTGAAAATGTATGAAATAAATGCCCCATAATTTTGTAACGATTATGTACATTTTAATAGTAAAACTTGTTTGTTCTGTGGACTGATTAAATAATGTCTCGTGTATACACAAGCCATTATGTATATATTTGTTGTGATAATTAAAATATGAAGTTATTTAAAAGCATTATTTATTTCACAATAACAGCTACCTGTATTAGCATGTGAGGGTCCAACAATTTTTATTGAGGCTCAAAGGGGTCCCTGTATTCAAAAATTTAAGCACAAAATAATTTGTGCTTAAATTTGCATTTGTTGTAGCACCTGTTACCTAGTGTATCACATTCACATATTCTACAAATCGTGAAGAAAGGTTATCTAATAGTCTTCCAGCACTTTTATTCGTAGCTTAAAATTTTATCTTCTGTTTTCCCTGTTGATAGTGCCAAGATATCTTACAATTTTTTTATACAATAGTTCCCCCTTTATCCGCAGGGGATACGTTTCATGACCTACCGCGGATACCTGAAACTGTGGATAGTAGCAAACCCTGTATATAAGTCGTTTTTCATTTACATACCTATGATAAGTTTAATTGATAAATTATGCACAAGTGGAGAATTATAAATTTTTCACTAATGGGAAAGACTTCACGGCTTCTCTTAGGCTTTGAAGAACTTCCACCAACACTGCTTTTGTGCTTTGTGGTCATTATTAGGCAAAATTAAGGTTTATTTTCGGGACATGGCAAACCACAGATAACTAAAACCATGGAAACTGGAGACGGGGTTCCTACTGTATATTTTATGACCTTATATATGGTTATTATGTCTTAGTTTTCATTCCCTGTCAGCCAACAAATCTATTTTTAGTGTTTTTATTCAGAATGGAAAATAATTATTTACTTACGATTATTTGCTCCACTACCAGGTATCCGGAAGCCGTCCCTCTACGTAAGATAACAGCTCGTGTAGTCTTAAGGGCTTTGATGAAGTTCTTTTCTCATGTTGGCTTTCCTCGGGAGGTACAAACAGATCAAGGGTCTAACTTTACTTCAAAACTATTTAGAAATGTGTTAAAGGGGTTAGATGTACAGTCTAAATTTTCAACTGCCTATCACCCTCAATCTCAGAAAAATATGCTAAAATGGTATTTATTGCATATTTCGACGTTTTAGAGCGGTTTCAGTGCTTTTCTGACAAAACTCATTTTTTTAGCTAAAATTCTTAGATTATCAAACTTTTAAATAGAATTTCTACTGCAATTGAAATTTATGGAAAAAGTAAGCGAAATTTTATGATTTTTTTTAGGAAGCGTCACTATTCTTTTATACCTTTGGTAATCATTTTGAAGCTTGACTTTCACCCAGGGAGGCATTACCATCCACTCATATGGGTGAAACATTAGCTTATTAAAATTTTTGCACTCTGATATGATTGCTGGCCTTTGCTTTCTGTCTTGTGAACATGTAGAAGGTATTTCTTATAAACTTCTATATACGTTAGTGATATATACTGTACATTTACCTTGAGTTTCCTGTTTATTAATATCTTGTCATTTTCACAGCACAACTTTCTTTTTTTCCAATGTGTTTATAATAGTATTATTTTTTAGTGAAAGTACTTCTCTCTCTTTCTCTTATAGTTAATTTAATTAGCCCATACAAGCCACTGAAAAATGACTACAGTATTAATGAATTTAAGATAAACACACTGAGCTGTTTACCATAAAAACAAATCTTCATAGAGCTCCAGACATCATCTTACCCAGGGTTCAGCCATTGTATGACATGGGAAATTGCAGTGTATTTCAGTATACTGTTGTTATTAGATCTTGCGCATTAAAGCATTTCCACTTTTAGTGTGAAATATTTGCTGTAATCGACAATGAGACACCAACCATAATCTTAGAATAATGTACTGTATGTCAGTTCTACAGTATAATTATGATGCCAATCACTATTATTCTACATTCAGTAATGTTATTAGCTTTTTCAGACCATTAAAATCAGCACAGATAAACCAATATTTGCTACTGCTTTGGCCCACCAAAGTGACATTAGCTATCCCACTTTCAGAAGTGTCCTTAGACACCATTTTACCATGTCTTACCTTAGTCCTGGCACTGCTGAACAGTTCATCTCAATTATACCTGAATCAGGTGATTTTCCTGTACAAATCACCCATGTACTAGTTTTATACAGTATATACAGGAGGTGGAACAGTTAATTTATAAAGTACAGTGGTACCTCGATATCTGAACTTAATCCGTTCCAGGAGGCTGTTTGAATAGTGAGTTGTACAAATATTGAATCAGTTTTTCCCATAAGAGGTAATGTAAATTGGAATAATCCATTCCAGACTGCCAAAAATTACCAATTATAAAACATTTTAAGTGAAAATATTGCTTGCTTAAACCTGTATAATAATATTTGCATGCATAAAATCGTACATGAAAACTCTAAAAACAATAAATGTATGAAATAAATGAAAATTTAACTTCACTTTACCTTTACAAATGAGGAGTGCTGATGGCCTAAGAGGAAGGTGAACAGATGTTATTATTTGGAAAGGGTGTCACCCGCCATAAAAACATCAGGTAATTGCCCGTCTGGTGTTTGGTCAGCAACATTGCCATTGAACAGGTTGATGCTCCTATTCACAACAGTAATGTTAGGAAGCTATTTTTCCACCAGGCTCTGTATTTGAGCCCAATGGTAACACAGTTCCTTAATTTCTGCAGTGGAAATGTTGCCTTTACTGCTTCTCTCCTCTGAAGAAGAAATTTCACTCAACCACTTCTTGCTGCTCCTTGTGCAGGTCTTGAAGTTCTGTGGTAAGCTCATCCTCATCGTCAATTTTCAAACCCATGGACTGGCCCAGAGAAACAGTTTGGCCACAATTTCTTCCTTGGATTTTCAGAGTTGTAGACTAACAATGATTTAATTTTGCAGTGCCTACTAGCATTACCACACAACAAGAGTGTTAGCCTGTCTTTCATGGGCTTGTGTCCTGGTAATGATTTTTCTTCTTGTGTGATGTAGATTCTCTTAGGCATTCTTTTCCAAAAGAGTCCAGTTTCATCACAATTAAAAACTTGTTGAGGAATAAATCCCTCAATGTTTACATGGGTTTTAAATTCTTTAACAAACTTTTCAGCCTCATCTCTGTTAGCACTGACAGCCTCCTCATGCCTTACTACACAATGGATCCCACTCCTCTGTTTAAACCTATCAAACCAGCCCCTACTTGATTTAATTTCAGCACTGTTTCCCGGGGTGTCTCACCTAAGATCATTATACAGTGGTACCCCGAGTTTTTACTGAATACAGTGGACCCTCGGTTAACGAAATTAATCCGGTCCAGGAGCTATTACTTAATCTGAATCTTTCGTTATCTGAAACCTTATTTCCCATAAGAAATAATGTAAATACAATTAATTCGTTCCACAAAAAAATAATCACTCAAAAAAAAAAAAAACAATAACATTTACTTACCTTTATTGAAGAGTTGCAAGCATCTGGAAGGTAGAGTTGCTGAAGGGCAGGGTGTTAATGGTTGGAAGGGAAATCCCCTCGAAAGGACTTCAGGTAACAAGTCTCCTGCTACTCCTGTCTTCTACATCCCATGCCTGCTACACTCCTGCATGCCTGCTACACTCCTGCATGCCTGCTACACTCCCTGCATGCCTGCTACACTCCCTGCATGCCTGCTACACTCCCTGCATGCCTGCTCCTCCCTGCATGCCTGCTACACTCCCTGCATGCCTGCTACACTCCCTGCATGCCTGCTACACTCCCTGCATGCCTGCTACACTCCCTGCATGCCTGCTACACTCCCTGCATGCCTGCTACACTCCTGCATGCCTGCTACACTCCCTGCATGCCTGCTACACTCCCTGCATGCCTGCTACACTCCTGCATGCCTGCTACACTCCCTGCATGCCTGCTACACTCCCTGCATGCCTGCTACACTCCCTGCATGCCTGCTACACTCCCTGCATGCCTGCATGACACTCCCTGCATGCCTGCTACACTCCCTGCATGCCTGCTACACTCCCTGCATGCCTGCTACACTCCCTGCATGCCTGCTACACTCCCTGCATGCCTGCTACACTCCCTGCATGCCTGCTACACTCCCTGCATGCCTGCTACACTCCCTGCATGCCTGCTACACTCCCTGCATGCCTGCTACACTCCCTGCATGCCTGCTACACTCCCTGCATGCCTGCTACACTCCCTGCATGCCTGCTACACTCCCTGCATGCCTGCTACACTCCCTGCATGCCTGCTACACTCCCTGCATGCCTGCTACACTCCCTGCATGCCTGCTACACTCCCTGCATGCCTGCTACACTCCCTGCATGCCTGCTACACTCCCTGCATGCCTGCTACACTCTCCCTGCATGCCTGCTACACTCCCTGCATGAATGGTACACTCCTGCATGAATGGTACACCTCTGCATGAATGCTACACTCCCTGCATGAATGCTACACTCCTGCATGAATGCTACACTCCCTGCATGAATGCTACACTCCCTGCATGAATGCTACACTCCCTGCATGAATGCTACACTCCCTGCATGAATGCTACACTCCCTGCATGAATGCTACACTCCCTGCATGAATGCTACACTCCCTGCATGCCTGCTACACTCCCTGCATGCTGCTACACTCCTGCATGAATGCTACACACACTGCATGAATGCTACACTCCCTGCATGAATGCTACACTCCCTGCATGAATGCTACACTCCCTGCATGAATGCTACACTCCCTGCATGAATGCTACACTCCCTGCATGAATGCTACACTCTCTGCATGAATGCTACACTCCCTGCATGAATGCTACACTCCCTGCATGAATGCTACACTCCCTGCATGAATGCTACACTCCCTGCATGAATGCTACACTCCCTCCATGAATGCTACCACTGGGGTGCCACTAGGAAGCTTCTTTGGACCCATGGTGACTTATTTCACAGTGACAATCACTAAACCACCAAAAAAGACACCAAATATATTGTGAATCTTTGAAAGAGCGCACTAGGTAATGTTCTCTCAATGGTAAACAACGCTTCACTGGTGTCCTGCGCTTGCGCGGAGCAGGCGGACACGTCTAATACCTTTCGGTAACCGAGGAATTTTTCGCTAACCGATTCCGAAAAAAGCTTACGTTTTCCGAAACTTTCGTTAACGGGACCTTTCGTTAACCGAGGGTCCACTGTAGCCTCCTGTGAATAACTTCGGTGCCCATTTTTTAGGGGCTTCGCACATGACCTCTAAATTGAAAACTAAATGCTAGAGGATTTTGTTCAAAATGTTCTCAGTGGCTTTCCCATGCCAAATCTCTCATCTTGGTCATTCTTTTGTCATTCTATTTTATTAATATCATTACTAACCAGATAAGAGTAATGTTTAAAGTGAGATGCTTAAAAAAATGAATAAACTTAAATCAGAAACATAATTTTGTATATGTAAATTCTAGATTCACTGAACCTCTTATGAATGTATCCCCTCATGAAATTAAGCATTCATCTACAGTACTGTGGCATGTTAAACTTACCATGCTGTTTACAATAGGTGTTTTTACCTTATAGTTCTCAAAATATTGAAACTTGAATAATATGAAATCTTTTTATACTGTCCCTTCCTCATACTCTAACATTAGGTCATGACAGTAATGAAAATATTAATAGGGCATTCATTTGGAAATTGAAACAATGAGGATTCAGTTCCTGAGCTGGGTGAGGCATATACGTAAGTCTCCTTATACCCTTTGTCCCTGTTCACTGAGGGCCCTGAATCTGCACTCTAGGAAGGTGTAGAATTATTGGGAATATGATTGAGGTGTATAATTGGAAAACAGGAATAAATAAAGGGATGTAAATAGCGTGCTAAAAATATATGGTCTAGACAGGACTCACAGCAATGGCTTTAAGTTGGACAAATTCAGATTCAGGAAGGATAAAGGAAAGCACCGGTTTGATAGAGTTGTGGATGAGTGGAGCAAACTCCTGAGTACTGTCATTGAAGCTAAGACATTGTGTAGTTTTAAAAATAGGTTAGATAAATACATGAGTGGGTGTGGGTGGGTGTGAGTTGGACCTGACTAGCTTGTGCTACTAGGTCAGATGCCATGCTTCTTCCTTAAGTGAATGTGACCTGACCTGACTAGGTTAGGGCATTGGCTTAAGCCGGTAGGAGAATTGGACCTGCCTTGCATGGGCCAGTAGGCCTGCTGCAGTGTTCCTTCTTTCTTTTTAATGTACTAGTACATTATTATTATTTTAATATTAATAGTGAAGTGCTAAACCTGTAGGGGTAATACAGCACCTAGGGAATGGGAGGGTAGCTCTAATTTTTTTAATACAGAAGCCTGTAGTGGGTGGCATCATGATGGATGGTATACTTTGTATCTTAGATAGGGTTGTGCTTTGAAATGAGGTTTGATAGTAGCTCTTATCCTATGAAACTAACTGCTAAAAAAATGAAGTGAGAGTAAAAGGTAGATGGGATACAAGGAAAATAGAAGCAGCAAGTAGGAGAGAGGTGGAGGTTTATAAACTAGAGGAGGCAGTTTAGGGTAAGATATGAACAGCTATTGGAGGATAGATGGGCTAGTGAGAGTATAAGCAATGGGGTTGAAGATGTATGGGGGTAGGTTTAAGATTGTAGTGTTACAGTGTTCAGCAGAAGTTTGTGGTTACAGGAATGTGGGTGCGGGAGGGAAGAAGAGCGATTGGTGGAATGATGTAGAGAGAGTATAGTAAGAGAAAAAAATTAGCATATGAGAGGTTTTTACAAAGTAGAAGTGATGCAAGGAGGGAGGAGTATATGGAGAGAAAGAGAAAGGTTAAAGAGAGTGGTGAAACAATGTAAAAAGAGAGTAAATGAGAGAGTGGGTGAAATGTTATCAACAAATTTTGTTGAAAATAAGAAAAAGTTTTGGAGTGAGATTAATAAGTTGAAAAAGCCTAGGGAGCGAATTGATTTGTTAGTTAAAAATAGAAGAGGAGAGTTATTAAATGTAGAGTTAGAGGTATCAGGAAGATGGAGGGACTATTTTGAGGAATTATTAAATGTTGATGAAGATAGGGAAGCTGTGATTTTGTGTATTGGGAAAGGAGGAATAACATCTTGTAGGAGTGAAGAGCCAGTTGTGAGTGTGGGGGAAGTTCATGAGGCAGTGGGTAGAATGAAAGGGGGTAATGCAGCTGGGATTGATGGGATAAAGATAGAAATGTTAAAAGCAGGTGGGGATATAGTTTTGGAGTGGTTGGTGCTTTTATTTAATAAATGTATTGAAGAGGGTAAGGTACCTAGGGATTAGCAGAGAGTGTGCATAGTTCCTTTGTATAAAGGCAAAAGGAACAAAAGAGGAATAAGTCTGTTGAGTATACCTGGTAAAGTGTATGGTAGAGTTATTATTAAAAGATTTAAGAGTAAGACAGAGAGCAGGATAGCAGATGAACAAGGAGGCTTTAGGAAAGGGAGAGGGTGTGTAGACCAAGTGTTTACAGTGAAACATACAGGTGAACAGTATTTAGATAAGGGTAAAGAGGTTTTTGTGGCACTTATGGATTTGGAAAAGGCATATGACAGGGTGCATAGGGAGGCAATGTGGCAGATGTTGCAAATGTATGGAATAGGAGGTAGGTTACTGAAACAATGAAGAGTTTTTACGAGGATAGTGAGGCTCAGGTTAGAGTATGTAGGAGAAAGGGAGATTATTTCCCAGTAAAAGTAGGCTTTAGACAAGGATGTGTGATGTCACCATGGTTGTTCAATATATACACGTATGGGGTTGTAAGAGAAGTGAATGCTCGGGTGTTGGCAGGAGGTGTGGGGTTAAAAGATAAAGAATCTAACACAAAGTGGGAGTTGTCACAGTTGCTCTTTGCTGATGACACTGTGCTTTTGGGAGATTCTGAAGAGAAGTTGCAGAGGTTGGTGGATGAGTTTGGTAGGGTATGTAAGAGAAGAAAATTAAGAGTGAATATAGGAAAGAGTAAGGTGATGAGAATAAAAAAAATTAGATGATGAAAGATTGGGTATCAGATTGGAGGGAGAGAGTATGAAGGAGGTGAATGTATTCAGATACAGTGGTACCCCCGACTTACGATGGTCCCCAAACACACCCTTTTATGTAAGTTTATTTTTTTAAATGCTTTTGTAAGTGTAATTTTGGGGGTCTAAAAGGACTAGTCTATTTTACATAATTTCTTATGGAGATAAATTCGTTTGGTAATGGCACTTGAACAGCATTCTGGAATGAAAAAATATCGTAAGTCGGGGTACCACTGTATTTAGGAGTGGACGTGCCAGTAGATGGGTCCTTGAAAGATGAGGTGAATCATGGAATTGATGAGGGGAAAAAGGCGAGTGGTGCACATAGGAGTCTGTGGAGACAAAGAACTTTGTCCATAGAAGCAAAGAAGGGAATGTATGAAAGTATAGTTATACCAACACTCTTATATGGGTGTGAAGCATGGGTAGTGAATGTTGCAACAAGGAGAAGGCTGGAGGCAGTGGAGATGTCATGTCTGAAAGCAATGTATTATGCAGAGAATTTGTAGTTTGCAAATTAGGAGGAGGTGTGGGATTACCAAAACTATTATCCAGAGGGCTGAGGAGGGGTTGTTGAGGTGATTCAGACATGTAGAGAGGATGGAACTAAATAGAATGGCTTCAAGAATGTATAAATCTGTAGTGGAGGGAAGGCGGGGTAGGGGTCGGCCTAGGAAAGGTTGGAGGGAGGGGGTAAAGGAGGTTTTGTGTGCGAGGGGTTTGGACTTCTAGCAAGCATACATGAGCGTGTTAGATAGGAGCGAATGGAAACAAATGGTTTTAAGGATTTGACGTGCTGTTGGAGTGTGAGCAAGGTAACATTTATGAAGGGATTCAGGGAAACCGGCGGGCCGGACTTGAGTCCTGGAGATGGGAAGTACAGTGTCTGCACTCTGAAGGAGGGTGTTAATGTTGCAGTTTTATAACTGCAGTGATGAAGTGAATGATGATGAAAGTTTTTCTTTTTTGGGCCACCCTGCCTTGGTGGGAGATGGCCAATGTTTTAATAAATAAATAAAAAAAACATTAGATAAGGTACATTTATATGCGCTACTGTAAAATGCAGTGGAACCTTGGTTTTCGTATGCCTCAGCTTGCATGTAAAACCACAGTTATTCTCCATAAAATGTATTTTTGTTAATATTTTTGGGTGTCTGGAACAGATTAATTGGATTTACATTATTTCTTATGGGAAATATTATCAAAAAATACATTTTATAGAGAATAACTGTGGTTTTACATGCAAGCTAGGGCATACGAAAACCGAGGTTCCACTGTACTGCATATTTTACTAATAGCATCTGTTACTGTAAGTATTATAGTCTTTATCATAATTATTCATGCTATGCAATGATTTGTCTAACTTTTAAAATATCAGAGACTGTGCTATGATAAACCTTTATTTTATCAGACTTTTTTTTTTGTGGTACTGTACAGTGGACCCCCGGCTAACAAAAAAACTTCATTCCAGAAGCCTGCTCAAGTGCCATTACCGAACGAATTTACTTCCTTAAGAAATAATGTCACGTAGGTTAGTCTATTTCAGACCCCCAAAAATACACTTCCACAAGCACTTACAATATTATACTTACATAATTGTACGATTTCCGGGTGTTCGTTAGCCGGGGGTCCACTGTACTTGTAATAAATAATTGTTGGTTATGATTGTTTATAACAAATAGATTTTTAGATATTGCATGTGTAGCACAAAGTAAAGCATATGGCATGGTGCTTTTGGGATAGATGGGTTATCAGTCTTCTTTAGCAATGTTTCATAACTAGGCTTCACTTAAAGTATTTTCATTTCTATTCAAACTGTGCACTCTGCATACAGGTTTTGGGATTAGCTTTTGTATAATATAACTTACAGGGTATGTAAAATGAAAATATTATACATTACTGTAGTGTTCATAGATGGCATTGGGAATAAAGTATATTTAAATATTGACACAAAATGTACTATACAGAATGGTTCAGTTATGTCCTGGTGTATTAGTACATATGAAGAAAGAGCTAATTTAGTGCTAAGACCATTTGCATTTTAATTAGAACACAAAATAAATTGTGTGAGCTTACAAGTTTGGTGGTGTTTTCTGGATAGAATTTTAGCACTCATTTCTTGAAAGTATAGTTATTTACTAGAGTACTGTATCAGTAGTGGTGGTTGTGGTGACTTAATTGTTTCTGTCAACAAGGCAGCTAAGTTAAAATATGAATGGAATGAAGGATAGTGAATTTAGAGGAATATTTCATAGATTATGTAAAAGTGATTTAACATAATTATAAAGCTACCCTTGAAATACAAACAATTGTAATTTTTAAGGTGAAAGGCTAAAATAAAAAGTTTTGCTTATGAAAATGTTTTGAGATTAAGTAACTTTTGCTTTGTGAATGTTCCTCAGTCAGTTTGCATACTGTGTGTGTGGGGAAGTTGAAGGTTGAATATGAAGGTAGATAACCATCATTCCGCTGTTTTTATAAGTTGTTAACATTTGGTTCAGCCCACATATTATATTTTGATAATAATGAAAATGAATAAAAGACAAAGTCAAAGCGTATTATTTTTAACCTCAAAACAAGGATGAGTAAAATATTTTTTTATATATATAAAATAATGATACACATTATTCTATGCCTTCGCAGTAAAGGACATATCTTTCAATTATAATTACATGTAAATTAAACCCTTTTAGACTAATAATATAATCATCACAGTTTTATTTAGTTTAAGAAGGTTAATTTTTGTTATACTGTACCTGCTGAATGGCCAACATTTTTGTATTTCTGGATAAAATGTTGATAACAAAATACTGTGCCACAGTTAGATTATTATTTGTAAGAAAGTGCAAAACCTGAATAGGTCATACAGCATTAAATACTACTATAAATAGATAAAGTTTTAAGTTAATACAGTGGTACCTCGAGTTACGATGGTCCCCAAAATCGCCCATTTATGTAAGTTTATTTTTTTAAATGCTTTTGTAAGTATATTTTTGGGGGTGTAAAAGGACTAATCTATTTTACATTATTTCTTATGGGGATAAATTCGTTTGGTAATGGCACTTGAACAGCATTCTCGAACGAAAAAATATCGTAACTCGAGGTACCACTGTATTTGTAATTATATACCACTGATAAACAAAACTGGTGTCATTGGTTGTAAATTCAAATACCCTTTGTATACTGCATTATTCATGGTGTCAATCCCTTCAAGGAAGGTTCCTTGATGCTGGTGAGGGGCTCTTGATCTAGGAAATTGGATCTGTGCTCCAGTTCCCTGAACTGACCCTGAATACCTTCCACATCCCCCCACAGGTGCTGTATAATCCTATGGGTTTAGTGCTTCCCCCTTGATTATAATAATAATAATAATCATGATGTCAGTATGTCAACCCACCAACCATTGTTTGTCATACTGAATGAAGTACCCTGCAAGGGAGCTCCTTGTTTGATGAAATCCACCTGCTGCATAAATCCACCTGCTGCATAAATTGAAATGTAATCCCAGTCCAGTCCTGTTCTAGCACTCCTGTGGGTAGTGTGGTCATTGTGTCACTGCAGCCAATAGAAATTGGACCATAAGCATGAAAGAATAGTACAGTCAAATACATACTTCTGTGCTAAGATCATGAAAGATCCAACATTGCCATCACAGCTCAGGATATATTGATTCATGCCTACAACACACTAGATAGTGTCCATACAACAACTGGCTGAAGGCAAATGTGAATGATATAGTCAAGCTGAACATCCTTATTAAATCCAATATACCTCTCCATGATATCCCTCCCTACTCACTACCTTCTGTAAGGATATCATACACACGTTTCACAGAAGAACAGTGAGAATCACTCCTTAAGACAGCAATGCAAGAAACCATTGACTCGTATATAGATACCTTGATGCCCAGTATACTTATTTTTCCTTTAAAAATTTGTGAATGCCTCTTTTGATTGGTTTCAAATCTTCAACACTGATATTTAACTGCATGTAGTAGAATGCAACATTTTACTCCTTAGACTAGAACATTATAGAATAAGAGGACTCCAATGGAAATAAGTCACTTTGTCTGACTCTTTGTGGGTTATCCTAGGTGATTTACACACGTTACTATGTATGATAATTGTACTTATGTACCTCTATCTAAATACAGGCGGGCCCTGCTTTACAGCGCTTCACTTTACAGCATTTCGCTAATGCATCTATTTTCAGTTACACCCATTCTTCACTTATTCGGACTTCCTAAAGTTAGTTTGATATCTTTATTATGCACCCCATACCCATCCTGTGGGCGGTAGTCAAAAGATTACAGAGGTACATTATGGGTCCAGGGACTGGACCTCAAAGTTTGATAGCTGAGGAAGTTACAAAGGTAATGAACTCAGATGGATCTGGTCACAATCATGACAAGTTACAAAGGTATTTGCAGATTACAGAGGTATATAAAGGGTCCAGAGACTGGGCCCCAAAGTTTTGATAACTTGTCTAGGGCCACTTTCATTTCTCCTTTATACGTATAAATGACCTACCTAATGCATCTCAACAACTTAGCTATTTCTTGTCATGCCTACAGATATTAAAAATCTTCAGCTTTAAAAAATTAAAAAAAAAAAATCTTAAATGATAGAGAATCTTTTTCCTGAAGGTGACACCAAAAATTTGAAATTTGATGAAAAACTTGTGGAATTATGTTGGCACAAAATTGGAGACCTATTTTGTATTGCACTAGAAACTTGTACTGTACTGCACTCTGTACTATTCCTTTTGTATGCAGTAAGGTAGAGGGCTGGGCTTATGGGATAAAGGGATACCTGTCAGATCTTGCAGTGACTGAAACACATTTAGTTATTTAGGCAATGTTTACTCATAAGGTCTATGTAAAATGTGACATCTTTGTATGAAATTTATGCCATAGTCAGGTAAAAAATATCACATATTCCTTTCAGGCACTTGTAGCATTTGTTTTTATGCTTTTCTCGCATAGAACGTAGAGGTGTGTCCGGTAAATTAACTCTTTTATTAAAGCAAAATTTAAAAAATGTATCAAAGTCAAATACAGTACAGTATAAAAAGGCCCCACGCATACGGTGAGTTAGGTTTCGGACTCCCACTGAAAAGCGAAAATCGACACGCCTTTTTTCACTTTCAAATGCATATAAAAGCCTGATAATATGTTTACACTATCATATATTAAGTGTGCAATAGAGCTAGGCCTAAAGAAACAATAAAAAAAGACAAAATAAATGTACAGTACACACACTCCTTACCAAAAATATTTTTGGCCAACAAACAAATGAATAAAAAAGAATACACCTACCATCCGACTTATGACCTGCTCGACATATGACCACTCGTACTTATGACTGTACGTCTGGCAGCAGGGCTGGGCGGGCTGATGCATACCGCCGTACGACAGTTGACTGGAGAGCTCTCACATCACTCAGGCAGCATCACTTTGAGTTACCCTGCCCTATCAGCAGCATCATACTGTATTAACTGTACTGTACTGTATACAGTGGAACCCCGACTAACGTAAGCTCCATATAACGTAAAAATCGTGTAACGTAAGCTTTTTTCACAAAATATTTTTCTCGTGTAGCGTACCGTACCAGACCTGTCCGCCTGCCCCGCGCAAGCGAGGTGAGGTGGACAGGACGCCAGTCAAGCGTTGTTTACACTTGAGAGAACATTACCCAGCGCGCTCTTTCAAACATTCACAATACTTTTGTTGTGTTTATTGCTGGTTCAGTGATTGTCACTGTGAAATAAGTCACCATGGGTCCAAAGAAGCTTCCTAGTGGCACCCCTGTGGTAGCATTCATGCAGGGAGTGTAGCATTCATGCAGGGAGTGTAGCATTCATGCAGGGAGTGTAGCAGGCATGCAGGGAGTGTAGCAGGCATGCAGGGAGTGTAGCAGGCATGCAGGGAGTGTAGCAGGCATGCAGGGAGTGTAGCAGGCATGCAGGGAGTGTAGCAGGAAGGCAGGGAGTGGGGATTCCCCTTCCAAACACTAACACCCTCCCCCTGTCGTCCTCCCTATCTTCCAGATGCCTGCAACTCTCTTCAATAAAGGTAAGTAAATGTTATTTATTAATCTGTTTTTTATTATTTAGTATTAGTAGTAGTATTTATAGTTTTAATAATGTTGTTTAGTGTATGTAGAACTATAATTAAAATGTATTTTTTGTGAATATTTTTGGGTGGAACGGATTAATTGTAGTATTTACATTATTTCTTATGGGAAATAAGGTTTCGAATTACAAATTTTTTGTGTTAAGAACTAGCTCCTGGAACGGATTAATTACGTTAGTCGAGGGACCACTGTATATGTACCTGGACAGTAAATTTTACCATTGCCCCTAAGAGGAAGTCTGAATCTTGCACTGGAGCTTGTGGCAAGAAGGCAAGAAAGGCTCTTACTCTCGGCGAGAAGATGAAAGTAATTAAACAGTATGAGGATGGAAAAAACGTCAACAGCATTTCTTGCGATCTTCAGCACTCCCATTCCACTGTGTTGACAATACTTAAAGATAAAGAGCTCATCCAAGAAGCAGTGAAATCTTCGGCCCCTATGAAGTCGACAATTATCACAAAGAAACAATTGTTTGTGTTGTACACAGTGTTTCTCCTAAACCTAACAGTATAAAATACAGTACTAAAACCATAAAAAGTAAATTAAAAAATGAAATAGAAAAATAAAACAAATAAAATCATTACAATAACTGTGATGTTGATATACAGTAGTAAAATATTTAGTAAAAAGTAACATATGATACTATGTATGTACTTAATATAGCAAAGGTTTGACATTATGCCCTACCCATTATGTCGGTAATTTTCTAAGGTTCGACTTGCGTCCATTTTGACTTATGACCGGTTGGTCAAAACCAAGCTCGGTTGTAAGTCGGATGGTACGTGTATAGAGAAAATTGGATTTGGCAGCAACAAAGCCCACATTGGCACTGTCAGAAGTGTTTTGGGTACTGCTTGGAGTATATACCTGGAAGGTGTTCTGGGGGTCAACGCCCCCCCGGGCTCAGTCCATGAACAGGCCTCGTGGTGGATTAAGACCTGATCAACCAGGCTGTTACTTCTGGATTGGTAATCCTCCTCATGTATGCTGGGAGGCAGTTGAACAGTCTTGAGAACCCGATACTTATCGTGTTGTCTTTTAGAATGCTCATGGTGCCCCTGCTTTTCATTGGGATGTTGCACTGCCTGCAGAGTCTTTTGCTTTCATAGGGAGTGATTTCCATGTGCAGATTTGGGACTAGTCCCTCTTAAGATTTTCCAAGTGTATATTATCATGTACAGTGGACCCTCGGTTTTCGCCGAAAATTCTTTCCAGAATGCTGTTTGAGTGCCGTTACCGAACGAATTTGTTCCCATAAGGACAAATGTAAATTAGATTAGTCATTTCAGAACCCCCAAAAATACACTTACAAAAGCACTTACGAAAATACACTTACATAATTCTCCGAGTTTTTAGGTGACCGAAAACCGAGGGTCCACTGTATCTTTCTCGCTGATTTTATTATGAAGGAAACACAATGAACAATGGGTATAAGTGAAAACTGCCAAAAAAGCAGAACATTATAAAGCAGGGCTCTCCTGTACAGTTCTGTACTTTTCTTTCGAGGCAGGTGCCTTGATACTGGCTAAACCCTTTACCAGGCCACGCATCAAATTTGAGAAACTGCAACATTTGCAACCTATATTCTGATAATATAAGCAATTCTAAGACATATTTATTTGTGTTCATTTGTAAAGTTTATTTATTTTTTGGGCCATTAAAATACCCTTTGTGGGAGAATCAAATATGAGGCACACCTGGCCTGGTAAAGGGTATAAATTGAGGGCTCATGATTCAAGAAATTGAAAATACCTTCCCTTTCCTCAGATTAGCCTTAATTGCCTCCCATTCCCCAGGTTCTTTATGACCCTTATAGGTTTAGCTCTTCTTTTTTATTATAATAATAATATGACCTTTATGAGTTTACCACTTTCCATGAATATAATAATGTACAATATAATAATGCTCCCATAATACTGTACATAAAATTACCTTTGAATTTTACTGATTGCTGTCATAAGAAAATGCTCTGATAGCTACAGGTCATGTACTACACTTATCGTTAACTTACTTTAGAGTTATATGACTGAAGTGATCTTATTTATTGACTATACGTACATGGCTCCAGAAGCTACTTCTAAAGCAGAAGTCTATAACAGTTAAGTAGTCATAAATTTTGCATTTAAGAGCCATTCTTATAATAAAGGGACATAATGTTCCCTCTCTTTATATAAAACAATGTCAAAGCTTGAGATCAGGAGAGGAATGCAATATCTTTTAATGTTACGTATAATGTGTTAGGCATCCCATAGCTTGATCACTAGCGCACTCAGCTCTCACACTGTGGTCTGGTGGTCAATCCCCAGTATGGCTGGAAAATATTAGGATGTAGAAATAAATTCTTTATCTTTATCTTTCCTTAAGACTAAATTGTAATACTTTATTATTGTAAATTGTGCTTGATGATTGCTCAACTATTTAATCATTACTTCAAACTTAAAATTGTTTCAACTTCATTGTTTTAAATTGTGCTAAATTGTAATTCTACTGTATTTTTTATATACTTTATAAAAACTGTAATTCTTCTCTACCTAACTTATTAAAGCCATATAGAGTGCACTAATAGAATATTCAATTTTCTTGTAACTCACCTAATGACCATATTTACAATTACAACACTGTTATTCCCTTATTAATCTTAAGTTAGTCTTAAGTTTGCCTGAAATGCTCTGCATATAGAGGGGCTTTTGGCATGTTCATCCAATTGTTACACTCCTTTGTACAAATATGTATCATGCTAAAATAATAATAATATTATTATTATTATTATTATTATTATTATTATTAAGATGCCTGCTAAACAATGTTCACCCATCAGTAAAATGGGTGTTAGTCAACTGGTGTGGGTCGCATCTTGGGACAAAATTTACCTAATTTGCCCAAAATGCTCTGCATAACAAGGGGCTTTCTATATTAGTAGTATGTCATTGATGTCAGCTAGGCCTGTATACCATGTATATGTGCTTGTAGAAATAAATATTATTATTATTACATATTCAAAGAGTAAAGTAGGGCCAAGCAGCTCCAACTTGGCAGTTTAATATGTTGGTTATTTGTGAAGACTGGTAGCTTGCTCTAAACTTCCATTTAAAGACATTTATTACAGGGAAACACTGCTGTTTTAACTTCTGAATATGTGATGGATATGCATGATGTCTTTGCAGCTTCAGTATAGATTACTGATCTAAATTTTTTTTAATTGCAGAATTTGTTGTCAAAATTAGGACATGTCTGGTCACCTAGATGGACAATCTGAAAATTCATCATGTAATCACATAAATGATAATAGCATCAACTTCTTTGATCATCTGTCTTCAACTCCACAAGATGTTACAGCAGAGCCTGTCAGCCAGCAGTCAGGCATGGCAACTCCAATGAACTCTGCAGCCTCTTCTCATTCTACATCCACAACACCTGCCAATATTGCAGTAGGTCATTTGTCTCCATACCCTTCCCAAGCCATTCCTCTAGTCAGCCAACAAGCTATTATATCAACACCTGATAATAGCTCACAGCAACAAGGTGTAGTTCAGCCACTTAATGTAACATACCAGCAAGCATCACCAGCAGCTCCAAGTCTTCCTCTGGCTTCCCAGCAAGAGTGGCCAGTTACACCTCAGAGTTATCCTATTAATCATCAGATAAGTCATTTAACACCTCAGAGTGTATCAGCTACACCTTTTAACATTCCTTTAACACCTCATTACAATCCATCAACACAAGACTCGTCCTTTCCAACACAGATTCAAACCCCAGAACCACCTAAAAATTATTCATTAAACCAGTTTGCTGTACCAACACAGTTAACTCCAGTTCAGTCTGCAATGATGATGAGCATGACAACCTCAATGCTTGTTACCAATACCTCTCCAAATGCTAGTATGGATGTTGAAGCAACAACAGTGAAGTTTCAACAAGCTAGCCTTGACAGTGATACAGATATCAACATTCCACCACAACCCAATATAACAAATTTAAGTAATGTTTCTTCAGACAGTATATCAATTTTGAATTCGACATCAACTAACCCTTCTGCATCGCCAACACTCAGCCATCAGAAGAATCTCGTTGCCAACCCTAAGCCTCCAACAAATATAAACCCATCACAAGAATCTTCAGCAGACAAATCTAAACAAAATGAATCAAAGTTATTTAAATATTTTAGCACAACTAAGAATGCAAACCCATTTGAAAGTATTGGAGGTCAATCTTCAGGAAGTAACAGTGATTCAGCAATGATAAACCCTGTATACATGTCACCAACAGATAGCTTCAACATCAGTAATGCTATTCCATCTCCTGATTCCTTTTTGACCCCAGCAACGGAGCAAGATGTTTTCACTGCAAGTCTTCTCTCAAGTGATGCTGACAGAAGACATGATGCATGGATTCCCTCAGAAACCACCAGACAAGCTCTGATAGCCATGTCAACCAGCCCTCCTGGAACGTACTTTCCAGAAAAAGAGCTGCTTACAATGCCAGGAATAGCAGTAAAAGAAGATTTTGTAAGAATAGAATAAGATATAAATTAGTATAAATTAAAATTCTTGTAATATCTGCACTATATAAAGTAGAGAAAAGTATTGTACATAAAATGACAAAAGTCTAATGAATACATATAACTTTAAATTAGTTTTTCTATGCCTGACTACTTATTAACTATGGTAATGTGTGTGTGTGTATGGATTATTTTACAGGGTGATCCAGTTAAGAACTTGGTGAGAACTTACCTTGGTGAAGAATATGCATCAAAGCGAGTGATCTTAACGGCAGCATCCGTTACCCAAGATGATCGTGGTCTCAGGCAGTTGATAGCATCAGGATGCTACCATGCAGCAGTTAATTTAACTACACAGCTGCTTACAGTGTATGGTCAGGGGGAAGGCAGAGCTGGTCATCCAAGTAAACATACTGCACATTCTATACAAGTGAGAAAAATGTGAATATTAAATAACTCCAGTACAGTGGACCCCCGAGTTTCGTAAAAACTTCACTCCTGAAGTCTGCTCAAGTGCCATTACCGAACGAATTTACTCCCTTAAGGAAAAATTTCACGTAGGTTAGTCTATTTCAGACCCCCAAAAATACACTTCCACAAGAACTTACAAAATTATACGTACTTACATAATTGCACGATTTCCGGGGTATTCGTTAACCGAGGGTCCACTGTATAGTACAGTATTTGCATGCTTAAGAATTTCTTGATATGTTTCTTTTAATGGGGACTCATGAGCTCATTGGGATAATTTAATTAGCATTCTCTAATTCACATGAAAATTTTATTTTAACAAGAGCTTGCTGTCTTCAGGATAATGCATAACCAAAAACACATGGCAACATTCCTGTTTAAAAGTTCTTTAAATATTACATCTTAGGATGATTTCATTAAATGTCTTTCAAATTTTCACCATGCAGGTTTAGTACTTTTTTTGTGAGTATAATTATCAAGAAAGATGTGAAAAGGTTACAGTATGTAAATCAATATTAGATAACTGATGATATTTGTCAAGTGTCATACAAATGTATATATGAACCTGAAAGTGTTGTACTGTAGTACCACTTTGTAGTACATGAGGGCCCCTCCTATACAGCAGGTTAGGTTCCAGACTACAGCTGTAAAACAGAAATTGCTGTAAATTGAAACATAGCCCTTTCTTTCTTTTTTCACTTTCAAATGCATATAAAATCCTGATAACATGTTTACACTATCATATATTAAGTGAGCAGTAGAGCTAGGCCTATTATTATTATAATCATGGGGGAGCACTAAACCCGTAGGATTATACAGCGCCTGTGGGGGGGAGGTATGGAAGGCATTCAGGTTCAATTCAGGGAACTGGAGCACAGATCCAATTCCCTAGATCAAGAGCCCCTCACTAGCATCAAGGAACCTTCCTTGAGGGGAGAGCTAGGCCTAAAAAATATACAGTACACATTACTTACCTTAAAATATTTTCATCCTTAGCTTATAGTGAGTAGTGAATATATTTATTGTAGGAAGGCTGAATAAATTAAGAATGGGTATAATTGAAAAACCACTGTATTAGCAAAACATTGTAAAGCGGGGTCTGCCTATAGTTTGAGACAATAGAAGTCCTGTATCATGCATACCCCACAGCACACTGCACCGAAAGCTACTGCTCTGTTTCGTTTTTACTGTTTCGATTTTACTATTTTCAAACCTTTGTGAATATTTCATCTGCCTTATCTAACCTACGCTAGGTTGAGTTGGTCAACAAGCCTGGCAAGGCTTAACTTAGAAAAGGTGAGGTCCCTCTTGGCTAGCTAGTATGCAGGTCAACAGAGGGGTGGTATATAGTGCAATGCCATTAAAATGCATGTGTTATGGTCCAAGAGCTCTAACCCCATTAAAGCCAGTCATCACAGATCCACATTATTTGAGATTGTGGTTACAAGAGCAGATCTATACTCGTGGTGTTCCAGTTTCAGTGTTTATCTTGTATAATTTTACAAATTTTCTTGTAATTGTACAGTGGTGTACCATCATTGCTTGCAGTAATATAATATGCTATATTTTTTGCTAATACCAACAGTGATACCAATACTCAATTTTAGGCTGATACCAACACCATCAAAATTAGTCAATACCCAAGACCAGTACCAATACTGATATTATCAAAAATGGCTGATACCTATTGATATTGATACAGACATACTTCGCTAATACAGAGCTCGCTGTATTATTATTTTCAGCAGTGGCATACATATCAGCTGGCTCCAAGCAAAATCAAGCATGTTTGGATTCAAAAGCAATGATGGTTCATGCTGCTGACACATATAGCTCAAACTTTAGGCCAAATAGTGAACTCCCGACAACAGATCGTTCAGCATATGTCTTAGAAACATTGTAATTCCATTCCATTTATTCATTAAGCTGTAATGAGAAAGGCTATAGTTCTACTCCAAATCATGATTTCAGCTCATGTTTACTTGCTGGTGTTTTGCTATGGCACATAATAATGAGGAAGAAAGAAAGCATGAATGTTAAAGGTACTGAAGATTATTTCAAGCCCTGAGTGATCATGTCATCATCTCACATTTTTAAAAACTGCAGTTTATAATAATGCTGATAGTTCTACTCAGGCTCACAGTATTACACCTAATCTAAACACTGGGACATGCTGACAGAAGACTGAAGCAAAAGAGAAAATCTGAATAAGCCAACTAATGTTGTTTTAAGCACTTGAGTAACCAATATACAGTGGTACCTCGAGTTACGATGGTCCCCAAAACCGCCCTTTTATGTAAGTTTATTTTTTTAAATGCTTTTGTAAGTATATTTTTGGGGGTGTAAAAGGACTAGTCTATTTTACATTATTCCTTATGGGGATAAATTCGTTTGGTAATGGCATTTGAACAGCATTCTCGAACGAAAAAATATCGTAACTCGAGGTACCACTGTACCACAAAAACAAAACTTGTGAGTGATGCTCTGACATGATACTCAGGTTATCAGAGCAACAAACATTTTTGCACATACGTGTAGTACAGCCCCATCTTATTAAATTGTTGCATTCCTAAAACTATTGAAATTTTAGTGTTTGGTACTCAGAACATATTTTTCCCATGGAAACCCATGTTAAAATTGGAGATGTGTTTCCAAGCCATAATAGTCTGCATGAAATGCTTTACATGTCTGTGGGGTGTTCCATGTATGACATAATCATGTAAGCCAATTTCTCTCACACAAATGTATCTTCTTGGAAAATAAACTTGTACAGTGGACCCCCGAGTTTCGTAAAAACTTCACTCCTGAAGTCCGCTCAAGCGCCATTACCAAACGAATTTACTTCCTTAAGGAAAAATGTCACGTAGGTTAGTGTGTTTCAGACCCCCAAAAATACACTTCCACAAGCACTGACAATATTATACTTACATAATTGTACGATTTCCGGGGTTTACGAAACTCGGGGGTCCACTGTACAGTGGTCCCTCGGTTTTCGCCGAAAATTCGTTCCAGAATGCTTCTCAAGTGCCATTACCGAACGAATTTACTTCCTTAAGAAATAATGTCACGTAGGTTAGTCTATTTCAGACCCCCAAAAATACACTTGCAACAGCACTTACGAAAATACACTTACATAAATGTTCGAGTTTGGAGATGCACGAAAACCGAGGGACCACTGTATTTGTATTTAATAATTCAAAAAACTAGATGGAGCATCTGGTTTCTGCTTGTGTTTTCATAAACAAAAATATGTCTAACAGTACCTACTGGATGGTAAAAGTTCTTCTTGCTGATGTTCTTAAAATGAATAAAATAGAATTAAAAGATGATAGATGGCATATTTTAGTTTATAGATCATTAATTGGAACATGAAATTAACAGTACAGTATCTTTTATATTTTACTGTATAATCTTTCCCAGAAATAAGTGAAGACAGTTTGTTGTATAGTTTTGAGTTATCTCACATATTACAAGCTTCTCATACACATCTTTTGTCATAACAGCTGTGGTTTACAAGAATTGCCCTTCTTATCAAGCTTCGACGATTCTCACTAGCAGAGGTGGAGTGTCAATATTTTGGGGACCTAGATGCCCCAGATTTGTATTTTGAATTTTACCCAGAGCTCTATGGAGGCCGAAAAGGATCCATGGTGCCATTTGGATTTAGGTATGCCCATTTTGTTATAGCTACTTGACACATGCTTAAAGAAAGCAGTCATGGATGAGAGTTAGTCACTCATTAAATTATTACAATGGTAGAATTACAGAAAGTTAAATTTGTTTTCCTTTATTCTTCTGAAATGGTAGAGCATCTTTTTCTGAAGGTAATGATATAAAAAAAATGTGAAATTTGATCAAAAACGTACAGAATTATGCAGGCACAAAGTTGGCAGTCTATGTGCAATTTACACATCATTGATTTTGCCCACTTTGAGTCATATTTTTAGCCACTTTCATTACTCAAATTGACCAAAGTCTCGTCCATTTCATTAGTATTGCTTCTGTTCTATTGATTGAGCACAAGAAACTGCTTATTGAACTAATTACCATATAAAATGCACAGAAGTTGGTAAATTGGTAAATTTTACACAAATTTAAAAAAGAAATCCAATTAAAAATAAGTCCATTCCAGACACTAAAGCAACATTTCCTCTGTACATTAACCATGTCCCTAGGCCACTCCCATATTACACTTGCCCTCCATTTTGAATTTGTCACAAAACAAAAAAAAATGGAGTTTTACACTATTTCTTAGATAATAAAATATAACCAGAAATGATTAATCATGGTTTACAGCATCCCAATAATTGAAGCAAACCTAACAAAAATCCATAAAACTTACTGGGATGGTAGGGGACCTTAACTGTCCTTAGAAAAATCATCAAAAATGTAATATTTCCACTGTTTTCATATAATAATAATAATAATAATAATAATAATCCACTGTTTTCAGCCCATTTTTCAAGTTACTTCCAGTCCTAAAACCAACCATAATCATCTCTATTTCAGTAGTATGTCTTCCATTCTATCAAATGATATTATGAAACAGCCAGTTAAACCATAAAAAACATTCAAAAAGCATTATCCAAAATCAGAGGTTTCCTTTCCCCCATCATGCACCATATGGGGCAGGATTTTCTTTTTTACTGTGCACACTCACTGCATAGACCCTTTCTCTCATGTGCTTAAAACGTAGATCTACATGAGTGTCACTGACATCAGTAATGTAGATCTATGTAAGAGGCAATGGAAGAATTAATTTATTGGAATTATTATTTTTATAAGTAACATTTACTCAAAGACAAATAATTAGTCACTGGTATTACCTTTTATCAGATTGTTAGTGGCTGAACTTCCTCAGCATTTAGGAAAACACACTCAAGCTTTGGACCGACTCAATGCCTTGCTGAAAACCTGTAATGAAGTAAGTCATTTTTTTTGTACCTTTTTTAAGGTTAATTATTTTCCTGTTCCATTTTCTTAAAACATGTACATACTTCTAACTGGATAACATTAGTGATACACCAAGCAAAATACTATACAGTATTTAAATATGTAATGACCCTTGTATTTAAGAAAAGAAAGTACCCTAAGGTTAGTATCATATATGTTTGAAGATGGCTAGTCATAATTCTCTCTCATAAGAAAGAAAGTATTTTCTTATTGTTGGATTGTGATTAAATCACACTATAGGGAACAGATACTATACTATATTGTAAAATTGTACATGTATGTGAATACAGTGCTCCCTCAGTTGTCCTCCAGCAAATAATTTAATTCATTGTCTTGTAATTATTAGTTTCTTTATCATCCTTTATTCTCGTGTTCCCTTGAGCTTTATCTTAAAATATAATACTCCATCTCTTCTGTTGTTTATGTAATATCTGTACTGAATTTCCATGCAAGTGTTTCTACACTGTATCACTGTCATTCATTTTTTTCTTTTCTGGTGACTGTGGTGTCAGAGAATGGGGAGAGAACCTTTTGCTTTTATATCTCAGACTTGTGCATCCAGATTACATTTATGATTAACAGAAAGAAAAGATCCTGTGGTGTGGATCATTTGGGTCAGTATGACATAGTTTTGTTAGGTGGGTAATGCAGGTCAGCAGCAGCAGAGACAGTGCTCAGAGTGCACAGCAAATACCTCAGAGTTTCTGGGACTAACTAAATTTTTAACAGTATATAAAAAGTGGGACTTCTTTAGGTATAGGCCTGTTAAGAAAGGCCTTGGAGAAGGTGAGTTTGTAGATTATCTGTAGACAGGGATGGGTGCAGGTGCACAGAGAGAGTAGACTAGGGTTTTGGGTTTTTGTAGTTTTCTAATTACTTTGTAAGGGTAAGTGATCCATATGTCATGGTGAGTCTAGCTTGTCGTTCTGGTTCTTACTAAGCATTTTAAAATAGACATTTAGACCTGGGGAAGTTTGGTCACTACCTAGGATTGAAGTCGGTGTCATTCAGTTGCGAGCCGAAGATGATACCACTGAGCTATGAGCCTTTTGTGGTGGTCAGAAAACAAGAAAATGTCTCTTAACATGACTTTTTGTTAGATGATGATTTATTCTGTGATTAAGCAAATGCTGAAGTGTCTGTGCTATATACCCATAGTTAAGCATCTGCTGGCTTATCAGAGCTAGGTTTTCCACCCCATATAAAAAATAAGAATCACAATTTAGTGTCACATTCCAATTTTTGTAATATACTTTTGCATCTTACTATTTCACTTTTGCATTTCCTTAGGGCTTCAAATGTGCATTGTGAATTGTTTTCTCATATGAAACTTATAGAATTGTAAAAAAAAAAAAATATGTAGTACAGTATTTCCTTGTACATATTTCAAAAGTATATTTGTTACAGATAATTGAAAATCTTAACACTGGGCTTAGTGAGGATGGAAGCACTCTTGAGATGACTCTTAATATGCGTGATGACTCACTCAAGCTGTGGAGAACAAGAAGACATCGCATCATATACTCAATTACTAACTGTGCTGTTAGCTTAAAGGTAAAAGAAGCAAATGAAAATTCCACCAAGGCGTTTTACATTGTGTGCAGTTTAATCTCGGGAATGCACCAAATTTGTAAATTTTTACCAATATTGTTGTCTATATAGAAGCTGAAGTAATTGCATTTTAGTCTTGGGACTTTGTGTGAATGTTAGTAACAGTGATGTGATACTTAACTTAAGAGTTGATGATCTAAAGGTTCCAGCAGCTGCACCCTGGACTCTTCCCTCCGACAGTGACCTTCGAATATTGTCCCCATAGCTGTATGTAGGGTGGAACATGTAGGGGATAAGAATATGACCAAACTGTTATATGTTCCATTATAGCACAAGTCTGTCTCACACAAGAGACATCACATGACTACCTGTGTTGGGCGAAATCACCCACGTTATGACATCCCAAAAGTGCTCGTCAGAAATTATATAAAACCTGATTGGATTACTGCAGTATTTCCCTAGGAGACAGTACTAGGAAGTCTACTTAACCTTAGCTCATGTAACTTTGAGCTGTGACACTATCATGTCATCTGGATGCCAATATCCAATGGCTTGACTGAAGATACTTCGTCTTTTTCACAAAGATGATTCACAGGGATGTAATACAGTGGTACGCCGGATTTCGTCAATAATTTGTTCCAGAAGGCTGTTCGAGTGCCGTTACTAAACGAATTTGTTCCCATAAGGATGAATGTAAATTAGATTAGTCTGTTTCAGACCCCCAAAAATACACTTACAAAAGCACTTACAAAAATACATTTACATAATTGTTCGAGTTGGGAGCTGTACGAAATCCAGGGTACCACTATATTTCTGTTCATCATTTCAGCTATGTTTAAACACTGTCCTTGGATACACTAATGTTTGACAGTTCTATCACATATACTAGCATATTATCTCCAAATTCATAGATCACTTCACATGCTATAGACTGTTCTCAACACTTGGTAGACTTGGCTCAAGGTTACCTGACTTATCACCATCACTTGTTCACAAAGATTCACATGCATCATGCATCATTCATTATTAATGTCTGCATTTAATGAACATATAACGGTAGACTGTAGCTTTAAAGGAGGGGTTTGGGATATTGGCAGTTAGGAGGGACTTCTAAACTGTCGTATCTGAGCACCTCTGCAAAGACAGCTATTTTGTATGAGTGAGGTGAAAGTATTGAATGATGATAAAAGTATTTTCTTTTTGGGGATTTTCTTTCTTTTTGGGTCACCCTGCCTCGGTGGGAGACGGACAACTTGTTGAAAAAAAAAAAAAACGGTAGAGAGAATTACTAATGATACGTCACTGAGCTTACAGTTCAGTGAGGTGTGACCATTGCTTCAGTCCTCTTCTTAGTTTCTATCTTACAGGTAAATCATTACCACTATTGTTTAATTTGTCATCTATGGCGAAATGAGACCACAGACTAGTGTTGATACTGATGGATACCTCTGCTAAGGCTATTTCCATGCATATTAACATTTTTACATTGCATGAACTCTTCTTTGCAGCTGGCTTCTGCTCTTAAGGCCATACATGATGACTTTAAATAATGCCAACCCATGTCAGAGAATCAAAGTTCCCCTTGATTAGAATGTGTTCTTAACTTAATTCATCCTACTGGCTGTATCATTAGGCTAAGAACTTGTTAACTATCTTATCTAGAATGTCTTAATAGGTCAGAATTTTGTTTTTCCCATCATGCACCATGTGGGGGCAGGATTTTTTTATACTATGTACACTAATTGCACAGACCCATTCTTTCATATCACAGGTTATCTGAGTAAGCTAAGCTCATGATATAAAACTACGTGAGGGACTCTGGCCTCAGTGATATAGCTCATTCACGCTCATGCTTCTTTGCACTTCCAATATCACTCACATTGATCTTGGGTGCCATGGTTACTATCCAGAGACAAGAAAGGATAATGAAACAATAAAAAACTGATTCTAACATAGGCTGAGTATGGTTGTGGATGCATATGAATTGACCCCCGAGGCAAGGGAGGTTATGTACTTTATGTAGGCCTCCCTTGCAAGACAATGGACTTACCCATCAGCTCACTGCAAAACGAAAGGGAAAGAACCTTATGTGTGCCACATTTTCCTACATGTATTCTGCCATGTAAACTGATTAATATGGCATGTTCACCAAAAATATGGTGCAGTTTTCCAACTGTGTTAATGCAAAAAAGTGTTACAAGATTGCATGTTAACCAATAAAAGCTGTAAGGGGCCAGAGCCTGGGTGTCAGAGCAGGTTACAAGTCTTTACACATATGTACTGATATGTTAAAAAAAAATAGGGAGGAATAGATGTCACCATTATAGCCATTGTCAGTCAGCTTCACTAGGGTACTATAATTGTCCATAATTATTTTTCATCTTTTATCAGGATTTTCGCTTGGCTGGAGGACTTTTGGAGCGGTTAATACAAGAAGATCCAAATTCTGCTGCTGGACTGTACTCTGCACTTGGACGACTATGTTTACAACTTGGTGATGTAACTGCAGCTCAGGTGAAGGTCCATTCTAGTACAATAAGCCCTCTAATTAATGGACTAATTGGGGTAGTGGGTGGCCAGTAACGGAAATTGTAGAGGTTAGAGAAAAGATTGTTTTGCCATGATTGTAACAGTAATTAAAAATTCTGCGACCAAAGGACTTAATCCGTTGTTTCCAAGTTTATTGACACAGCAGATTTTGTTCCATATTTCCTTAGTCTGTTAAATGGAGGGTTTACTGTATCTCATTTCTTACTAGTTTGTACTCCGTACTGTAATTGATTTTAAAATTTGCAGCCTTAATTGTAATATGGTTATGAATAATTGTAGCTCTTTCTATATTAGTTGACTGTTATGACGAGTCCCAGAAAAGATAGCCGTTTATTTATTTTACTAAAGGAAACAGCCAACTCTGAATGTACAGGATGAGGAAATGAGAAAAAATATTATGGTAAATTGTTTGCAATTGCTATAAACAACAGTGACAAACATATGTTGAGGTAGACATGGGAGGAACATGGTGGCTATAAAGAACATAATCATCAGTGAAGATACTCACAAAATATGTTAGGTACCATGAAAAGCACATCATTGAAATGAAAAACTTCAGCATACCTGGCCCCTGCTCAGGGCTTGAAACCATCAGTATACATAACTGCAAGAGCAATCAGAAGTGCCTGAGAAAGAGAGAAGAAAACTTCAGAAAGCTTGTTTATTTAGATAAAATTCCTCCATTTCCAATTCTAATAATCCCTGCAAAATGTGACCTTGATTTCTCATACATAATATATACAGTGGTACCTCGAGTTACGATGGTCCCCAAAATCGCCCTTTTATGTAAGTTTATTTTTTTAAATGCTTTTGTAAGTATATTTTTGGGGGTGTAAAAGGACTAGTCTATTTTACATTATTCCTTATGGGGATAAATTCGTTTGGTAATGGCACTTGAACAGCATTCTCGAACGAAAAAATATCGTAACTCGAGGTACCACTGTATTACAAACATGAAATTACAATCTTGGGCTCCCATTTCATTTCAAGCATAATGTATTCTTTCCTAACTTTCTCTAAAATCTTTTATTTACTATTTTATCTAAATGTTTCATTGATTTTTAACACATGCTAAATTTTCACTAGTCAAGTATGTTGTCCCTGTCATCATATAATTGTTTAAAAAAATTAATACACTACACTTAGTGTATTTAGAGTTATATCCAAAGATCTTTACTGTTTTAATAGTTTTTTTATTTTAATTTCAGGACACATTCAATCACTACCTGGAACACACACCTCCACCTCCACATCATGATCCTGTTCAAGGCCTTTTGCATTCTGCATATATTTCTATAGCCCAAAATGCTTTTAAAGATGCTGCTGAGATTTTGCAACAAGCCCACAAAATCAACCCCAACAATGGACTGGTAAGCCTTACCTTTAGATATCATCATACACTAGTGTATACAGTGAATGTACATGAATGATATACAATACCAACAAGATGAAAATTAGACACGTATCCAACATCTGGGTATCTTTATTGTAGATGTTTTGCCATCCAGTGGCTTTATCAATACAAATTCAGGGACATAACTGGAAGACAGTAGAACTATATACAAAAGATGAGGTAATCAGTCTTAGGCCTTGGCCTTGGAGTTGGTGTGAAGAACAATGTAGTCATGAAAAATCTGGAGCACAGGCAAGAAGGCTGGCACTCGTATATTTTTTTGTCATATATACAGTACTTATCAATGCAAATTCATGAACAGTAAAATCCAGTATGGTTGAAAAGTGTAGATAAGCTGACTTTAGTCATGTTGCTTAAAACCTCAGTACTTGTTCTTGTACAAATGACAGACAAGGAAACTTATTTTGCCATACAGTATTTTTTGAACTTATAATGTGGCAGGAAAGTGAACATATTAAGCATATTATGAAAGGAATAATGGGAGAAGAGCAAAAAAAAAAAAATAAACACGAGTTGAAAGTTAAATAAAGCCCCAAAAAGGATTGATGAAATTAAGCCTGAGTGATATAGGTTAATGGGATGCATACTAAAAGTATGAGTTATGTTCAAGATTAACAATCTTGGATATGTGAAAAGTAGGCATGAGATTTAAAATATGAGATGGCATTGGTGACTAGAATTTGTAAAATCTAGGGCTGTGCTAAAAATTATGAACACAACTTATTTTTAAAAGGACAAAAAGGAAAGCTAGAGACAGAAATCTACGTCAAATCAATTTAATTTGAAAATGAATCAGACTACAGTATTAAAAAATTTCCTAAGTTGAGGATAGATGGATTTTCTAGCTCTCTAAATTAGTTTAAATATATTGTAATTGTAATGTAATTCAGTAACTTTTTCTTTAAAACTTAACCTTAATTTTGTTTTGCAGGTGATAAACAATTTAGGAGTGTGCTTTATGTACACTGGTCGTGTTCGTAAAGCCATCAACTTAGTGGAAGGTGCTGTCTTTTCACAGCCAGAAAGATTCCTCCATGAAGCCATTGTGTTAAATTTAGCTACTATGTATGAACTGGAATCATCCAATGCTCACCAAAACAAACTGAAATTACTTAATTTAATTTCACAGCATAAAGGCGATTCCTTTAATGTAGCAGCACTAAAGCTTCAGCCTCAGTAACTCTTAGTATTAATAATCTCATAAGAACCAGAGATGTTTGGTTTGAATATAGTTGATCTATTATATCTGAAAATCACTGAAGGTTGAAATTCTTTACCTATCCATGATATGAATATATTTTGGTTTTCATTTAGAAATAGTTTAAAATTTTTGTAAGTGGTATTAAAATTAAGTAAATAGTATCGTTAGTGTAAAATGTTCCTCATTCCAGTGCTCTTTAACTATAGTGTTTTTATAAAGTAACCTAAAAATGATTATAAATACATACAAATATAAAAGTTATAGTTGTCATTCTAGATTATTATAATACATATACATAATCATATTATTCATGAGAGTGTTACAGCCATAGGGGTCATACAACTCCTGGGAAATGGAAGATAATCAGGTTTGATCTAAGGAAGGAATGGCTAATTCATGACAGTTCTTAGATTGAGCCCTTCACCAAGTATTGTGTACCCTCCTTGTTTGTGTTTAAATTTAATTAATGTAAATTGTAAATAAATAGGTACATAAATTCTTAGGCACTGAATTTAAAAAAATTGTGTGTAAGAAATTTTAACTGTTAAAAAAGAAAACCAGCAACAAATTGTACCCTCAACTTGCATATAGGTAAGATGTATCTGTTAATAAATTAGCATTAAATAAATTATTGTTTACTTGATGTCAGAATGGTATGACGTGTATTATGTATGTTGAACAGCTTCAACTCATCAGCAGAAAGCCTGAAAATAACTGAAAAACTCAATACACCGATACAAAATTTGAAACATTTTTAGTACAATTCCTCCCTTAAGGCATTTTTTTTTTTTTTGTAATTGGGTATAAGTTTTTGTTAATGTTGCAAGTCACACTGAAATATTTTCTCCCCAGAGTGAATAAGGACTGTAAACTTAATTAAATGCTGCTCCATGCATTACATTATTATAATCAAGGGGGAGCGCTAAACCTGTAGGATTATACAGCGCATGTGGGGGGGGTAGGTATTCAGACTCAATTCAGGACACTGGAGCACAGATCCAGTTCCCTAAATAAAGAGCCTCTCACCAGCATCAAGGAACCTCCCTTGAGGGGTCCATGCATTACAAAAAAAGCTGAGCTTTTAATTAACCCTTTCGGGGTCGGTGCTGTACTAGTACGTTTTACGCGCCAGGGTCGGTGCCATACTAGTACATAACCGTAAATTCTAGCGGCCTCAAATTAAGCGGGAAATGGCTGGTAGGCCTACATATGAAAGAATGGGTCTGTGTGCACAGTATAAAAAAAAATCCTGCAGCACACACTGCATGAGAAAAAAAAACAGACCGTATTTTTTGTTTACAACAGCAACCTTACAGTCTATTTTTGTATGGTATTTATTGATGTATTCTCGTTTTCTTGGTCACATTTGATAGAATGGAAGATATATTTACAGAAATAGAATTGATTTTGATTGGTTTTATGATGAAAAGTACCTTGAAATTGAGCTCAAAGTAGCGAAAATGTTCGATTTTTGCCAAAGTTCAAGAATAAACAAATCACGCCATGCGTCCAATACACGTCAACTGGCGAGTAATATTCTTTCACAAGTGCGGCGATATTTATACCGTTTTTACAATGATGCAGTTGTATACATAACAGTAAATCTTCTATTTTTTTAGAATAAAAATTCAAAATGGAAAGCAAAAGTAATGTAAGAGGGGCCTGGAGATGTGACTAATGATCAGAGATGTTATTTTAATGCCAGGAATGTCTGCTTTGTTTATTCTGGACCCCATTTTGAAATTGGCATCGTTTGAAATTTGTGTGAAAATGGCCAAATTGCAAATTTCGGACCACTTTTTTGGGTAGTTGAAATTGGTAAATGGGCAGTTTCTTGTACTCAATCAATAGAAGAAATGGAGTTCTAGCGAAATAGCTATGATTTTAGTAGACTGGAACATTGGAATTGGCCAAAAATAGGGCTCAAATCGGGCGAAATCGCCGATGCGTAAATATCGTCAAGACCAACAACTTCGCGAGAGCATAATTCCTTAAGTTTTCCATCAAATTTCATACTTTTGGTGTCGTTATGATCGGAAAAAGATTCTCTATCATCTCATAATTTTTTTTTTTTCCAAAAAATTTTCGACCCTGAGAACGAGTTTGGGAGAGGGCCTCTTGACCCTGAAAGGGTTAAAACTGTTCAGCTTACCCAGCTGCTGAAGCATTGGTTGTAAGTCCTTCATTAGTCCTGTTGTCATACTCAAAAAGTTCTAAATATGTAAGGGGATGTAGCCTATTAGAAGTATGAAATCCCATTATTTTAACCAATGAGAGAAAACTTAGATTACAAAGTTTGGTACATTTCAGATGCCAAGGATTTGGTCAGTTTCCTCATTTTTTTTAACACGGCCATTTCCCACCAAGGCATAATCACTGTCTTTGCAGAGGCACTCAGATATGACAGTTTAGATGTCCCTCCAAACTGCCAATATCCCAAACCCCTCCTTTAAAGTGCAGGCATTGTACTTCCCACTTCCAGGACTCAAGTTCAGCTAACCAGTTTCCCTGAATCCCTATACAAAATATTACCCTGCTCACACTCCAACAGCTCATCAGGTCCCAAAAACCTTCATCTCCATTCACTCCTAACATGCTTGTGCATACTTGCTGGAAGTCCAAGCTCCTCACCCACAAGACCTTTACCCCCTCCCTCCAACCTTTTTTGGGGACAACCCCTACCCCACCTTCCTTCTCACATGCAAGCCACAAGTTACATAGAAAAGTAAGGTGTATGTGCACAATCCTCAATCTAGAGAGAACCCATTCAAACTGATTACCCCTGTTGAAGAGGCAAGTAGGTGTATGTGTCCAATTTGCAATCTAGAGGAAACCCATTCAAACTGATTACTCCTGTGGGAGGGGCAAGCACTGTCCTGTTGAACCCTGCAAATTGTGTTTTTTGTTAGTAGGGCCCACTGGACCATTTGGAATGCGAGGACTACCCCAATACTTTACTGTACTTAAAGCAATTACTGAAAAGCTTCCAGACACACTTACATGAAAATCAAATTAGTACTTGTGATAATACACATTTTAATAAACAAAGGTTTGTGTTACCAAAAACTTCGCTCAGGATTTCCTTCTGTTGTGAACTGCCTCTACTAAAATGGGTAACGTTTCTCAAAGATTATTTATAATGTGAGATTAGAAAGACTTAAAAAGGAAAAACAAAATTCACATACAGTACAAAGTTAAAGTTAAACCTTTATTACCACACACATTTTCATATAAAAATCATTATACATTATCTAAAACACAAAAATCCTCAAATACTGCACAGTACTTTAAACAAGAAGGCTCTAATACATTTTTGGAACCTTTTTGATATCATCAAGTACTTTATTATACAATTCTTTATAGTCCTCGTGTTCACGGACAAACACACAAAGAACACCTCGGGTGACTCCCATTGCAGCCCCAAGATCTTCTCGAGATGGAGTATAAATGTATGGCACCTGATTGTCTTCACAAAGAGCCGGAAGATGACACATTACTTCAATAGGTGAAACATTTCCAGCAAATACTACGATTCTGAAAAGAGTTTTTTTTTTATGAAAGTCTACCATCAAAATTTAAAACCTGCAAGACAAGTTTTTATTACATAAAAAAATTATTTTTACATGACATTTATTCCTATTATTATTATTATAATCAAAAGAACATTTATTCCTAGATGTATTAGCATGGGAGAATGGAAGGCATTTAGGTTCTATCCTAGTAAGAGAAGCAGGTCCAAATCCTTAGAACAAGAGTTCCTCATTCGCATCATAAGAGCCCCTGTTGAGGGGTCTTTAACCAAACTAACAAACTCTTCAACTGTAACCAAAGAACTAATACACAAGTGATGACTACGTCCAGTGTACTAGTATGAAAAAATTTTCATGGACCAGACGGCTCCATGCAGTGCATCATGGTTAATACTACCTAACTAGCATAAGTAAACAATGAATCCAGGACCAGTTCCACCACCAGCTTCCCTACCAGCAAACTGGGAGTGGAATTGGTAGGAAGATGCCTTATTCCATATTTATCACAATTTCATAATTATTAACCCTTAAACGGTCCACACGTATATTTACGTTAGCACTGCTAATGCCCCAAACGTATATATACGTTTTTTTTTTACATGCTTTCTTATGGGGAAAATCAAGGTCGGGGCAGTAGCAGTGCTAACGTAAATATACGTGTGGACCGTTTAACCCTTTGACTGTTTCGGACGTATATATACGTCTTACGAGCCAATGTTTCGGACGTATTTATACGCCTAAATTCTAGCGGCCTCAAATCAAGCAGGAGAAAGCTGGTAGGCCCACATGTGAGAGAATGGGTCTGTGTGGTCAGTGTGCGCAGTATAAAACAAAATCCTGCAGCAAGCAGTACATAATGAGAAAAAAAAAAACTTCGACCGTGTTTTTGGATTAAAACGCCGACTTTGAGGTGTATTTTCGTATATTATTTATTGCTGTATTCTCTTTTTCATGGTCTCATTTGATAGAATGGAAAACATTTTACAGGAGTAGAGATGATTTTGATTAGTTTCATGATGTAAACAATCTTGAAATTGAGCTCAAAGTAGCGGAAATGTTCAATTTTTGCCAATGTTCAAAAGTAAACAAATCACACCACGCGTCCAATACACATCAACTGGTGAGTCTAATATGCTTTCACAAGTGCACAGATATTATTTATACAATTTTTACAATGATGCAATAGTCTGCATAACAATTAATCTTCTATTTTTTGTGTGAATAAAAAATCAAAATATAAAGCAAGAGTAATGTTAGAGGGGCCTAAAGACGTGACTAATGAACAGATAACATCTTATTTTAGTGATAGGGATGTCTGCATTGTTTATTCTGGACCCTATTTTGAAATTGACATCTTTTTTATTTTGCATGAAATTGGCGAAATTGCCATTTTCTGACCACTTTATTGGGTAGTTGAAATCGGTAAATTGGTGATTTCTTGTACTCAATCGATAGAACAAATGGAGTTCTAAAGAAATAGCTATGAGTTTGGTCGACTGTCCCAATGGAATTGGCCGAAAATAGGGCACAAAGACGGCGAAATCGCCGATGCGTATACAGTGGACCCCCGAGTTTCGTAAAAACTTCACTCCTGAAGTCTGCTCAAGTGCCATTACCGAACGAATTTACTCCCTTAAGGAAAAATGTCACGTAGGTTAGTCTATTTCAGACCCCCAAAAATACTTTTCCACAAGCACTTACAATATTATACTTACATAAATGTACGATTTCCGGGGTTTACGAAACTCGGGGGTCCACTGTATATCACTGACATCGCTAACTTTGCGAGAGCATAATTCCGTAAGTGTTCAATCAAATTTCATACTTTTGGTGTCATTACCATCGGGAAAAGATTCTCTATCATTTCATAAGAAAAAATCATTTTTTTTTTTTTTCAAAAATTTTCCGACATAGAATGACAGTTTCAGAATGGGGCCTCCGACAGTCAAAGGGTTAAGGGTTAAGAGAGTAATTCAGCAAAACAATAAACTATGTAGATTTAACCTAGGATAACCCAATATAGTCAGTGTGACTTATTTCCATGTTTCTAAGAGTATTACAGCTGTTGGCAATATGCTATTTCATCTTGGCTATTATTAGACCCTTGTTTGGGTCTAAAAAGGCATATAACATATTTGTAAAGAATATGAAGCCAAGTATAAAAGATTGTTTACTTATTAACAATTTTTGTTAATTACATTACTGAATATAGATAAGAGTGTATATACGTACTCAAAAATTACTGCTTGTCATTTAAACACTTATATTACTGTAGTGATTCTGTGAATTCATATACTGAATCATTACTAGCAAAAATTAAGATATGTAAGATGGACTTAGACATGATCATTATATTTCTATTAATGAGAATCTTAGCTTAATAATATCCTTTAATAACTATACCTTGTTCATAAATTTATAAATTTTTAACCTTAATATTTTCTGCAAACCGAAAAAAATCAAGATAAAGATATAAACTTACCCTTTCATTCCTTTCCTAAGCCACTTCTGCACCCCTTTCACACTCGCTTCAAGGTATGTTTTATGAGTGGAAGCTGGAATAAAATGTTTTATGTTTATATTTGCTCTACAGTATATCTATATATCAATAAACAACAGATATACATTTAAGCCTGTACAATTACATTCAAAAGAGAATCACTTTTACAATAAAAATCCTTTATCTCATTAAAAATTCATATAGGTGCCTGTTTAATAGTGACAGTTATCCTACAGATAAAATAAATCAATAAATCAACATATGAATTCTGACATTATAAAATTGCACTTTGTATGGTCTAACATGAATGTGAAAGGCATTTAAATTTAATTTCTGTTAAAAGTGGTATCAATCTTTCAAACACAAAACTTACAAAAGTGAAATTTAATAATTTTACACTACGTATGCATGTACAGTACACATACCTAAATACTTGTATCCTTATTTATTTATATACGTACAGTGGTCCCCCGAGTTTCGTACACCCCGGAAATTGTACAATTATGTAAGTATAATATTGTAAGTGCTTGTGGAAGTGTATTTTTGGGGGTCTGAAATAGACTAACCTACGTGACATTTTTCCTTAAGGGTGTAAATTCGTTCGGTAATGGAGCTTGAGCAGGCTTCTGGAGTGAAGTTTTTACGAAACACTCGGGGGACCACTGTACTGTGCTTATTTACATATTTACATTACATATTTATTTATATATTTATTTTCTAGTAGGAAAATATAAGATTTCTAACCAATTGGTAGGATTATGTACCATTAGCTTAGGTCCAGGGGTGGGGAATCCTTTTATGTTCAAAAGCCACATTAAAGTTAGCTGTAATCTAATAAGGCTGCATTCAAGAAATTTTGATCAGATATATGTACTGGAAAGTGTCAGTTATTTTGTAAAAAGTTAATTATTATATAATAACGTCAAGAAAAATAATTCATTCAGAAGGCTGCACTTAATGCCCTACGAGGCTGCAGGTTCCCCACCCCTGGCTTAGGATAATCTACCTGGAGTCTACCTGGAGGGCATTCCAGGGATCAACGCCCTGCGGCCCGGTCCACGACCAGGCCTCCCGGTGGATCAGGGCCTGATCAACCAGGCTGTTACTGCTGGCCGCACATAGTCCAACGTACGAACCACATCCCGGCTGATCCGGCACCGACTTTAAGTATCTGTCCAGCTCCCTCTTGAAGGCAGCCAGGGGTCTATTGGTAATTCCCCTTATGCATGGTGGGAGGCTGTTGAACAGTCTTGAGCCCCGGACACTTAGTGTTTTCTCTTAGTGTACCCAAAAAGTGACTCATTTCTGTAAGCTTAACTTTTCATAAGCTATTTAATTAGGTAATCCACACAATTTAGTTATTATTATTATTATTATTACAAAACTAAGTTTTGAACCCACAGGGGTCACAGTATTATAAATTGGGGTCCTTCAATCTTGTCCCTCAAGATGCCACCCACTCAGCACCCAGGTACCTACTTAAAACTAGATGAACAGGGACAACAGATGTAAGGAAACACGCCCAATGTCTCCACCCGTGATGGGAATTGAACCACAGACTCTGTGTATGAAAAGTCCCTGGTTATGTTTAGCATTTTGAGCTCCATTACTTAAATAGCTAAGTAACTGAACTGTGTGAAAATCCAGCTAAATAACTCCACTGTGTGAAAATCCAATATATAAATTAAGATTAGTTCCAATTCCTTGAATCAAGAGTCCTTCCCGGCATCAAGGCACCTCAGTGAAATAAGTCAGTCTGACAATTTTGAGTTATCCTAGGTAATTTACACTACGAATGATAATTATGCTTATGTGTATCTGTACCTAAATAAACTTACTTCCCTAGAAGGGTTAATGTTTAACGAGTGAGCAACAAACACACGTGTACGACTCACATTTCTTGATTAGTTTATACAGTCTTCCAGCCACTTTCTTGGAGGCCATGGGCTGTGCTATGATGCTAACACACTTCACTTTATCTTCATAAGTAACTTCATCTTGCTCGCCTTCAATAACCTGGCTATTATCAGGGTCCTGCTCCTCTACCTTGTCCTTGTGTTTGCCCATGATGCTACAGTGGTCCTCGCTACAACAACAACAAAAGTGACGCTCGGGGAGCGCTTCTTCCCTCGCTTTACAAGTGCATTTAAATATGTAAACAAACTTTGTTTTCCTGATATACTGCACAAAATAAAATATTGTTAAGTACAAAAGAAAGCCACTAGCATTCAAGTGCATTTCAGTACAGGTCCACATATGTACAGTTATAGTATAATAATAATAATAATAATAATAATAATAATAATAATAATAATAATAATAATAATAATAATTTTATTTCTACAAGTACATGATACAACGTATACAGGCCTAGCTGAAATCAATGACATACTACTATATAGAAAGCCCCTGGTTATACAGAGCATTTTGGGCAATAATAATAATTCATGTTAAGCGCTAAACCTATTTGGGTTATTCAGCGCAATACTTTGTGGAGGTTTGATCCTCCGTCTGCTGGGCGCGAGACAGACACGCTCTCTATTTGTACTCACCTATCCTCATTTTGGGCAACTTAGGTTAATTTTGTCCCCAGGATGCCACCCACACTAGTCGGCTAACATCCTACTGTTAGGTGAACAGAGACAGCAAGTGTCTTAAAACACGCCCAATGTTTCCACCCGTACCAGAGATCGAACCACGGACCTCTGTGTGAGCTAAGTGTGCTACAAGGATCCCAATGTCCCGTGGCTCGATCGCTAGTGCACTCAGCTCACACTGAGGTCCGGGGTTCGAATATCCTCCGGTACGCCTGAAAAACATAGGGACGCGCTTCCATAAAACACCTGCTGTCCCTGTCCCTGTTCACCCATCAGTTTAAAATGGGTACCTGGGTGTTAGTCGACTGGCGTGGGTCGCATCCTGGGACAAAACTGACCTACTTTGCCCGAAATGCTCTGCATAACAAGAGGTTTTCTATAACATAGTAGTATGTCATTGATGTCAGCTAGGCCTGTATACCTTGTACATGTACATGTAGTAAATAAAGATATTATTAATGGAAATAGTCATTTTGACTTTTCTTTGGGTAATCCTAGGTAATTTACATAAATGTTACTACCTGCTACCTGGAGGGTGTTCCGAGGTCAACGCCCCCGCGGCCCAGTCCTTCACCAGGCCTCCCGGTGGATTAGGGCCTGATCAATCAGGCTGTTACTGCTGGCCGCACGTAGTCCAACGTACGAACCACAGCCCGGCTGATTGGGTACTGACTATAGGTATCTGTCCAGCTCCCTCTTGAAAGCAGCTAGGTAATTTCCCTTATGCCTGGTGAGAGGTTGTCGAACAGTCTTGGGCCCCGAACACGTATTGTGTTTTTTTCTTAGTGTACCAATGGCGCCCCTGCTTTTCACTGGGGGTATGTTGAACCGTCTGCCCAGTCTTTTGCTTTCGTAGGTGTCCGTAGCTTAATCGCTAGTGCACTCAGTTCACACACCGAGGTCCAGGGATCGATCTCCCGGTACGGCTGGAAAACATTAAGTAAGCAGTAAAGGTTCTCTGTACATTCTCTAGATCTGCGATTTCACTTGCCTTGAATGGAGCTGTTAGAGTACAGCAGTATTCCAGCCTGGAGAGAACAAGTGATTTAAAAAGGATCACAATTGGCTTGGCATCCCTTGTTTTGAAGGTTCTCATTATCCATCCTATCATTTTCCTCGCAGATGTGATATTGACACTGTTGTGATCCTTAAAGGTTAGATCCTCTGACATTAACACTCCCAAGACCTTCACACTGCTTTTCCGCTCTATTGTGTGATTAGAGTTTGTAGCATACTCATTTCTAGCTATTATTTCCTCCAGTTTGCCATAAGGAAGCAGCTGAAATTTGTCCTCATTGAACATCATATTGTTTTCCGTTGCCCATTGGAAAACTTGATTTATATATCCTTGGATACTTAATGTGTCCTCAATGGATGACAGTCTCATGCAAATTCTAGTATCGTCTGTAAAGGACGATACGGGACACCGTTTATTTAGGTACAGGTCCACATAAATATAATTATCATACATAGTAACATATGTGTAAATTACATAGGACAACCCCAAAAAAAAGTCAAAGTGATTTATTTCCATTGGGGTCCTTGTAATATATGGTTGATCAGGCCCTGGTCCACCTCGAGCCTGGTCATGGACCGGTCCGCGGGGGTGTTGACCCCTGAAACACCCCCCAGGTGTGTGTAACAAAGAATAACTCAATACTGTTGGCTGGAACTATTAAATAATGGAAAGGAAACAGATGACGTTTCGGTCCGTCCTGGACCATTCTTACCAAGCTGTGTTAATGATCCAAGAGGGACCGAAACGTCATTCAAAGTTTCTTCTAGAAAGTGTGAGTTATTTCTGGAAATGTGTAATAATGTTTGTTAGTCGGAATTCAAATTATATATAAAAATACCTCTAGTCATCCTCAGTCTTACACCGTAAGATAACTCCAGTCCTACTAGAAGTTTTACTCTCTTAAAAAAAACTCCAGTTCTGCTGGAATTTACGTTATGTAAGAAACTCCAGTCCTGCTGGAAGTTACATCCAGAAAAAATAAAAAAGCACAGCACAGCAGGAGCAGCAGCTGCGGCTGCTGGTCCAGCTGCTGCTGCAATGTGAATCATTTTTAACGGCACAGCAATATCTCTATTAGGCTGAATTAGCTTATATATATATTTCAATTAATTCTGATAAACTTATTCTTATTTGCATCACTTTGCAAATGATGGTAGTAAACAATTACCATATACAAAGCTGTGACATTGTGACTTATCGTGTGGGCGGGAAATGCAAATTTCCTGTTGCTGGACGATGACAATTGCGGCTTATGAGGTTTATTTCCTTGGACAATATAGCTTTATTTCAATTACTTTTCTTTCAAATAATGTGGGAAATACATAGATTATTTAGTTAATATACAGCTTTAATTTATCCTGGCCGCTGCAGATGCATCTTGCAGATTCTGACGTCAGAGTTTGGGCTGACAATATATGGTCAGTGAACATCACATTACAACCTAACTCTTTTCTAAGGAATATGATAAAGAATCAGAAACTACCCAGACCCAAATATAGGGATTCAAGGCTCAGAAGATAGTCATGTGGAAAGTTTTCAAATGTATTGCATACATTGCGCTATGTGAATTTTATGGATAAATCATGTTTAGCTACAGATCTACATCAATATTATGGGTGTACGAGAATAAATTAAGTATAAATACAAAGGTTTAGGAAGGGTTATAGTTGTCTTTTGTTGTGTGTAGCGCCATCTATGACTGCCGCCCACCACACAGGTGTTGCTCAAGCTGATGGTTCAGTTTATTTTTGTTATGGCGGAGATCGTTTATGGGATTGAACAAATGCTTGCAAAAGTGCTGATATAGAGATGATTTCAGAGTGAAACACGATGAAAATATTATAGAAAACGTTTTATTAGGTAAGGTTTTATTATGCGTGGAAAGATTGGGTTTAAACAAGCGCTTTCAGTGAAAATCTTAGAGATTGATGAGTCAACGAGGGCTGGGCAGACGATGTTGGAAAACATCTTAAAACTAGTGCTGTATTTTGTAGTAGAACTTACAGATATTAGACTATTTGTTATATGCAAGTGAAGTAAGTATATCTGCGCTCTGCGAGGTTGTAAAGATAAACGGCATGTTTAAGTATGAAAAAGTTTCAAGTAAGGGCGTGGAAAAGTTTCGTTTAGAGTGAAAGTGGGGAAAAACAAAATATTATTAGTTAGAGGGGTAAATAAGCGATTACATAATTATTATGATAGCTTACGGTAATGTGATTCCATGGTTTATTAATATTCCGAGGTGTTGCGATAGTACAAGTGAATTTCTTTCAGTATTGACGTTGTATTCATCTACAGTTATAACTTCTAAATACACTGATAGTTTAATGTCTTGTCTTAGGATATAAGTATCTTTAGTATTGTCTTGGTTAATTATAGCCTTATTAAACCTTATTTAATCAAAATATTAAGCCAAAGAAACTTCAAAATTGATTTGTTTATTAGCTACTTTTATTATTGTAAATATGATTGTAGTTAACTATGTAAGAAATCCTACTTATAGTCTCTCTAAATCATAAGTATTCTTTAAGCATTAGGATTAGTTTCCCCGAAATGCATCGCATGCTAGTGGCTTTCTTTTGTGCATATTAGTGTTTCATTACTTGTCAAGTACATTATTTTGTACCACATAAAGAAATAAAAACGTATTTGTAGTGACTGGTAGTTTAGAATCTATTGTCTTGTTAAATTTTCATTAACATGAACTTATTTGTTGATTAATATAAGTCAGCCTATAGTTGTTTCTTCTGCTTTAGGTTCTGTAACTGTGATGGTTATTAACACCATTACCCTGTCAGTTTCTTCACTTTTGGACATAGCAGTTGAGTGTCTACCAAAACTACTGTCTTCACCATTTCTGCCATGCTAACATACAAATCAGTATCTGCTTTCCATGGTTCTGTTCTCATCCTTTGATTTTGTTTTAACCCCTTTTATAATACATATAATACCACTACATTGGAAGAAATCAGTAACTGGGTTCATTGGGAATTTATCTAATACATACAGTGGACCCTCGGTTATCGGCCGTAATCCGTTCCAGAAGCTCGGCCTAACACCGAAATGGCCGATAACCAAAATAATATTTCCCATAAGAATTAATGTAAATACAATTAATCCATTCCAGACAAAAATATTCACAAAAAAGATATTTTTTTAACAATTAAATCAGTATTACATACCTTTATTGAAGACTAATGCTGGCTTCTGGAAGATAGGGAGGAGGAAAAAGGAAGGAGTTATAGTTTGGAAGGGAAATCACCCTCCATAAGGACTTCAGGTAGCAAAGCCCTCTCTGGGGTTACTTCCCTTCTTTGTCTTTTAATGCCACTAGGACCAGCTTTAGAGTCACTCCATCAACTACACTCCCTACCTTCCTGCTACACTCCCTACCTTCCTGCTACACTCCCTGCATGCCTGCTACACTCCCTGCATGCCTGCTACACTCCCTGCCTTCCTGCTACACTCCCTGCCTTCCTGCTACACTCCCTGCCTTCCTGCTACACTCCCTGCCTTCCTGCTACACTCCCTGCCTACCTGCTACACTCCCTGCCTACCTGCTACACTCCCTGCCTTCCTGCTACACTCCCTGCCTTCCTGCTACACTCCCTGCCTTCCTGCTAGAATCCCTGCCTTCCTGCTACACTCCCTGCCTTCCTGCTACACTCCCTGCCTTCCTGCTACACTCCCTGCATGCCTGCTACACTCCCTGCATGCCTGCTACACTCCCTGCATGCCTGCTACACTCCCTGCATGCCTGCTAACTCCCTGCATGCCTGCTACACCTCACCTGCACTCCCTGCTGCTACACTCCCTGCATGCCTGCTACACTCCCTGCATGCCTGCTACACTCCCTGCATGCCTGCTACACTCCTTGCCTCTATGCCTGCCTGCCTTGAATTCTATCGTGTTTCTCACTTTCTTTACCAAGGGAACTTTACTAAGAACTTTCTTTGGAGCCATGGTTACTTATTTTGCAGTTGCACTGAAAAAAACCACACCAAAACAATGGAAAACATGTGAAATGTTTGGATGAATGAGCAGAAACTTCCTCACGCACTGAGACAGGCAAACTGACACACAAGCGCCCCCAGCTGGCAGATAGATGCATCCCATATGGCCGATCACCGAAAGCCGAAAAACCGGCCGATCACCGAAAGCCGAAAAAACGGCCGATCACCGAGTTGGCCGATATCAGGAACGGCTGATAACCGGGGGTCCACTGTATCACTCTTCCCCATGGAATGTTGTGTCCGTGTATAAACACAAATCGTCCTTCTGAAATTCTCATTTCTGGCAGTGGAAAAATAAGTGTGTGAGAATAACCACTATGTTGCATGCATCACATAGTTTTTTTCCACCCAATGTTTTTAGTGTTGTATGTCTATTCTTGTACACACCATTATTAACCAGCTTAGCCCAGCCTCAGCCATGCATTATTTATTGTAACTTTACATCCAGTTCATGATTGTTTGATCTCTCTTGGTTTCTTTATATCCCAGGGCTTCTGCTATCTGTGTTGCATGATCTGCCATATCAGTGAACAAATTTGTTACTGTGTAAGGGGGTGGCTTTTTTCCCCATTCCCAATTTTTTTTTGCCTTTTTTTGCCTTTCCATCTGCCCTTTCATTGCTATTTATCCCTATGGGCTTGGCTCAAGTCCACTCACTGTACACCAATTTCTTTGATCATATTTTATTTTTATCACAATGTGTTGTGTCATACATCTAGAAGACTATACAGTTCACTCATCCAGTCACAGAATAATACCCCTGATTGTACTCTCTCTCTCCATCAACTTTTAGAATAGCATGCTTTCTATGTATTATAAGTGCACTATACGTATACATATCCTTGAATGGGGTGGTAACCAATATACCTCACTGTAGTCTTGTTCTGTTATAAATACACTTGCTGTCCCTGTCGATATTGAGTTTAGCTGCACAGATTTCATTCAGCTTAAATATGGTTTACATAAATTCTCCAACATTAAAGGGGTTGTGCACCAGACACATTTGTGTTAGGCTGATAGTAAAATGGGAAAAGGCTTATTTTGGTAAACAAACAAACAAACCTAACCTCACATAACCTAGTTATGTGAGGAAAAGGATTAATTTCAGGTTAAATTAAGTTAGGTTGTTATGTACTGGACTGTATTATATTTAGGTTTTGTTTTAAAAAAAAAAAAGTTTTAATCCTATTTATCCATAATATAACTGTCTCCATTGCACATACAAATAATTATTAAAAAATTGCATAAAGCACCAATCAGCTAAATTCACTATATATTGATCGCTTCTCGTTTCATTGATTTTCATTTGTCCATATACAGTGGACCCCCGGTGTTCGTGATGCTCCAAACTTGAACAATTATGTAAGTGTATTTTTGTAAGTGTATTTTTGGGGTCTAAAAGGACTAGTCTAATTTACATTATTCCTTATGGGAATAAATTTGTTTGGTAATGGCACTTGAACAGCATTCTGGAACCAAAAAAATCACGAAAACCGGGGGTCCACTGTATAGCCCCTTGTAATTTACATAGAAATTCCCAGAAATGGGATTGCAACATCCTTGGGGGGGTCTGTTGCTTTTGATCCTTTTAGAGCAAAAATTGAATGCCTGGGAATATTGTTTGTAAAATTTTGCCCACTTATTTTTTTCCACTCCTAGCCAACCCTGCTGTTCAAGGGCATTTTGCCTTTGTTATTATTAGGAGGGGATACAACCAGGGGTCATTAAGTTGGCAGCTGTAAGATTCACTTACAAGGCTCTCTATTGGGTTCTTTTTTATGGCTGTTGATTTAACCGTTTATCTTAAGCCCAGGAGCTTCCTTTGTCATGTCAGAGGTTAACATTTGCATACATTTACAGTTGTGTGATGCTTGTAGCTTTCAGCCTCCCCAGCACTGCCTTGAAACCTTTATACTGTATTTATTCCAACTTTTATATATAACAGTCTGCCTGAGGCCAGTAAAAGTCCCTGTATTGTAATCTTGATTGTACTACGTCATATACAGCCTCTCCTCACTTAACGACGGAGTTCCGTTCCTAAGACCACGTTGGTAAACAAATTCGTCGCTAAGTGAGGAGCATACTATAATGGTAGTGGGTTTGTGTCAACCATCTTTGATATTGTTTTAATGTCACCTTTGCACCATTTATACCATTTCTAGTATATTTTTAAATATTTATACAGTCATGTACTGTATATTGTAATAAAAAAAAACAGGAAATCAGCTCTTAATATACATTATTTAGGTATGTATACTGGTAAGAGAGCCTGTCATAAGTCCGAGTCATCGGTAAACGAGTATGTTGCTGAGTGAGCAGAGACTGTATACAGTACCCACAGTGTTTTCTTATCTGCATGTCACTGATTGTGGTAACTTGATTTCTAGGATGCTAGCCTAGCACAGGTGTAGTACACAGATAAACCCACATGTAGGAGAATGAAACTTAGGACAATGTTTTGGTCCAACTTGAATCATTAACTAGTCACATAAAAGCGCAAAGGGAAGGGAGCCAGCATATATACGAGAGGGGGTGGGGGCAGGGCCAGGAATAGTAGAACGAGAGGTAGTAGTAGTATAATTGTAGAAGTAGTGGTAACAGCAGTAGTAGTAGTATTAGTAGTGCTGCAGTGGCATAGGTGGCAAGAGTCAGAGAGTGGAGAGTTAGCAAAGAAATAGTAGTAGTGGAGGTAGTCTATAAACAAGAGAAAAAAAAGGGAGTAATGCAGGAGAGCTAATGGCCTATTAGGGTAGGACACAAACCTAGGGGGAAAACTTGTGGGAAAGGACTTGGGAATAATTATGTCTGCTGATCTGTCGTTTAAAGACCATAACAAGACAAAAGATCAGCAAGCCAGGAAGATGCGGGTGGGTATTGAGAACTTTCAAAACAAGGAAATAATGCCGATGGTGACACTATTCAAATCGCTAGTGCTCCCTCACTTAGAATACTGCTCAGTGCTGACGGCCCGTTCAGGGCAGGAGAAATAGCAGAGCTGGAACAAATCCAGAGATCGTTTACGGCTCACATTGAGCCATTGAAACATCTAAATTATTGGGAACGCCCTTCAAGTCTTGAACATGTACTCATTGGAGCGGAGGAGGGGAGATACATGATAATATATACATGGAAAGTACTTGAGGGCCTGGTCCCAAATCTGCACACTGCCATAACAACATACTGGAGTGAGAGATATGGGAGAAAGTGTAAAATAAACCCAGTGAGGAGCAGGGTGCGGTGGGGACAATACGGGAGCACTGTATTAACATCCGGGGTCCCAGACTATTCAACATCTTACCAGAAGATATCCGAAACACGGCTGGAACCAGTGTAGAAGCCTTCAAGAGGAAACTGGACAAATATCTTCACCAGGTGCCAGATCAACCAGGCTGTGATGGATATGTGGGGCAGCGGGCCTCCAGCAGCAACAGCCTGGTTGACCAGGCAAGCACCAGACGAGCCTGGCCCATGGCCGGGCTCAGAGAGTAGATACTCTCGAAACTCTTCAAAGGTATATCAAAGGAGAGAACCCATCTAGGCAGAAGAAAGGAAAGGCTAAGAAAATTATAGGAAAGGAGAAGTCGAGGTGAGGAGATAAAGATCAGGTCAAGTCATGAGTGTTCTGAGGTTTGGAGCATTTGACAGTGTAATAAGAACAGAAGGCATCTACAAAGACAAAGCCAGGACTAAGATTCGTATTAGGAAAATTGTGTATAAGGGATACTTCAACAAGACAGCATCTGTGAAGGTTAGACAGTTTTTGGCAGGGGACCAGTTAAGAGGATGACTTATAACTAACATGGCAGATAATAGTATTATTAATGTCAGAAGTCTAACACTTCTTTTGTGCTCTTTAAATCTGTCAGAGTGGCCAGTTTCTCCAAAGTATTGGAGAGGACAACAGTAGGAAATGGAGTAGACTCCAGAAGCATCAGTAGCAGGAGAGGTATGAACTAGATTACTATAGAGGGTATTAGTTTGACAGAAAGTAAGTTTGATGTCTAAGGAATGGAGGGAGTTAAGATTTAGGAGACTGGAAATATAGGGAAGGTAAAAAACAGATTTCACAGGAGTAGAATGTTTAGGAGAGAAGAAGGTCTAGTAGCATGTGAGTAGGCAGAATTTATGAAACTTGAAGGGTAGCCAAGGTAAGAGAACGAGCTGCAAGGAGTGGAAATTCTGAGTAAAGAAACTGAGGGGTCAGAAATATGGAGGGCATGGAGAAAGAAATAACACTTTTTGTGACAGAGGGAGCATGGTAAGTAAAGTAGTGAATGTACATGCCACTGTGCTTTGGCTTGTTATAAACAGAAAAAGAAAAGCCTGTAGTCGAGTAATGGACATATAATATACATCTAGAAAAGGAAGCAGAATTAGATGTGCATGTTCATCACTCAGCTTACAGGCTTGCAGTCAAGCACACTACCTAACATTTTGAAGCATCTTTAGCTGAGTGGTTTAAGGCGTCTCATTGGGAGCAAAGCCTCACTCTTGGACAGCGTCCAATGTGGGTTTGAATCCTGCTGGCTGCGATACTTCTTTGTATATATGTACCTGTTTCTACAATGTGCATTGAGTATACGTATAGTATTGCTTGTTGGGCCAGAACATATAGAGAGAGGGAATGAAATACTGGAGACCATGCTTGAGGCTCGCTGGTGTGCCCGGCATTAGGAAAAGACATGGCTTGCAGTCAAGCAGGCTACCTAACGCTTTCAGGCATCTGTAGCTGAGTGGTTTAAGGCATCGTATTGGGAGCTAAGCCACACTCGTAGACAGTGTCCAACATGGGTTGGAATCCATCTGGCTGCAATATTTCTGTGTTCTTTACTTATTTACTTAATGTCTTGCTTCTCTCTTTCAGGATTTTGGCTCTAAACACGAGGAACTGTGATTACAGCTGTTGCTGAATCAAGTTGGGAAGCAGCCCAGTGTCAGGGCTAAACATTGGTGTTTGGTGCTAATCATGTTAGTGTGACGACATCTGCTACATAGCACATGAAAAATTTTAGTGAATCGAGTGATAATACAGTAGCTAATCTATTTTAGTAGTATTTTAAAAGTAATAATCAATAATCAAGATGTCACAACTGGATCAGTTCACCCCTTTGCTGGGAACCTCGGATACCCGCAAGAAGATTGCTTTGGGGACGGACATCATCAATTATTTAGAACTTCCATCCAATAGTATTGAGTGTGATGACATTGGACACTTTATTGATGGACTTGTTCCTTGGCTACAGAGCAGCAATTTTAAGGTACAGTAGATTTCAAAATGTTTAAGTTTGGAATTTTTTCCCATTGGATTTTATAATTGTTGGTCCTCATTGCCATGGAAGAGATTCTTTTCCATTTTTTTCTTCACACGTACAGTACACTATGTAGTCTTGTGGGAAGGTTTGTGTACATTCTTGGATCCAGCAGTAATGTTTGGCAATTTTTCTTTTCCTAAGAACATCATTAACGATATTATTGTAATTATGTCTGCTCAGATGGGACAGCCCTCAGAGTGGCTCAGGTGTATTTCAATAAAAAAAGAACTTTAGCTTTTTCTTCATTTTATTTCCATTTTCTTTTATATGATAACCTGAGAATATCACTGGATTGACCTAAACTTTCAAGCATGTACATTTTAGTGAAACAATGGTTGTGTTAATATTTACACTAAGTTTTGGGTACTGTATACCAAACTCACTACACTTATTCTTTGACTCCACAATATGTTTTGGATAGTCTGAAATTAAAAGTAGAGTCAACAACTTACTTCGGTTATGACAGTGTAAATATTTTTTCATGTTTCTTTCAAATGCTTTAAGATAGATATGTATTTCTATTTTGGTATGGTATTTGACTACCTTTACCTTGTGTACAAATATTTTTTAACAAAATTCCTGTTAAAGCCTTAAAAATATTTTTTCATTTTTTTAATGGGGCTTCATTGCTAATTTTCCCCAATTCCATTTCACAGATTTTTATTTAAGGCAGTAAACAAATACAGTGGTACCCCGGTTTACGATGGTCTCCAAACTCGCCCTTTTATGCAAGTTTATTTTTTTAAATGCTTTTGTAAGAGTATTTTTGGGGGTCTAAAAGGACTAGTCTATTTTACATTATTCCTTATGGGGATAAATTCGTTTGGTAATGGCACTTGAACAGCATTCTGGAACGAAAAAATATCGTAAACCGGGGTACCACTGTATTTGCCATTGGACAGCATCATACACTGTAGATATATATTTAGTACTCTGGCATATTTTTGGAAGATAATATAAATAATAATGTTAAATTGAGTTTATATTTTATAATGCCGAAGTGTTACCCCCCTCCTCAGCGACTATAAAAATAGACATTGCTCATCATTAAAATACATATGCCGGGTGTCTCTCCATCTGGTATGCTTTAATGTCAAAAGTAATATCCTGCCCTGTTAGGTGTTTCAACGAGACAAAAAATTTTGCTGCCCAGGCAACTCTTAGTGCTGTATCTCTGAATTAACCCTTTCAGGGTCCAGAGGCCAAATTTCAGAGGGTGCACCAGTGTCCAAGAATTTAAAAAAAAAAAATTCTTAGTTTTTCTTATGAAATGGTAGAGAATCTTTTTCTGAAGGTAATTAAACAAAAAGTACGAAATTTGATGGAAAATTGACGAAATTATGCTCTCACAGATTTTGATGCGTCGGTGATATTTACGCATCGGCGATTTTGCTGACTTTGACTCCCATTTTAGGCCAATTACATTATTCCAGTCGCCAAATTCTTAGCTATTTCACTAGTATTACTTCTATTCTATCGACTGAGCACAAGAAAAAGGCTAATCAACTGTTTCAACTACAAAATAGTAATCGGAAATTGGTAATTTAGCCAATTTAACTCAAAGTTCAAAATATTCCAATTTCAAAATAGGGTTCAGAATAAACAATGCAGGCATTCCTGGCACGAAACTAACATTTCCTGTTCATTAGATACATTTTCAGTCTTTACAAATGAATTCCATTTTGATTTTTTATTCACATAATGAATTTTTATTCAAACCAAAAAAATAGAAGATTTACTGTTATGCAATATTGTAATAATTGTACAAATAATATCACCAAATTTGTGAACGTATATTAGACCCACCAGCTGGCGCATATTAGACGTGTGAGGTCATTTGTTTACTCTTGAACATCGGCAAAAATTTAACATTTCCGCTACTTTGAGCTCAGTTTCAAGCCATTTCCTGTACTAAAACCAATCAAAATAATCTCTATTTCTGTAATATATCTTCCATTCTATCAAATGAGACCAAGAAATAGAAAATAAAACTATAAAAAGTATACAAAAAAAAAACTGCAAAGTCGCTGTTTAAATTGAAAATTACGGTCTCGGTTTTTTTTCTCTCATTATGCACTGTGTGCTGCAGGATTTGTTTTATGTGGTGCACACTTACCACATAGATGTATTCTCTCATATCTAGGCCCAAATTTATCGCTCATCTTATCTGAGTGAGCTGAGCTCATGGCGTAGAACTACGGTTTGGACCCTCAACTCAAAGCCGTAGAACTACGGCACGGACCCTGAAAGGGTTAACTAAGGCTGCTTCCTAAGTGTTCTAGGCTTGTGTGGTGGCCAGATATGTTCATGGCTCCTCCCTGCCCTATGGTCTTGAGTGCTGAGTTTGTTGGACATTTTTGGCTGTAGATGTATCAACATGGGTAGGAGTAAGAAGTTGATAACATGAGACAATTTCATAGATCACTGGATTATATAAGGCTGTCCATCAGAGGAAGAAATAGTAGAAGCCAATGACGTGCATGAGCATTCATTGAAGACCTGGCTGCATTGGTTTCTTGAGGGCAGTGTTGATGACAGACCCATACCAGAAACATGTTCAGGGAAAGCTAGAAAAATGCCTTCATTAATGTTAACTGTGATAATGTACCTAGAACTGCTCTTTGATCAGTTGACTGAATTTTTCATGCAATGTGGTGCAAAGATTTTTATGCAAGACTGCTTGTTTCCACACCACAAAATGTTATTCAGTGGTTTTGTGACTGAGGTACGCTTCTTCGATGACTAGCCAGGAAATTCCCCATTTGCGAGTCTTGGTAGAATTTTTCCCCAATTAAACCCTGAAGAATGTGTGTTAATCACTTTATAGATGGTTGATTGATGTCCTAAAGCATAGGTGAAGGCTATAGTATTTTGTGGCTGTGGTTTGAGAAGGGACTCTGGCCTATTCAAATGATAAGCACTCTAAGTTATACTGTATTTTTGTGTTAAAATACATAATCGGTGAGATTGTCATTTAGTATTTAAGGTTCGGTTAAACCCTCAAATTTGTGTAGTTCGAGTATTCAACATTTTTATGAGTTGTAGTACAGTACAGAATAATTTATCTGAAATTCCAAAATCCGAAAGTTTTTAAGAGTGTTGGCATTACGCACCACAAAAGGATCATTCAGTGTAAGATGATCCTGATATTAACCCTTTCGTGGTTCATGCCTTATTACTATGGCTTTGAGCTCAGGGTCCATGCCATAGTACTACCCGATGAGCTCAACTCACTCAAGCTAAGCTGTGAGCAGTAAATTTTGGCCTACATATGAGAGAATGGGTCTGGTGAGTGCGCATTATATAAAAAAAAATCCTGCCTCACACAGTGCATGATAGAAAAAACAAAGCAGACCATGTGTATGATTTAAGATAGTGAGTTTACGGTGTATTTTCGGATGGTTTTTATGGTCTTATTTTCAGTTTCTTGGTATCATTGGATAGAATGGAAGATATATTATAGAATTAGAGATCATTTGGATTGGTTTGAGGACTGGAAGTAGCTTGAAATTGAGCTCAAAGTAGCAGAAATATTCAATTTTTGTCAATGTGCCAGAGGACACTAATCACATCACTCGTCTATTGTGTGTCCAACTGGCTGGTCTAATGAACACAGCCAATCACAACAAGAAACAGCTACACACATTGAGAAAGAGATTGTTGATTGGGATTTAGCAGATCTAGAATAATCGCCTGTATACTGGAGAGAGAGCAATGCATTATGTGTTATTTTTGTAACTAATAGTGTTAGTGCATAAATTTAGTGCATTTTAGTGCTGTTTCACGAAAATTTAGCATGTTGTAGCTCGTTTTAGGAAAGTTTTTTTCCAAAACTTGGCCAGTCAGAATTGGGGGAGCATCCTTGACACTGGTAACTGTGAATATTCAGCAGACTGATTACAAAAATTTAAGAAAAGGCACAGCATTAAATTTTTAAAGATTAGTGGTGGTAAAGCATCTGCTGATCACGAAACACCCAAGAAATTCATTGATATTTTTTCTGTGATTGTTGCTGATGAAAATCTAACAGCAGGACAGATCTATAATACTGATGAGACATCACTGTTCTGGCATTATTGCCACAGAAAAACATTGACTACAGCTGATAAGAGACTGCTGTGACAAAAACCATTGCTATTGAGGCAGATGACACTGGAAAAAAAGCCATTCAGCACAGTGCTTCCTCATCCCTAGAGCATTCGTTTCCAGGTCCCTCAACTGCTTCTGGTGTTCCTCCTCAAAGTGATGTCATCGATGATGTACCCTCTCCCTCAAGTTTCTCAGACCTGACGTAGTCTGGGCCTGCGTTTATTTTCTTTTTTGTAAGCCGTTATGTGTGTTTTTTGGTACAGTACAGGACTGTTTAGACTCAGGTCTCATCCACAAGTTGTCCCAATTTATAGATGCAAATATACAAATTTTCCAAAATATGAAAAAATATGATAAAGGATTCTCAACTGTATATAGTTTTGATTATTTATATTTTGTTTTTGCTTTAGTGCCTGGCTTATAAATTAAGAACTACTGTACCATAAATTTTTGCTGATTGTGTGATCACTGGATTTCCCATGATCAATTCTGTTTTCTTAGTGGATACTCTTGCTAATGAATGTGATACAAGGTCAGAGCAACATTTAAAGAATAATTCCTTCGGAAACTAAAGTCCAAATCTGAAACAAAACTTCTTATCTGGACAGTTTGTAGTGGTACAGTAAGATAAAATTTGTTTGGATTTTTAACCTAGAGGGTTAGCCACCCAGGATAACCCAAGAAAGTCAGTGCATCATTGAGGCATCTCTTGTTTCCATTGGGGTCCTTTGTGTCCCCCAGGATGCAACCCACACCAGTCACCTAACACCCAGGTACCTACTTATTGCTAGGTGAACAGGGACAGTAGGTGTAAGGAAACGTACCCAACATTTCCACCCATGCCAGGGATTGAACTCAAGTGTGAGAGAAAAAGCCTAACCCTGGAAAATTTGGAACTTCTACAGTATTGTACAGTAAACAAATAGAGCTTGAATATTTTGTTTAGATCATGAGGATATAGAAGAGACTACAGGTTTTCTACAAGTACTTGACAGGATAGAAAAGCAATAGGTTCTCTCCTTACTCATCCTTTTCTAGCATACATTATTGGCAGGAATATAGTGAAACACCATGTCATAATGAGACCCTTTCAGGAAAAGTTCTATACACTCCTGTTTCCTGCCAGACTAGATGCAAAGATAAACATTAGTATTTCTTCCATGGAACTAATTCTGAGAAATATATGGTGAGGGAGGGTGAAGAGGGAAGGTTCATATAGAGTTTGAATATAGTACTAGTAATTTGCCAAGGTAGTGCAGTGCTGCAAAACTGTTGCAACAGCCAAGGATGGAGTTAATATTGTTAGTGGCTTATCAGTTATTTCATTTATATGTGCTCTCCTTATAGCAGTTAGCATACCAAGGCACAACAAACGAGCCAGTTTGGAGACGAAATTGTTGTTCCAGCTGCTTAAGTATAGAAAGAATGAAGAACTCAAAAGGAACACTGTATACATAACTCAAGAAGATCAAATAGAATGAAAGGAACACGTAAAAGACTTGGGAATAATTGTCAGCTGACCTTTGTTTCAAAGAACAGCAGGAGGGTGATGGGGTGGGTATTGAGGACTTTCAAAACAAGGAAAATAATACCAATGATGACACTCTTCAAATTGCTAGTGTTCCATCATATGGAATATTGCTCAGTGCTGACGACCCTGTTCAAGGCAGGAGAAATATCAGAACTTGAACAATTACAGAGATCATTTATGGCCCACATAGAGCCAGTAAAGCATTTAAATTACTGGGAACGCCGTAAAGTCTTGAACAAGTACTCACTGTAGCGGAGGAGAGATACATACATGATAACATATACCTGGAAAGTACTTGAGGGCCTGGTCCCAAATCTGCACACTTCCATAATAACATACTGGAATGAGAGAGATGAGAGGAAGTGCAAAATATACCCAGTGAGGAGCAGGGGTGCGGTGGGCACAATAAGGGAACACTGTATCAACATTTGTGGCTCCAGACTATTCAACATCTTACCTGAAGATATCAGAAACACAGCTGGAACAAGTGTACAAGGCTTCAAGAGAGAGCTAGACAAGCATTTTCACCAGGTGCCAGATCAACCAGGCTGTGATGATATGTGGGGCAGCGGACCTCCAGCAGCAACAGCCTGGTTGACCAGGCAAGTACCAGACGAGCCTGGCCCATGGCCAGGCTCCGAGAGTAGTCAAACTCTCGAAGCTCTTCTAAGGTAAAGGTAAAGGTTGATAACAAGGACCTCTGTTTTAATCTATTTTCTGGGCGTTTTTGGGCACCATTTAATAAAAAATTCATGAAAGGAATTATTAGGAATACAACGATTTTCATAGAAAGGTACTAATTTTTTAAGTAGTATTTACAGCAGTTATTTCGTTAATTTGTGATTATTATTATTAGCTACATTTTTGAGAGGGAAGCGCTAAACCCGTAGAGGTCATACAGCGCCTTGGAGAATGAAAGAAAATTACGTTTGAACCAAGGATTGTGAAGTCGTCCAATTTCTTGAATGAAGAGCCCCTTATTGGCGTTAAGGAGCCGCCATTGAGAGTGGTTCCTTAACGCTGGTGAGAGGTAACTTGTGATGAGTATAAACGTTAGTCACGTTGCTTACCTGTGTCTCGCACATACTAAGGTTGAATACTACAACTTCATTAGGGACAGCCGGTGCATAAGCAAATGTAGCATAATACGTCTGGCCCGGCCCCACCCGAAATTATATTAAGTTCTTTCAGTTGTGAGTCTTAACGTTTGTATGTGGCATTGTAGGGACATGCGTGAGAGAACAACCATCTTGTTATTTTAAAGAAAAATGAGACTGAAAGGGAGTGCCATACTAAGACGGGCCTGCAGTTTTTCCACCTTCCATTTTTCGGCGTGGCAGAGTCCCAACAATAGCGGTTACGTCAGCTGGCTTGCGAGATGCTGGCGAGTGGTGGTGGTGGGGGAGGGGGTGTGGTAGTGGCCTGAGTGGGGATATATACTAAGGGGAGTCAGCTGAGCAGCGGCTGGGACAGCCAGTGGGCGTGGCATCCCCTAACACATCATCGGCACCTTTCTTGCTTGCTCCATTGTCACCTAGTTCATGCTTCTTCCTCACATAGCGTGTGTTCCATTATCACTTTCATTACTACCTAGTTTGTGTTCCGTGGTCACTTAATTTGTTCTCGATTGTTACCTAGTTTGTTCTATTGCCACTTAGTTTGTTCCATTGCAGCCTATTGTTCCAGTGTCAACTAATGTGTTCTGTATATTGTGCCACAATTTGTTTTTCATTGTTATCTAGTGTTCTGTCATCTATTGAAAAATGGTGTGGTGATACTGACAAAATGTGGAAAAGGACACTTACGTACAGTTCAGGACATTTATTAGAGGAAACGTTTCCCCACGAGTGGCCTTTTTCGGTCCTAATACAGTGATAACTAAGAACGAGTGTATATAGTGGAAGGAATCAAGTGGCAAGCTGCAAATGAGTAGTAGTAACAACAACAACAGCAGCAGCAGTAGTAGTAGTAGTAGTAAAATCGTGGTTAGATGGGTTTTAAAGGGAACTGTCAACATCGTGTTACAGCTGTCTCCAGAATGGGCAATATCCTGTTGATCAGCAGTTTGGATATAGTGTAACTGCCTGTTTGTTTTTTTATGGATTGTTACTGACGGCAATTAGGGCAGCCTTTATACACTTTTGTCGTCGTAAATCTTCATTATTGACTCATCTAGCCTTATTGAATTTCATAAGGTGTCCAACATCGTCTCTGTGTTGGACACGCGCTTTGACGGTCATCACGGTTTCAGGCGTTCTTGTGTTCCCGGATCCTGATATCCAGAGATCTTGCTGTTTCTCCCACACATTTTGTCACATCCCCCAAATGGTATTGTGAATATTCCTGCGCTAGTGAGTCATTCTTGGGCTTCTACGCTAAGCTTTTAATCGTAATTGAAGAGCTGATGGATGTTTTAACAAGTTTTCTGTCAGGTATTTTAGAAACGTTAGTTGCAACGTCGCTGACTAGTAGAACTATGTAACTGGGAGGCTTTCCTTCAACTGGATTGGTGTTAGTCTTGTTAGGAATGTCTCACGTTTCTGCAATCACGAATGAAGTGTAGCGATCTGAATGACTGTTGTATGTGGCGAAACGTTTCCTCTAATGCATGTCCTGAATTGTGCATAGGTGTCTCTTTCCACGTGTCTTTTTAATGGTTTCCTTGTAACCTAGTGTTTCATTGTTACCTGGTTTGTAAGAAATTTGTTTTCATAACATAAATGTGTAGCCTGTAAAAAAAAGTAGTGATAAAAAAAATTATGGTGACAAGAAATGTATTGGTGTGGCCCGGTCAGCTGATGAGACGTGCTGGACCTCTAGCGTAGTGGCAGAGAACTAAGTTGACGCCGCCCCCACCGGGTGCAGCCTTTCACTGGGAGAATGTGGCGCCACTGGTCACCAACTCGTCCTCATACAACCAAAGTCGATTTCTTAAATTCTATTTTATGCAAATTTTTCTGTATACCTTATAACGCCTTTTTATACAATAAATAATACATAAAGGCGTTAATTTGTTAAAGCACAAACAAAACCGAGACCTAAGTGGACTAAAATAGTCAAACTCGTTTTCAATGAAGTGTCATCGTCATACATCTGATGATCTTTAACCAAAGTGAAATACAGAAGCTGCTCATGAGAATGGGCTATGATCACAACCATCAAAAACACCGTGCCAGATCCCCGACTCCCGGGTATAACACTATATGCCTTTCTCTTTCGCTTCATGCCACCTTTTTTTTCTTTAGATTTCATTATAGAATAGGTTGCGGTGTATTCCGCATAGAAGTGCATCACTATATTAATGAGATTAAGGTACGCTCTCACTTTTAATACACGCCCCACAAGATTCAAGCCAGTTTGTTTGGGGGGCGGGAGGATTGACAGCAACAGAATAGCAATCACAGCATGGCTAATCAGGCACCACCTGTATGAATAAATCTTCCTTCCTCTGATATTTAGGTAGGAAGGGAGGAGAAGGTAGGAGCACCAGTGGTCTCCAGGGAGGGAGGGAGAAAGTAGGAATACCATTGGTCTCCAGGGATATAGGGAGGGAGGAGGTAGGAATACCATTGGTCTCCAGGGATATAGGGAGGGAGGAGGTATTAGCACCAGTGGTCTCCACGGAGATAGGGAGGGAGGTATTAGCACCAGTGATCTCCAGGGAGGGAGGGAGAAGGAAGGTATTAGCCATTACCACCGTCATTAATGACGGTGAAGATGACCAGATAAACAGCAATATATTAATGAGTCCTAAAGTTTATTGTTGCTGATGTCCAATATTGGTGTTTATAACTACTCTAACATGTTTATCACGTTATTTACATTAGTGTCCCTCGATCTGTACTTCTTGAAAAGTCGGCGGGCGAGGAAGATGCATTGTATTTTACACCTGGTAAATTCTGGGAGAGATTGGTCCCAAATTTGCACTCAGAATATTATTACATTCTTGGACAAGTGCTAACCCCCCAAATATCATATAACATCTGTGGAATGGGATTCAGTGAGATTTGATCTTCGGTATTATGTATAATGACTAGACACAAAATATTCACTGAGCATCTTGCAACTATTTTGCATGACTTCTTATTTACCTCCTGTCACTCAGAATACCCGGAACTCACCACGTGGAGGTGGCTGCTCTTTCGAGTTCCATCTGCACACAGACCACTTCCCATTAACACAAGAGGCTTGGCAGACGGCTTAAAATATTCCCACTAAATGACAAGGGGTGCATTGAGAGCACTGAGAGAACTTAATAAGCATAAAGGGATTAAAGCTTCAACAACCTCCCTCATACAAGGGGAATTAACAAGAACTGTCTTAAGCACACTTTAGTTCTAGACAGTTCCTGATTAGCCGGGCTGTGGTGCATGTGTTAGACTGCGTGCGGCTAACACCAATAGCGTGGTTGTTCAAGCCATCCATTGGGAGGTCTGATTGGAGACCAGGCTGCGGGGGGCATTGTTCCCGAAACTATCTCCAGGTAAGCTCCAGGAGTAAAATGCTGCATTTGAGTGCTATTCACAAGGAACTGCATTTCCCTATTACGAACAGTAGTTAGCATCTCTTGAGATTTTCGGTTCTGCTAAAAACCACACAAGTTGGAAAACCTAACACTAAACTGCGAAGAATGTAAGAACGCGTTATTAAGATCCGGTTTGTGTAGGATTTGCAATAAGCCTTTACAACCGACATGCTATTGATGGATTTCGAGTTTTCCTTCTCCCGCAATCCAGCCCTGGACCAGGCTTGCGTGGTCAACCAGGCTGTTGCTGCTTGGTGGCTCGCTGGCTATCATATGCATCACAGCCTGATTGATCCGGCACTTAAGAGGCCATCAACAGGAAGGCTAGGTGAAAAGATGGCACAAAATACCGACACGATGGTAGAGTCAAATGCCGCACGATTTCTCCACCAGGAAGGGTTGGCTTGAGAGCGGACTGTGCGGTCTGATTCTTGGAACTATCTACAAGTAACCCACTCTTTCTGGTAAGATTTTATCACTTATTTTCGTACGGTGCTTTCACTCTTACCCATTTCCGTTATGTAGCATTTGTCTATATTATTTATTATTTCAATAACTAAATTTCTCCCCCCTCTCCAACAAAAAAAAGTTTTGTACGGCTTTAGCTGTACAGGCTGGTATAGATTTTTTTTTTTAAGTTACAACGTAAGATAGATTCGTAATTTCTCGAATCTCGAAGTAAAAACAAATAGATTCACATGGGAGAGCCATTGAAAGTGGCGACCTGTGTTCGCTCTCTACGTGGGAGGTTACGTAAGGTCAAAGATCAGAGGCTGGGTTATTTAAGTCACTTGTTCTCTCTCTACTGGAATATTGCTGTGCTTTAACAGCCCCTATTTGGGCAGGCGTAATTGCAGATCTGGAGAATGCACGAACTTTTACTGCCTGTATAAATTCAGTCAAACGTTATTGGGTACACTCTTAAGTCCCTCGAATTGTGCTATTTGGAACATAGTCGAGATTTTCTGAACGAAAAGAAACACTAGCAAGGAAAGTGGAAAATATTGAACTCAAATTGAATGAATCATATAAGGCCCAGGAGAGGCAGGGGAACAAAATGTCATAAATGAAAATGTACAAAGGAGGAAGACAAAGTTGATCTCATGTATCCGAAATCTTCCCTATGAGGATACCTTTGAAGAGTTTCGAGAGTATCTACTCTCTGAGCCCGGCCATGGGCCAGGCTCGTCTGGTGCTTGCCTGGTCAACCAGGCTGTTGCTGCTGGAGGCCCGCTGCCCCACATATCCATCACAGCCTGGTTGATCTGGCACCTGGTGAAGATATTTGTCCAGTTTCCTCTTGAAGGCTTCTACACTGGTTCCAGCCGTGTTTCGGATATCTTCTGGTAAGATGTTGAATAGTCTGGGACCCCGGATGTTAATACAGTGCTCCCGTATTGTCCCCACCGCACCCCTGCTCCTCACTGGGTTTATTTTACACTTTCTCCCATATCTCTCACTCCAGTATGTTGTTATGGCAGTGTGCAGATTTGGGACCAGGCCCTCAAGTACTTTCCATGTATATATTATCATGTATTCTCTCTCCTCCGCTCCAATGAGTACATGTTCAAGACTTGAAGGCGTTCCCAATAATTTAGATGTTTCAATGGCTCAATGTGAGCCGTAAACGATCTCTGGATTTGTTCCAGCTCTGCTATTTCTCCTGCCCTGAACGGGGCCGTCAGCACTGAGCAGTATTCTAAGTGAGGGAGCACTAGCGATTTGAATAGTGTCACCATCGGCATTATTTCCCTTGTTTTGAAAGTTCTCAATACCCACCCCGTCATCTTCCTGGCTGTTGTGATCTTTGTCTTGTTATGGTCTTTAAACGACAGATCAGCAGACATAATTATTCCCAAGTCCTTTACGTGTTCCTTTCGTTCTATGTGGTGACCCTCTTGCGTTTTGTATATAGTGTTCCTTTTGAGTTCTTCATTTTTTCCATACCTAAGCAGCTGAAACTTATCACCATTGAACGTCATGTTGTTCTCCACTGCCCATTGGAAGACCTTGCATATGTCCTCCTGTAATTTTTCAGTGTCCTCTACCGTAGTGACTTTCATGCTTATTTTAGTGTCATCTGCAAATGATGATACAAAAGTGTGCTGGGTGTTTTTATCTATGTCTGCTATGAGGATGAGAAACAGCAGAGGCGCCAGGACAGTGCCTTGGGGCACTGAGCTTTTGACCTCGCTGATGCTGGATCTTGCCCTGTTCACTACTA
>WNWK01000413.1:135000-334756 GCA_009830355.1 Cherax destructor | reverse complement strand
ACGCGTCAAACCACCCCAAACAAAGTTATAGTTTTTCCCCAACAGCCGGGTTTGCATCCAACATTTCTAAAGTATTTGCACAAGCTAACACTAGAGTCGCCATTGTTTCCCAGTACTTCTATTAAGGATCTAACCGGGACTAAATCCAAGCACCATGAACCAGTCAACGCAGGGGTCTACACTATACCCGTGGAGGTGCGACGAATTTTTTGGGGAGAAACAGCAAAAAACCCTCGAAAAGCATCAATGAACACATTAATGCATGCAGAAACGATAACCTGAACAACGCCTGCGTACAACACCGAAATTAACAATCATCTCATGAAATTCAAAGCCCCCGACTAGTAATCAAAGAAACAATTTCCAGACGCAAATGCCTTGAATCAGCACTTATCTCTGTTTCTAACACAATTAAACAAAACAAAGGCAGCTTCACCATCTCTGAAGTCTTAGCAAGAATCCTCCTGAATACAGTTAACCATACCATCACATAGTCCTCCTGCTAATTAACACAAGCACATCGTAGATGTGGAACACTCCTACAGGCCTTCTATATTTCAACCTCCAGCATAAAATATTTGTCTAACCTATTGTTATACTACCCAAGTATTTGTTTTATCGTTTTATCACCTTTTACTCATGTGCATATTGATTGTTCTACCTTATTGTATTACTACTACTACTACTTATCACTACTACCTCGACCACCACTAGTATTTCACCTCACTTTGAGAGTATATAATAGCCCACTGTGTCCATGTAACGCTTGTAACGGCTTGAGAAAGCTCCTGGAGAGCGAAACGTTGCCACAATAAAATGTCACATTAGTTGCATTTGTGTCCTTTTACTTAACATATTGTCGGTAATTCTACCAATATTATTACAAACCTAGTACTATTGTCAAAAACCGGGTGCAAATCCAGTACGCCTGGAGCTCCGCCTTGCGCCATTTATTTTCCTATTTGAATTCGTTAATTATCTTTACAAAAGTTTAGAATGAGAGGGTGGAGGTAGCGTTGGTTATTCTGGTTTGTGGTGTGCGTAGGAGGGAGACCCGATGCTAATTGTATCGCTCATAGTAGTCGCTGGGCTAACACTTAGCTGAGGAACAAAGATGGAGGTTTTTAGGAGGAAACTGGTGTATTTGTGCAGGAAGTGACGGATCAGCTAGGTTGTAACAGCTGCTGCTCCTGGGGATGTTTGACCACAGGGCTCCTGGACCAGATCATCTCCCGCAACCAGTCACAAGTTATAGTTCTTATGTGTACACTGAAGATGCAAAATATATTGCAGGAATAGAGGTAAAACGTTTTAAGAGGAGTCTGGACGGATGCCACCTTTAAACAGATCAGTTAGATTAGTAATGGCTAGGTAAGCCAGCCGGCCGCTTGGTGCAACTGCCTGGTTAGCTAGACACTTAACCTTTAAGTCTGACCTCGTTCTGAGTTTATGGAATGAAACTTCAGGAAACTAGTTACTTAAATGTTTTGTGTAGGCAGGGAGAGAAGAGTGGGAGGGAAGCAGGTACGGAGGCTTGGCAGGGAGAACACTGCAGACGCTCACCGGCGGAACTCGCAATTTGCTTTAAGCGTCGTCTTTATGGCCCCATTACCCTTGCTGGAGGCGAATGTGGAAGTATTTACCATCGGCAGTTACTGGAAGACTCTTGATAGCAAAACTATGTTGGCAGCAGCTAACTTAGTATTGGCGCTGCTTTTTCAGCACGCAACCTCCTTTTTAACCTCGAACACTTCCACAGACCTCCCTATGATGTGTAATTTTAGGCTTCCTTAATTTGAAAAATATATAATGACAAAAAACTTTTATGAAGCTGGTAACGCTTGGCAGGCTCCCCAGGGGTCCTTGGCCCACTAGTGAGGAACCGCTGTTCTAGGGCAATTAGGAACATCTACCCGGAGATACGGAAGATCAAATATAACTCACGTAAGAACGTTTATTAAGGTTTAGTGTGAAGATAATTTAACAAGACTTCTGTTTACAATTTCTATTTGTAGATAAATGGTTCAGAAAACCGACAAATTGATGAATGAGACACTGGATATCTCTATTCTGGAAACGTTTCGCCAGGCAGTGGCTTCCTGTCTAATACACACAAGATCAGGAGTGTGAGAATTACTTCATCGTGTACTTCTGAGATTGAGAATGAACCTGAGTTTCGTACAACAGGTTTGATTGCTAATTCTGTATATCTGCCTCTCCTATCTGCTTTTAATAATTAGTTTGGTTTTGGGTAAATTCATAGTGTTCTTCTGTGTTACGGTATAACATTGTGTTGCAAAAGTAATGTATCAAAGGCATATTTGTCGGTATAATTTTGATTTTTTTACAACATTGATGACACAACCGCCCAGGTACTTGAACAGTTTTACTCCTCCCTCCACTATAAGGCAGAGTGCAGTAAGCACAAGGTGGAAGCAGTTACAAGATGAGTTGTGGAGGCCTGGTAAGAGAGCGCTGGCTGTGTTGGTGTGGCACCTAGAAGACACTGTGGTAGCCCCAGTGCAAAGTGTTGTGTGGTGCTTGTTGCAGTGGTGATGCCCCCGCCGCCACGGCGACCCTCCCTCACCCTTACTGTTACGCTCCACTCAACCTTTCTTACCTGCTAATGTTGCTGCCGCTACTGCAACACCCGCTGCTGCTGCACCTGTTGCTGTTGCATCCGATGCTGCTGCTGTTGCTGCACGATAGGGGAAAGGTGGGCGCTGATGGGGCAACACCATAACCTCCCCCTTCTCTCTCTCTTTCTCTCTAGCTTGCTCTAGCTTCCCATTCCACCTCCCATTCCCTTTATCGCCTAACCCTCTCCGCTTCTCTTCCCTCTCCCTCCCTCCCCTCTCCCTCCCTCCCTCCCTTCCTCCCTCTCCCTTCCTCCCTCTCCCTCCCTCCCTCCAAAAAAGGTTGAGTGAGTTTTGTTTCTTGAAGTCAACATAAAGGAGTGAGGCAACATGTTTGAGACATAAACCTCTCGTTGTTTACCTTTATGCAACACATTAAACGTTTATAAACTGGTGAGAATATAAATCGTTGGTGAGACGTTGTATGATTGAGTAGCACAACACTGCTTGTTACGCGCAGGAAACTTGGTGCATTCCTCCATTAGCTGTGTCCCGTCTTGCTCTTCCTAGTAATGCCATATTTGGCCTTATCAGGTATGTGACGCCAGCCACTTTAAATCGAAACCCGGATGTAACCTTAGATCTGACCTGTCAAGCACTTGATAGGGAACCACTTTCTTAATGATTTGATTTTTTTTACGGCAATCAAAGACGTTGAAATAAAATATACTCAATGCATGGACAATTTTACTGCTTAATTTAATTATAAATAAAGATATTAACTAGTTTAATGTTCACAGCTTCATTTACCGATGAAAGTTTTTGTTTAATATTCATTCCATATATGCCAGGAAATCGTAATAACACGATTGCAAACAAACCACGGGACGGGTGGGAGTTGAGCCCTTGGCGAGTAAGTTGTAAAACTCCATCCAGGCCAGTGCGTAAACCACTCGGCCGCCTGGCTACAATAACAATCATCCAACTATACCTTTGAAGAGTTTCGAGAGTTTATTTACTCTGAGCCAGGCCATGGGCCAGGCTCGACTGGTGCTTGCCTGGTCAACCAGGCTGTTGCTGCTGGAGGCCCGCTGCCCCACATATCCATCACAGCCTGGTTGATCTGGCACCTGGTGAAGATACTTGTCCAGTTTCCTCTTGAAGGCTTCTACACTGGTTCCAGCCGTGTAGTTATGGCAGTGTGCAGATTTGGGACCAGGCCCTCAAGTACTTTCCAGGTATATATTATCATGTATCTCTCTCTCCTCCGCTCCAATGAATACATGTTCAAGACTTGAAGGCGTTCCCAATAATTTAGATGTTTCAATGGCTCAATGTGAGCCGTAAACGATCTCTGAATTTGTTCCAGCTCTGATATTTCTCCTGCCCTGAACGGGGCCGTCAGCACAGAGCAGTATTCTAAGTGAGGGAGCACTAGCGATTTGAAGTGTCACCATCGGCATTATTTCCCTTGATAAATTAGACTAAGATTTCTAAAGCTTATGAAAAAGCTTGGTTTCCAAGCGTAGCTTTGTCTCAATAAATTGCCAAAACTGCTCGTGTGTTGAACAGATTTTCTGTATTTTATGGTTACAAGTAGAAAGTTATTAAACAACATTATTCCAAGCCCTTCTATGTTGCATATTTGATAGGGCTCAAGGCTGTCACTGACTTGCAGGTTATGAAGGACTAAATGTCAAGGTTCATTGCTGTCTGGTATTGCAGCCACACGCGCGCATCACTACACTCGTATATATAAATATATATATATATATATATATATATATATATATATATATATATATATATATATATATATATATATATACTTTAAAGACAAAATACATTGACAAAAATACAATAGGGAGTAGAACACTATAGATAACATCTCAGAGCTACATCTCGAATACTTCGTCCAGCTTCCCGGCGGTGGGCCGCGTGCCCAGAATGCTGCAGGCATTTTCCCTCTGGATCGCAACACTGAGTCTCTGAAAGAGGAAGCTGGCCGCCCTGTGATCCAAGACACAATGGGAAGGAGAACAACATAAGATATATCAGAGCCTTCATCTCAAATACTTCATCCAGGTCCCCAGACACACATTGAGGGGAGAGGGAGGGGGACTGAAATCATCTTTGACACGGTGCTGGTATAACATACCATATAGATGGATACATTATAGGCAAATATAAGGAATCATTCAGCGCGTGGAGCATGGGAGGCAGTTAGGTTTGATCCAGGAAGGGAAGGGTAACTTCAGTTACTTGGAGAAAGCTTACTTCACAAGCATCAAGGAATGTCTGTTGAAGGAACTGAAATTCGAACAAATTAGCCGAGGAAAGACACAGAATTAAGGGAAATTAAGATTGCAAAACCATAATCATGAAACAAAAAAGCATGGAAATTGAAATGATTCAAAATATAGGCATATGTGTGCAGATTACAAAAAAAAAAATATATATACAAGAGAGTAATCCCCACCCAGTAAATAATTTTTAGAGAGGCTTCATAGGGAATAAAAGGAACATGAGGTAACGTTTGAAAAACGGAAACGTCTACAAAGAAATACACAGCGGATGGAAAGGTCAAGAATATTTCTCAATTTGAAGGTGTTCTTTATCGTCTTATCAACATAGGAGAAAGAGTAATATAGTTAATATTAGATCTAAAGTCTAGTGTAAACGAAATATAAATTATCAGTATAAATGATTAGAACTCATTGTCTAGTGGTCTTATTTTAGAGTTAATCTATTTACCAGAGTGCAGTAAAATCTTGAAGAAAAATGTAAAATAAAATGATAAAGTAAATTAAGAGAAGTGTGTGATACTGGGATATTTATTGAAGCTTTTTCCTGGGGGATCTCTCTTAATCCATTGGTGACATGAAAATAAACAAAGTATATATAATGGCACGGTACACTTGCTTTCGACAAAACTTTCGAAATAATAAAATTACGGATGTTCTGGGCGATAATATTAGTTGGTCATCAAACTTTTCAATCATCATTGTTTGAGTAGGTCTTCTTTATTGATGATAAATTTGCCTTCATTAAACTTAATAAGGTGAGTGAGAGTTACTGAGAATAATTTAGTCACAAGCCAAACAATGCAAGTGGGAGAACACCCCCCAAAAAAAAAAAAAAAAAGTCCTAATTAATAATATAGGTTCAAATAAAAGGTCGGAAACGAGAGACAAATGACTGTGAAAGTAAATATTAACAATCATCTGTCACCGTACGATAACATGAATGCAGTTAAGAACTTCTTATATACTTGCATATATTAACTTGAGATAAATGTATGATGGGCCTCAAAATAATCTTAATGGCATAAGTTAGACCAGTATTACAATAACAGTATCTTTCTTTACTACAAGTACAAGGTATAAAGGCCTAGCCGACATCAATGACATACTACTATATAGAAAGCCGCTTGTTATGCAGAGCATTTCGGACAAATTAGATCAGTTTTGTCCCAGGATGCGACCCACACCAGTCAACTAACACCCAGGTACCTATTTTACTGATGGGTGAACATGACAACAGGTGTCTTAAGGAAACAAGTCCTAATATTTTCCAGCCGTACCGGGGATTCCATCTCTGGACCTCAGTGTGTGAGGTGAGCGCGCTAGCGATCTAGCCACGGGACACCTTGGAGAGTACAGATGCAGTGTGGTGTACACACCGAAAATACACATGTGCGTTAAATGAAAAAGTGCCAAGAAAGACGAAATACAGCATAAACAGCGAGAACAAGAGGCCACAATTGTAAACTTAAAAACAAGTGACAGACGATACTAGAAATAGTAGATTTGCAGACCACATTTATAGCCCCAAGATATATTTTTGGTTTGCCTTCGCGCTCTCTTAGAGTTGTGCGTAAATGAATGCTTTTCAGAATAGTCTCTCTCACTTCACAGCTTTTCTTGTTTGTCTCATTGTTTGGATTGTTTTTTTTTTTTTTTTGGGGGCTGCTTTCTTGGGTCGGGTACTGAAAAGCAGTGAATTTTTTTTTAATCATTTTAGATACATCGTCGATTGTATTGTGGACACAAATGTTTGTTTCCCATGTCATATTCCATCACACACAATGGATTCATTAATGAAGTAATGATATTTGTCATCATGAAATGAGACTTCAGTAGGACGATGAAAATGTCAAATATTCCATGGTGTGAGTAGTAGCAGCGGGAGCTTGAACAGCAGTAGTATGAGTGCTGGTGGGTGGTGGGTGCAGCGACATTGAACTGGGCCAGAGTCAACAAAGGGATGATTGCAGCGGTTCACGTTGGCAAGTTTCCCAGGTGGAGGTGGAGGTGAGGGTCGGCCGCCAGGTCAAGGTTACTGGGGCAGGTGAGACGGAAGGTGCTGCCACCACCACAGTACTAACACTCACGCCTGCATTTTATTCAACCTCAGGAAAGTCTACAGCACCTCGGGCTAGCGCCATTACACGCGCTTAGGCATATGATGATTGCATTATTAGTTACTAATATTTTTATGCCATCCAAATTTAAGTGCCTGGCCAGCCGGCTGTAGTTCATATGTTAGACTGCGTGCGGCCAGCAGTAACAGCCTGGTTGATCAGGTCTTGGTCCTCCAGGACTAATCTGGGACCGGGTCGCGGGGACGATGATCCTCCGGAAACGGTCGTCAGGTGTCTCCCAGAATGATGGATTTTATTTTCTGTTACCAACACCAGAATATAAATATTATAAATATTTTAGCAGTTGCCTCTACATTTGAAATTAACACTTTCACAGAATATGCACAAGTACATCTGATATTGCATATTTCCTTGTCGCCTCACCTCAGTATCTGCCCCACCAGTGAGAACAATGTGAGTATTAGTGTCCTGCAAGTAATCACCTTGTACAATAATTATTCTCTTTGTTTGGGTTTTTATCTACCTCCATACTTCCCTATAGCGCCTAATGTAATTCTTCAAGTAGCGTGTAATGCAAGTTTATTATTGTATATTAAGTGGAGAGGTGGTGGTGTAGGGTCAGTCACCAGTGTGCAGTTGCCGTGCATGTTGGGAGGGATGGTAAGGGACAAGGTTGTCAAGTGGTCACCACTTCTTGTTATACAGATATTCACAGGCAACATCTCTTACAAATAGGATGGTGTGTTCTTACAAGTTACAGTTCATTCATTTCTTCCGATCTAAGTCAGATTTTTAAAAAATATATTTCAGGTTAGGTTAAGGTAAATTAACCCATCTTTATTTATAGTCTACCGACAATACCGAATAGCATAACTTGTAGTGTAGGTCTGGCAGCGCGAGACAGTACTCACAAGCAAGGTGTTGTAAATTGCATCATGATAGTTATACTAGACTTAATGTATTGTAACCCAACTTACCTTCATTATTGACTGGGCCAAGGTAATTACACCATCCCTCATTTCCCCCTCCTTCATGTTTCCTCCTAACCCCTACCTATCACCATCCCTACAAGCCATCACCATCCCTACAAGCCATCATCCCTACAGGTCATCGCCATCTCTACAGGTCATCGCCATCTCTACAGGTCATCGCCATCCCTACAAGCCATCGCCATCCCTACACCTACTCATTCCCATCTCTATCCCCCTCCCTCTCTCTTCCCCTTTCTTATTCTCTTATCTCTCTTCCTCTCCCCTCCCCCTTTATATTTCCGTCCCTCCTTCCCATTGCCGCCAAGTTGTTTGTAGGGATGGAGAGAGCAGTGACCCCGTGTCTTGTACTGACTGCACCCGTGTTCACAGCACGGTGCGTGTTAGGCATGTAAGGAAAATCACTAAGATAGGAACTTCAGTGTGTTCTCTTTACTGTTTAGCTGAAAGCAAAAATTTATAAAATGTTAGGTTTCATATCTAGAAATTTCGAATATAAAATACCAGAGACAATAAAAGCACACGTGCTACGTATGGAGAAGTTTGAAGAGAAATTCACGCACCAGGAACTTGTTCAGTTGGATTGATGAAGCTGCTGGTGGGCGAAACTAATAAATTGAAGTTCCCATAATTCAGGTGTCTTCTTCATACATATTTAGGAGCTGTTACTTGTGTGATTTATCAAAGTAATATTATTACAAGGCATCGCATACTAAGCTCCTTCAGTACCTTAATTTGCTTCTTGAATTATATAAAATATGACGATGAACTGGAGACGACCCAGCATGACATTAATTGCCTTCATTAGCAGTTAAACAATGAAAAAGTTTTTTTTTTTGCTAAGTAGACCAAACTATCTTACTCAAACCTCTAAGATACTCCATACATTTTATTTACGAAATCTTTGCAAAAAAATCAACTGATGAATTTCTTCAGGCCTTGTACTCTCCTTTGATATACCTTTGATATACCTTTGAAGAGTTTCGAGAGTATCTACTCTCTGAGCCCGGCCATGGGCTAGGCTCGTCTGGTGCTTGCCTGGTCAACCAGGCTGTTGCTGCTGGAGGCCCGCTGCCCCACATATCCATCACAGACTGGAATATTTATGTTGAAGTCCCTTTTATGGCAAGCCAAATTGCACCCCCTGGAGAATGCACAGATAATTTTCACTTCCATCATGTATTAGTTTAAAACTTTTAAATTATTTTGAACGCCTAATTTCCTCACTGTATCCCCTGTAGTGTATGCGAGAAACCTATAATTTAGATGAAGAAAATGCTAGAGAGAAATAAGTTCTTGTGTTAACTGGAGGCATGACAAATAGTACAAACTGGCCTCAATAAAAAGCAAGGGTGTAACAAGTATCGTAAGGTATAATTTTGTAATGATGAAGAGTTTAGTGGTTTTCAACGCCGAGACCCTTCGTCTTCAAGAGGGAACTTAACTATTTGCTGCAAACTGTTCGTTATCAGCGAGAGCTCAGAAACAACAGCCTGGCAGGCCAGGCTGACAACCAGGAGGTCTCTTCACAGATCCGACCAAGGAACGATGATCCGTAGAATAAATATCAGCTAGGTAGGATTAAACTTTGATAAATTATACTTCTGAATATTTTTCAAACTTTGCACTTCCTTCCTGATCACCGTAATATAACAATAAGTTCTATTTGACCAGTGAGCCTGGGTGTCCTTCAAGAATTATTACCCTGTTTCATAGTGTCGTCTCCATATTAATGTCCCCATATCTTATTAATTTTGTGGACTTACAAGAGGAATTTGTGGCACTTATATGTTAGTGCTTATTAACCGGGTGTAATTAAAGAGTGGATCTAAATGGATTAACCTTTAAACAGCATTAGATCCTTTAAAGTTCGCTTGCAGATACAATATTTTTGAGATATTATCAGGTTGCTCACTCGTACACTAGTGTACTAAACGATTTTTATTTACTCGGGTTGAGTTTCAGCTCATGGCCGTAACTTACTACAAACTATGAATTGATCTTTACTTTACATTTTCCCACATCAGCTCGTTTCGTTGTCCTAACTAACCATATAGTGACGTTTTCCTGACGTTCCTATAATTCATCTATGTTTATAGTTTTTATTTGAACTTTCCACTTCCCTGTTCTCACATTTCTAGTATTCTGTTCCTACTGGCTGACTTTTCTAGCTCTGCGTATATAGTTTATATCCGCCACTACCTCGTCTAGCTTCTCTTGTTTATATCTTGCCTTCTTAATATTCTATCATCCCTTGTGGCTCATCAGTCTCTAGTTTGTCCCTCCTTGCCAGTATTCTCTGCCTCTTAAATATGGTTCCTTTCTGCCATATCAATTCCTTATAATTTTGTGATGGTCCCTCCTTACTTTGCTACCCTCAAGAATTGTCAGGTGAAGCTCACAGCTAGGAAAAAAACACTCATTGCAGATACTGGGACTTTCCTTTGACTTGCATGTGCCTGATCAGATCTTTTTCCACTTTTAGAATGCATACCTTACGTCATGTTTAACTTCCAAAATGATTCTTAGTTAAGATTTTTTAATGCTATTCAGATTTGCTACCAGTAATTGATTCTGGGATCATCGTTCCCTCTGCCCGGGCCCAGACAATGCTGGCGTCATGTCGCCCAGATTATACGGTTTATGTGCGCTTCGGCCAATATATTCTGTAATCTTTATCATAATATTTACACTTTAGTGTTACGACTATTATACTTAAGTAAAAAAGACTGTTGATAAAATCATTACAATGCGCAGTTTATAAGTGTGGCCCGTGATGTTAGTGTGTTGCCATAAGGTGAGTGAATGTTTTGATCTCATCCATCCTTAAACGGTCTTTGATGGCGGTGTCAGTGACCTCAGAGCTGGTGTCAGTGACCTCAGAGCTGGTGTCAGTGACCTCAGAGCTGGTGTCAGTGACCTCAGAGCTGGTGTCAGTGACCTCAGAGCTGGTGTCAGTGATCTCAGAGCTGGTGTCAGTGACCTCAGAGCTGGTGTCAGTGACCTCAGAGCTGGTGTCAGTGACCTCAGAGCTGGTGTCAGTGACCTCAGAGCTGGTGTCAGTGACCTCAGAGCTGGTGTCAGTGACCTCAGAGCTGGTGTCAGTGACCTCAGAGCTGGTGTCAGTGACCTCAGAGCTGGTGTCAGTGACCTCAGAGCTGGTGTCAGTGACCTCAGAGCTGGTGTCAGTGACCTCAGAGCTGGTGTCAGTGACCTCAGAGCTGGTGTCAGTGACCTCAGAGCTGGTGTCAGTGACCTCAGAGCTGGTGTCAGTGACCTCAGAGCTGGTGTCAGTGACCTCAGAGCTGGTGTCAGTGACCTCAGAGCTGGTGTCAGTGACCTCAGAGCTGGTGTCAGTGACCTCAGAGCTGGTGTCAGTGACCTCTGAGCTGGTGTCAGTGACCTCGAGCTGGTGTCAGTGACCTCAGAGCTGGTGTCAGTGACCTCAGAGCTGGTGTCAGTGACCTCAGAGCTGGTGTCAGTGACCTCAGAGCCTTAGAGTGTCAGGAAACCTCGTGCTTGTGTCCTTAGCTCTGCTACCTCCATGGTGTCATTCTTAAAGGTGGTGTTGCCATGGTGCCTGTGGTGTTGTCATGGTGCACCTGTGGTGTCAGGTGAGCTGGTGTTGCCATGGTGCAGGTGGTGTTGCCATCAGATGCACTTGGTGTCTAGGTTGTGCCATGGTACTTGGTGTGCCATGGTGCACTGGTGGTGTTGCCATGGTGACCTTGCTGGTGTTGCCATGGTACACTTGCCAGGGTGCTTGGTGTTTTCCATGGTACCTTGGTGGTGTTGCCATGGTGCCTGTGTTCCATGGTGCTTGGTGCCATGGTGCCCCTTGGTGGTGTTGCCATGATTGCCGGGCTGGTGGTGTTGCCATGGTGCACTTGGTGGTGTTGCCATGGTGCCCTTTGTGTGTTGCCATGGTGCACTTGGTGGTGTTGCCATGGTGCACTGGTGGTGTGCCATGGTGCACTTGGTGTGTTGCCATGGTGCACTGGTGGTGTTGCCATGGTCCTTGGTGTTGTCCATGGTGCCTTGGTGGTGTTGCCATGGTGCACTTGGTGGTGTTGCCATGGTGCAGCTTGGTGGTGTTGCCATGGTGCCTGGTGGTGTTGCCATGGTGCACTTGGTGTGTCTGCCATGGTGCACTGGTGGTGTTGCCATGGTCCTGGTGTTGCGCCATGGGCTGTGTTGCCCATGGTGCACTTGGTGTGTGCCATGGTGCCTGGTGTTGTTGCCATAGTACCTTGGTGGTGTCTGCCATGGTGCCTTGGTGGTGTGCCATGGTGCACTGGTGTTGCCATGGTGCACTTGGTGTTGTTGCCATGGTGCACTTGGTGATGTCGTTTTGCCATGGTGCACTTGGTGTTGTTGCCATGGTCACTGGTGGTGTCGCCATGTGCCTGGTGTGTGCCAGTCGTGTGCCAGACTGGTGTTGTGCCATGGTGCACTTGGTGTTGTGCCATGGTGCACTTGGTGTTGTTGCCATGGTGCCTGGTGTTGTCGCCATGGTGCCTGGTGTTGTGCCATGGTGCACTTGGTGTTGTGCCATGGTGCACTTGTGGTGTGCCATGTCCGGTGTGCCATGGTGCACTTGGTGTTGTTGCCATGGTCACTTGGTGTGTCCATGGTCACTTGGTGTTGTGCCATGGTGCCTGGTGTGTGCCATGGTGCACTTGGTGTTGCCATGGTGCACTTGGTGTGTTGCCATGGTGCACTTGGTGTTGTTGCCATGGTGCACTTGGTGTTGTTGCCATGGTGCACTTGGTGTGTGCCATGGTGCACTTGGTGTTGTTGCCATGGTGCACTTGGTGTTGTGCCATGGTGCACTTGGTGTTGTCGCCATGGTGCACTTGGTGTTGTCGCCATGGTGCACTTGGTGTTGTTGCATGGTGCCTGGTGTGGTGTGCCATGGTGCACTTGGTGTTGTTGCCATGGTGCACTTGGTGTTGTTGCCATGGTGCACTTGGTGTTGTCGCCATGGTGCACTTGGTGTTGTGCCATGGTGCACTTGGTGTTGTTGCCATGGTGCACTTGGTGGTGTTGCCATAGTACACTTGGTGTGGCCATGGTGCACTTGGTGTTGTTGCCATGGTGCACTTGGTGTTGTCGCCATGGTGCACTTGGTGTTGCCATGGTCCTTGTGTTGCCATTACACTTGGTGTGTGCCATGGTGCACTTGGTGTTGTTGCCATGGTGCACTTGGTGTTGTTGCCATGGTGCACTTGGTGTTGTTGCCATGGTGCACTTGGTGGTGTTGCCATGGTGCACTTGGTGGTTGTTGCCATGGTGCACTTGGTGTTGTTGCCATGGTGCACTTGGTGGTGTTGCCATGGTGCACTTGGTGTGTTGCCATGGTGCACTTGGTGGTGTTGCCATGTCACTTGGTGTTGCCATGGTGCACTTGGTGTTGTTGCCATGGTGCACTTGGTGGTGTTGCCATAGTCACTTGGTGTGTTGCCATGTCACTTGGTGTGTTGCCATGGTACACTTGGTGTTGTGCCATGTACACTTGGTGGTGTGCATGTCACTTGGTGTGTTGCCATGGTACACTTGGTGTGTTGCCATGGTCACTTGGTGTGTTGCCATAGTACACTTGGTGGTGTTGCCATGGTCACTTGGTGTTGTTGCCATGGTGCACTTGGTGTGTGCCATAGTACACTTGGTGTGTTGCCATGGTCACTGGTGTGTCCATGTCCGGTGTTGCCATGGTGCACTTGGTGTGTGCCATGGTCACTTGGTGTGTTGCCATGGTCACTTGGTGGTGTTGCCATAGTACACTTGGTGTGTTGCCATAGTACACTTGGTGTGTGCCATGGTCACTTGGTGTTGTCGCCATGGTGCACTTGGTGTGTGCCATGTCACTTGGTGTTGCCATGGTGCACTTGGTGGTGTTGCCATGGTACACTTGGTGGTGTTGCCATAGTACACTTGGTGGTGTTGCCATGGTACACTTGGTGGTGTTGCCATAGTACACTTGGTGTTGTAGTCCTGGCCATGGTACACTTGGTGGTGTTGCCATGTACACTTGGTGGTGTTGCCATAGTACACTTGGTGGTGTTGCCATAGTACACTTGGTGGTGTTGCCATAGTACACTTGGTGTTGTTGCCATAGTACACTTGGTGTTGCCATAGTACACTTGGTGTTGTGCCATAGTACACTTGGTGGTGTTGCCATAGTACACTTGGTGTGTTGCCATAGTACACTTGGTGTTGTGCCATGTACACTTGGTGTTGTGCCATAGTACACTTGGTGTGTTGCCATAGTCACTTGGTGGTGTTGCCATAGTACACTTGGTGGTGTTGCCATAGTACACTTGGTGGTGTTGCCATAGTACACTTGGTGGTGTTGCCATGGTACACTTGGTGGTGTTGCCATAGTACACTTGGTGGTGTTGCCATGGTACACTTGGTGGTGTTGCCATAGTACACTTGGTGTTGTTGCCATAGTACACTTGGTGGTGTTGCCATAGTACACTTGGTGGTGTTGCCATAGTACACTTGGTGTTGTCGCCATAGTACACTTGGTGTTGTCGCCATAGTACACTTGGTGTTGTTGCCATAGTACACTTGGTGGTGTTGCCATAGTACACTTGGTGGTGTTGCCATAGTACACTTGGTGGTGTTGCCATAGTACACTTGGTGTTGTTGCCATAGTACACTTGGTGGTGTTGCTATAGTACACTTGGTGTTGTCGCCATAGTACACTTGGTGGTGTTGCCATAGTACACTTGGTGGTGTTGCTATAGTACACTTGGTGTTGTCGCCATGGTGCAGTTGTTGTCGCCATTGAGCAAAGGGGAACCTTCACTTGTCAGTTGCTGTGGGAATCTTGTCAAATTGTTCCACGACCCTTCACCTAGTAATAGTTAACTTAGGTTTAAAATTTGAAGCCAATAGCCTAAAACGCTCTGTAATTATAAACGAAAGCCTTGGAAAATGTTAGTGAAAGAGAATAACACTAACAATATGCCGGTTATGGCATTATGTTATACAGTATTTAAAAGTTCACAAAACGTGTGAAAATTAAAAGTGCTATAAAAATAAGAGTTACTATTTCTGTTTTGTTTTTGCAGTTATGTTCTATTAAATTCCTTACAATCCTAAAATGATTGTTATTTAAAAAGTCTTATTTGACAATTTTTTTCCATAAAGTTGTCAAAATACACCAACGTTTAAATGTTTGAAGCCGAGCAGTAGAATCATTCTCTAGATATTACATGGAAACTATTTGTTTTGAATAAAAAAATGTCACTTCAAAATTTACATCTCAAAGTGCAAGCTAAGCTTGCTTTAAATAAGCTCACTATACACCCTTTTGAAGCCTATTAGAAAAACAAATCTGCACTAATTGTTCTGAATCCAGCTATCCCAATTTTTTAGCAGTTTTATTAAGAATTTAAATTTACACTTATACATTCTAAACTTATAAGGTGTCATTCTTCTTAATGAATGCATCAATCAATATCAGTAGTTAATAAAATTGGCAAACTGAGACTTATGCAACCTAATAGCAGCGCGAGTCTTTGTGGGAAACACACCAGGGATGAAAATTTGAAACTGATCAGAAAAGATATTCACCAGGCACTGTACGGATTATAACAATTCAAAGTTTTATAAAGTTATATAGTATATTGACAAATCTGGCCGTATAGAGCGTAAACTTAATGGGTACTATCCTGTTTGTAAGATACATTGAAGCCATTCACAAGAGGTAGACTCGAAGAAATTTAACTTAACATTAATAATAAATTCACACTATTTTAAGAATAAAATCGGCAGATGTGCAACTTCACCATTGAATTTCACTCTCCTCCTCCTACCCTTAGACATTTTTGAACGTTTGAAGCCAAGCAACAGAATTTTAGAATGTATATTGAGCCTTTCCAGGAAGCCGGGAATGGGTTCTACAACTTTGGATATAGGGCAAATTCGAAGTCAGTCGGGTGAAACCTAGTGTTATGTGCAAAATAAAGAAAAGTTGGAGCGGGGGGAATGAAAGAAAAAAATTCAGGCACCTACATGTGGCTCTCTTTGGGGATACCTAATAAACAACTAGAACTTTCAAGACAGACACTGAGCCAGTGATGATACACTTTGTCACTTGTCCCCTGGCTGGAATACTGCTATATACTGACGGCCACTTCAAGGCAGGCGAGACTGCCGAGTTGGGAAACGTAGAGGAGACTGTCACAGCTCGTATACACTCAAGCTTCCTAAGTATTGGGTACGCGTGATGTTACGTACCTTTACCTTTGAAGAGTTTCGAGAGTATCTACTCTCTGAGCCCGGCCATGGGCCAGGCTCGTCTGGTGCTTGCCTGGTCAACCAGGCTGTTGCTGCTGGAGGCCCGCTGCCCCACATATCCATCACAGCCTGGTTGATCTGGCACCTGGTGAAGATATTTGTCCAGTTTCCTCTTGAAGGCTTCTACACTGGTTCCAGCCGTGTTTCGGATATCTTCTGGTAAGATGTTGAATAGTCTGGGACCCCGGATGTTAATACAGTGCTCCCGTATTGTCCCCACCGCACCCCTGCTCCTCACTGGGTTTATTTTACACTTTCTCTCATATCTCTCACTCCAGTATGTTGTTATGGCAGTGTGCAGATTTGGGACCAGGCCCTCAAGTACTTTCCATGTATATATTATCATGTACTCTCTCTCCTCCGCTCCAATGAGTACATGTGCAAGACTTGAAGGCGTTCCCAATAATTTAGATGTTTCAATGGCTCAATGTGAGCCGTAAACGATCTCTGGATTTGTTCCAGCTCTGCTATTTCTCCTGCCCTGAACGGGGCCGTCAGCACTGAGCAGTATTCTAAGTGAGGGAGCACTAGCGATTTGAATAGTGTCACCATCGGCATTATTTCCCTTGTTTTGAAAGTTCTCAATACCCACCCGTCATCTTCCTGGCTGTTGTGATCTTTGTCTTGTTATGGTCTTTAAACGACAGATCAGCAGACATAATTATTCCCAAGTCCTTTACGTGTTCCTTTCGTTCTATGTGGTGACCCTCTTGCGTTTTGTATATAGTGTTCCTTTTGAGTTCTTCATTTTTTCCATACCTAAGCAGCTGAAACTTATCACCATTGAACGTCATGTTGTTCTCCACTGCCCATTGGAAGACCCTGCTTATGTCCTCCTGTAATTTTTCAGTGTCCTCTACCGTAGTGACTTTCATGTTTATTTTAGTGTCATCTGCAAATGATGATACAACAGTGTGCTGGGTGTTTTTATCTGTCTGCTATGAGGATGAGAAACAGCAGAGGTGCCAGGACAGTGCCTTGGGGCACTGAGCTTTTGACCTCGCTGATGCTGGATCTTGCCCTGTTTCCTAAACTGTAAAATCCTGAATGGACTGGCCCACACCTGAACACCGAAATCACTCCGCGTGATAAGAGAGTTGGCAGACAGTACAAACTACCTCCATTAAAAAGCAGAGGTGCGACAAGTACACACAAAGAGGCCAATGAGAGGCCCCAGGCCCTTCAACTCCCACCGTGCATATGGGGACTTACTAACGAACATCGAGCGGTTCATAAATCAGTCCATTAACCTTTTATATACTACTACATATAATCTAAGGAACTGCTATCATTAAGCCCTATATTATATCGTAGAATTATTTATCCTTTAGATATTTAGACTTTTAATTGTAAAGTTAGCTATACTGTCTATTGACACAGTGAAAGATGTCGCTAATATCGCCGGTGGCGTATTAATTCTTCGGAATGTTATGTACTGCTTTTATGGCGGTATACTGACTCCCAGGATGAGTGGCGGCGCTGCAAAATAAACTCAACCCTCACGACAAAATCTAATCTATAAATGTGTAGTATGTTTTAATTACCACCTTAAATTATTATATCAGTTAACTGAACTTCATAACTGTACATTGTTGTTTTAATTTATGTCATTGTGATAATATATAAGATTCATACAATCAGGGAAGTCTTGCCACCACCCCCTCCTTTTTTTTATACAGTAAAGAAAGACCTGTGCGAATAGTCATGTGACTTTGTTTGTAAGACTTTCGTAATGTCATTTTTCTTCCAGGTAAGTTGATGCTTTAGAAGAATTTTAGCCCGTAAAGATCATAAAATTAAAGCAGTGTGTGTACTCGTAGTGGAACATAGCAGAAACGTAATAAAGACGGCAAGGTTTATGTTTAGCTTTAACCACGGTAGTAGAGCGTTACGAGAGAACAGGGAGGCACATCTAGTCTCACCTGGACCCTAAAACTACCAGAACCAAGGAAAGGCGCTTCACTGTAGCAGAGAGAATAAAGAGCACGCTAGAAAGCGATCCTAGAGGGAGCAACGCTGGGTGATGGAGGGAGCAACGCTGGGTGATGGAGGGAGCAACGCTGGGTGATGGAGGGAGCAACGCTGGGTGATGGAGGGAGCAACGCTGGGTGATGGAGGGAGCAACGCTGGGTGATGGAGGGAGCAACGCTGGGTGATGGAGGGAGCAACGCTGGGTGATGGAGGGAGCAACGCTGGGTGATGGAGGGAGCAACGCTGGGTGATGGAGGGAGCAACGCTGGGTGATGGCACAAAGATAACAAGCAGGTTGACACATTAAGTGGAGGATTTTGAAAGTTGAGTATGAGGAGAAGCAGAGGACTGAATAGGGTGGAGGGTGCAACGTCTGGTGAGGGTAACAAAAGAACACCTTAAAGTTGCAGGAATGAAAGTTACAAATGGACGAAACAGAGGTAAAAAATGTGAGGGTAACAAAGAACACCTAAGAAGTGCTGCAGGTAAGAAGTACAATGACCCGAGTATAATGTGAGGGTAACAAAGAACACCTAAGAAGTGCTGCAGGTAAGAAGTACAATGACCCGAGTATAATGTGAGGGTAACAAAGAACACCTAAGAAGTGCTGCAGGTAAGAAGTACAATGACCCGAGTATAATGTGAGGGTAACAAAGAACACCTAAGAAGTGCTGCAGGTAAGAAGTACAATGACCCGAGTATAATGTGAGGGTAACAAAGAACACCTAAGAAGTGCTGCAGGTAAGAAGTACAATGACCCGAGTATAATCGATAAAACTTGCGTGAAGTATCCAAGAAGGAGCCTCACGGTGTGAGAGGAGCGGTTTTTATGTGCGTATAGTCCTTACACAATGTGTTTATGAAAGATGCGTGAAGTGTGGGTGTGGTTGGAAGAGAAACTGGAGCCATAGTGCCTTGGGCGTAACTGCGGGGTCCCTCGTGTACACTCTTGGTTAGCAGCTTCACTGCCGCTGACCAGTTATTCATTACTGCCCTCGCACACGACTAGATAGTGATACTGCTTAAAAGACTTTGTCGTTTCACAAGCTTACTAAACATAGTCGTTATGGTTTTTACTAAAAGTATGCGTTGTGTGACCCTTACGGGTTTAGCGCTTGATTTGCAGCTGTTGCTGCTGTTTGCTGCTGCTGCTGGTGATAAGTTTTATCTGCTTATACATAGAACTCAAAAGGGACAATGTATAAAATCTGGGAAAGTTCTGGGAGTAATCTCAACTGAATTTTCTTTGTAAGAGCAATGAAGCAAATGACGTGAACGTCAGGAATATAACGGCATGGATAATGAGAACTTTAAAAACAACGTAATAGTGTCAGTATTCAAATCGATTGTGCCCTGTCGCTGAGTATTGTTGAGTGTTGACGGCTTTATTCATGGCAGGATAGATATCAGAACTGGGACAGATTGAGAGATCATAAACGACCCACGTAAAGCCAATAAAGCATTGAAATTGCTAGGAACGTCTCAGAATCAAAATGTACTTGCTGGAGAGAAGATAGGTTTGATAAAATGTACATGGAAAGTACTTGAGAACAGTCTCAAATCTACATACTGCCATAACATACTGGAGTGAGAAATATAGAAGAAAGTGTAAAATAAACCCGTGTAAGGCAGGGTCGGCGTGGCCACAGTAGGAGAATATTGTATAATCTGTGGTACCACTAGATATCAGAAACAAGTTATGGATTAAATGTAGAAGTCTTTAGAGTTCAGCAGCCACAGACGCCGCCCTTGTTACTACTACAGTAAGGATGTTAAACTTGTAATATGTGATAGTGAGAGGGTATGGATGCACACGTTGTCATCCTGTCCGCTCCCTCCCACTGTTTCTCCCTCACTCCATCCCTCCCACTGTTTTTCCCTCACTCCATCCCTCCCACTGTTTGTCCCTCACTCCATCCCTCCCACTGTTTGTCCCTCACTCCATCCCTCCCACTGTTTGTCCCTCACTCCATCCCTCCCACTGTTTGTCCCTCACTCCATCCCTCCCACTGTTTGTCCCTCACTCCATCCCTCCCACTGTTTGTCCCTCACTCCATCCCTCCCACTGTTTTTCCCTCACTCCATCCCTCCCACTGATTCTCCCTCACTCCATCCCTCCCACTGTTTCTCCCTCACTCCATCCCTCCCACTGATTCTCCCTCACTCCATCCCTCCCACTGTTTCTCCCTCACTCCATCCCTCCCACTGTTTCTCCCTCACTCCATCCCTCCCACTGTTTCTCCCTCACTCCATTCTTCCCACTCTTTCTCCCTCGCTACATTCCTCCATTCTCTTGTTTTTTATTTAGATTTGTATACATAGCATACAAATCTTGTTCTTGATTGCACGAGGTGTTGTGGCCACAAAATACACATCAATACCTTGAGTAGCTTTAAAAATTGGTTGAACAAATTTATGGTCAAGAAAAGCTGGATTGATGATGATCTGTCTGTGACTCGATAAAGCCCACTGCGTGGGCGAAACGTTGTCAATAAAGGATCACATTATACTGCTTATGTGTTTATTTTTCCATTGTGTCGGTATTTTATACCATTTATTTCCATGATGGACCTGCTGAGCTTTGACCAGTAAGTCTACCGCACTGCTTCATTCTTATGCACTTTTTTTCTTTGATTATTTTTAAGTTTTTTTTTTTGTGGGGGGGTGGGTATGCACTCATAACTCGCAGGGTATAATTATGCATATTTATTTGGGAAAATGCGACTAATGGCCGGTAATATAAGTTATAAGCGCCTATTATATATTATTACTTATGTATTAATAAAGCATGATGACAAATATGTAAGTGGGAGGGGCTGGGTTTGATTGGTGTCGTGGGTACGGGTGTGAATTTTGGGGTAGCTTTGGGAAGGGCTGGTTTTGTATGGGCCAGTAGGCCTTCTGCAGTGTTCCTCCATTTTATGTTCTAAAGGCCACAATATAGCAAAAGGTGCAGCAGTGTATCTCAGGTACACTGCTGCAGTTGCTTTATTGTATACCTCCGGGTTTTTTCCTACCCAGGTATACCGCTGCATCTGCTGTATTTTGTGGCCATTTTCATAGTGTTTTATTATAATATAAAAACATAATGTATAATAAAAACTTGTAATTACATTAAAAAAGATTGCTGTGGGTAGGATTCGAACCCGCGCCGGAGAATACTATAATTACATAAAACAAAAAGAATAGATACCGACAGATAGGTTTAGAAAGACACTTATGCAAACACTAAGACATATTTATTAGAAAGTGTTTGGGTCCTGGGACCTTGATCACTTCTAACATAGAGGTTAAAAAGACAGTATGACAGAAGTGATGAAGGTCCAGGACCGAAACGTTTTCTAATAAATGTGTCTTAGTGTTTGTAGATGAATGGTTCAGAGAACCGACAAGTTGATAAATTAGACACATATGCAACACTTGGGTATCTTTAATGAGGAAACGTTTCGCCACACAGTGGCCTCATCAGTCCAACCTTTGGACGAAGACCTACTTACACTAGTGGATAGTTCCACTGTGATCCCGCCGCCTCCTGCTTCCACTCACCTGTCTACAGTATATAAGCCACTTCTCCCACCATATGCTGTACTTCCTACAAGTGATAGACTGTACACATCGACTCCAGACTGAGGGACTGATTACCTCAAACTACTACTCTCCTTATTACTTTCTGCTTTGTATTGGACTGATGAACCCACTGTGTGGCGAAACGTTTCCTCATTAAAGATACCCATGTGTTGCACATGTGTCTTATTTATCAACATGTCTTAGTGTTTGCTTAAGTGTGTTTCTAAACCAATCATGTGTTGCTGTATTGTGTATATTGTGTGTGTTGCCCTTGCTGTCCTACCGACACTAGTTGCTCAAATAAATTATCTACTCTTATACTGAACGACTGAAACAAAAACGTTTATATTTTTCTTTAATTATAAAAAAAAATGTATTACTGTATGGCTCCTGTTTTAAATTTTCCAACACAAATATATAAACAGTTATATTTAATAAATGATCATTGCAAAACTTTAAGGTTCAAACATTTTCCAATATATATTCAAATCCAAAGCCCATGAGAAGTGATTTATAATTATGCAGCTATTGTGTGTGTGTGTTAATATTAGTCATGAATTTTCTATAGCCATTAGTTATATTTATAACACGAATGATGTTGCAGAAAACTTGAATTTTGACAATATCAGATTATAGGAAAACAAGTAACCATGCAAAGAGAAAAATATTTGACACTTCCACACATGGACATCAGTTGGCAAGAGCTGAGAGACAGGGAAGGCACTGTCAGCGGCTCGTGGGCGACCTTTTACATCTTACTGAAAAACCCAATTATTGAAGAAAGATGTACTGTCTCGATTGGTTGAGCGTCAATATTATCAGCATTACGGAAACAATCATCACAACATTGCTCATAAACTCTCGAAACTCATCAAAAGTATTTCAGAGACTTTCTTCTTTCCTTTCAACACGTCGGCCGTTTCCCACTAAAGCGGGGTGGCCCAAAAGGAAAAACGAAAGTATTCTCCTTTTACATTTAGTAATATATAGAGGAGAAGGGGTTACTAGCCCCTTGCTCCCAGCATTTTAGTCGCCTCCTACGACACGCATGGATTTCAGAGACATATCCTCAAAATTGACAAGCCTCCAGGTGTAGCTATTTTCATTGATATATGACTAACAGCTTTCAAAGTGTGCGCTTCAGCAGACTTATCAGTTATCACAACCAGTTATTTATGGGCACTAACTTTAGCGGTGTCATAATGATATACAAGGCGGCGAGGTGGGAGCAATGACATGAAACGAACCTTAAGTAACGTAAAACTTGGAGGAGAGTGACAAGTGTGCTGCTCTCATATGTACCACCAAGAATGATAAAGGCAAGAAATATAAACATGAAAACTTTATCTTAAGATGAATGCTTTTCCCCCCTCCACCCCCTCTCTCTCACTCACTCACTCACCTACCTACCTAACATTTATTTTTCCAAATACGCACTCTCTCCAACCAAGCAATAATATATTGTTTATTGTCGAACTCTTCACCCATTCAAGTGTAATATTTGAAGCTTTAACGGAGACCCAGAAGACTGGAAAGAAACACTCCCTAGAAAAAAGGAAAACACAAATTTATTAAATCTTAGATAATTCAGGAGAAAGTGGAAGCAAAAAGCCATCTCTGAAAATTACAATGCAACATTTTTTTTTCATATGCGAAATCTGGGGCAAAAATCACATCCAGCATCGGGCTCTTGTTTAAAGGCGATGGAACTTTAATTAACAACAACTAAAAAATGAGTGAACTACTGAAAGCGTAATGTAAGGTCGTTTTAGGTGCACTGGAAGACAAATTGTAGGGTAGTGCACATTATTATTATTATTATAATCAAATAGAAGCGCTAAACCACAGGGGTTATACAGCCGGGGGTAGTGCACAGATTTTGCAGAAGCCTTCAGCAAGTGCGACCATGGTGAAATAGCACAAAAATGAAAGCAAAAGAAAAACAAATGAATAAGTGTCCAGATGGATATTTAACGTCATAACAAATATAACTTAAGAGTAAGAGTGATCAGACTAATATCAGAGACTGCCACAGTGAAGAGCTCTGTTCATGGAAGTGCAGTTGTCGCTCCAAGTTTCTTTCTCATAACCAACATAGACAGGGAAGTGCATCACAGCACCGTATCATCCTTTGCAGACAATGCTATAATTTGTACAAGACTGGTATTCATTGAGGATGCAAGAAATCTCCAAGCTGATACAAGCCAAGTCTACCAGTGCTCCAAAAATAATATAATGTTCAATAAGAACAAATTACCGTTGTTTTCTATGGAAAAAAACAAGGAAATAAAAACCGGAACAGAGTATAAAACAAACTCAAATCACAAGATACAGCGAAAAATTAATGTGAGGAACTTAGGATTAATACTGGAGAAGATCCCACATTCAAGGAGCACACCAAAGTTACTAACAGAACCGCAAGGAACATGATGACCGGGATAGCTAGACTTGTTGCAATGCCTAGCCAGTTGAGATACTCTCAGGCATCTAAATTACTGGAACTACATGAAGTCCTTCAGATTGTAGTTCTTGGGACGTAGACGAGAAAGATGCATCGTAATTCACACCTGAAAAATTTGTAAGAGGTACTGGTCCCAAATCTGCACACCGAAATCACTCCTTACGAAAGCAAAAATTTGACAGTGTAAAATAGCATCATTGAAAAGCAGGGGTGGAGTGAGCACACTAAGAAATAGCTAAGTGTTAAAGGACCAAGATTCTTCAATATCTAAAAGGAATTACCAACAGACCCTAGCTGTGCTCGCAATGGAACTGGATAAGTTCCTTGATCGGCCGGGACATAGTACATACCCTGGATCCATGCAGCTAGCATCAAACAGCCTGGTTGATCAAGCCATCACCCACAGAGTCTGGTCTGGGAATAGGCCATGGGGGGCAGTGGCCAATGAAATTGTTTTCAGGTAACCTTCAGGTTGACTCTTGCCACTTTAATTCTATTTATTTTTTTATAGCTTTTCCCGTCATTCTCTGTTTCACTACATTTCTCTCAGAACATTTTTCATGTTACAGGAGTCTCCTTCTTCTGTAGTTCCATTTTCTTTTACTCCCTCTATTTCTTTTTTAATTCTCATTTATGCTAGATAATCATAACCTATTACATGATCGCTGGCACCTAGTTGCTTCCTCTAAGTAATTTCAGATGTATTCATTTTGTGTAAAGCCAGATTAAATCTTGCCGGCTTATTATCTCCTGTTTTCCCCTCTTGTTTCCTTCGCAGGTTGGCTACAAAAAATATAATCCTTCGTTACTGCTAGCCTATGTTTCTAGTCCTCCATGAGCGTTCCAGTAATCTTAGTAATGGGAGTTCCGCATTGTTTCCCATATGGGAATCACTGTCCTGTTGATCATACTCCTCCCTATGTCTCCTATTGTTTAGTGCTGAATTATATATCACTTTTACTATCACTTTCGCCACTTCAGATATTGCAGTGTTTGTCAAATATGCAATATCTTCGGACCCTTGGTTTTACTTCTTTCTTTTTCCCTTCCTTTCTCACTCTTTCCTCCTCTTACGTGTATCCCTGTTTCTTTCGTTCCTCCTCCATCTTATAATAATATGTCAAAGTTGTGAGATTCCCTCAGATTTTTTCTTCTCTTCTCATTACAGAGTTTCTTGTTTCTGATTTCCTAAACATAATTTGCAATGGACTTGTCATTCCCCCTCTAAATATGTTCCTACTTTTAAAAAATGCAAATTTTGCATGTCCCACTTGCAATTTTCATTTCTTTCATCAGACTTTTTTTCCCCTCCTTCTTCTATGCTTTCCTCTCAGGTTATCCTCATTCAACCTGAACACTTGGAAATTTTTGGGAAATAAAAATTGGAATGAAGTTATAAATTAACTCATACTCCCTAGAGTGTTAGATAATGTTAAGGAAGTTAGGTGTGATAATGTCATATCTCACAGTCAAGCGTTATCATCACAATCTCAAGGTGTGATAACGTCATATCTCACAGTCAAGCGTTATCATCACAATCTCAAGGTGTGATAACGTCATATCTCACAGTCAAGCGTTATCATCACAATCTCAAGGTGTGATAATGTCATATCTCACAGTCAAGCGTTATCATCACAATCTGCAGCAAAGCGAGAGATGCCAAGTCAGTGATACACTAAAACACGTGTACTCTCCATATCGGAATATTGCTGTATACTAACATTCCCTTTTACGACAGACAGACGTACAAATCAAGAGAATGTACAGAGAACTTAGTGAAATTACAAATTCGGCAAACACTTAAAATATTGGTAATGCCCGACGTTTTATGAACTGCACTCCCTGGAACGTAGGCATGAAATATATATCACAACTTACACCTAGATAATTCTGGAAATTGCTCAATAAGAAAAAAAGAACCTGGACAGACAGTGAAAAAGACCTCCAGTGAAAAGTGAGGGTGCAACAAGGGCACTAAGAGAAATCTCGGTAAGTGTAGAGGGTGCAACACTTCTCCGCGTCCTCGAATTTACTTGTAGACAGTTTTGGGGGTCAATGTTCCCTGCAGCCTGGGCTCAGACCAGGCTTTCCAGTGAAGGGCTTGATGAACCAAACTATTGGTACTAGCAGCACGCAGTCTAATGTATTCAACAGCCCAGCTGATCACGAACTTACTTAAGGAACTTATGCCTACACATATAAGGGCAGTTACTAACAGACCCCTGTCATCAAAAGGAACTTTACAAGTTCCTCAAGTCAGTATAAGTACTGGGTTGCTTGGACTCAGGCCGGCAGCTTGATTCTAACCAGGCCATCAACCAGACACGGGAGAAGTGGCTCGTGTAATAAACTACGGGTAGTAATAATAATGACCTATTTACAAAAGTATTGTTCTATATTAATAGTAATATTTTCGTTTCACATTTTACGTATTCAAGCACATATAAATTAAAATGAACTAAGCCTCGAAATTGTTAGATTAATTTAAAATGCACAACATGCATGGTGTGGACAGAAAGTGTGAGCTACACATAGCGGTAGCTTGGGCGACCATGTACGTGCTCAACACACACATTATTAGTAAAGGGACTATACCAAAACATTGCCCATACCGAAACCATCAAAATTAACTTTTACTTTGGCATATCCTGTATATATGGTTTGTCATCTCAAGGAATATACCGTATACACTATACACTAAAAATAGTCTTTTGGTTGAGTAAACACAACGTAATCAAGATCGTTTTTCACTGTGTTCTAACTGTGTTCTAACCCTAGTGGTTAACCTTTATTTTCTTTTATAGTACATTGCGTTCATTTCCTTTAATAGCTAAATTGGAAAGGAACGTCCTTGTATTAAGATTTGTTTGTATATTTATATTTATTGTGGCCACAATTAGTTACATATGTTACTTTAGGTTACCGGTCTGCGTACCGTAGAATCGTAATAGTTAAGAGTATAAACTCCGTACGGTTGTTAACCCCCCCCCCCCCTCTCCGTGTCAATGCGTGTTTATAGTCACGTGACCTACCTAACCTCCACGCTCGCTATAGCGCTGTAGTCAGTTGCAGATACCAACCAACGGGTCAACACTCTTGCTCTGGTCTTACCAACGGACTGATTGTTGGTGTTCTTCAAACGTATATTCTGTTAAATGCTATAATACTTTGACTGATCTAGTAGGTGTACTAGATATTCTCTCTGTAACCATGTATTTTAAGGCATAATCTAAGCACTTGTTGTAATGGAACGTGCAGTAAGGATTCTTGACCGAGATATGGTATAATGCTATAACCCTACGTGCCTTATGTTTGGTATTATCTATTTTAATAATGCATTAAAATAAGTTTTTATGACGATTATTATTTTCCCTCAAACTCTGTCTGAAATTGTTATGCTGTATTCCAAAAGGAAAGTATATACTTAAGGTCGTTTAAAGACTTGGGAGTGTAACACGACCCATTAGTCAAATTGAAGTATCTAAGCAGTTGTTTTCCTTACCACTGTAGGGGGTCCAAGACTAACTGCCTCCCATCATACATAAGGGGGATTACCAACACACACCTGGCATATACCTTTGATGAGTTTCGAGAGTCTTTCTACTCCCGGAGCCCAGCCATGGGCCAGGCTCTGGCTGTCTTCAAACGGAAGCTGGAGAGGCATCTAAAGTCAGTTCCTGACCAGCCGGGCTGCGGTTCGTTCGTCGGTTTGCGTGGGGCCAGCAGTACCAGCCTGGATAATCAGGCTCTGATCCACCGCGAGGCCTGGTCATGGACTGGGCCGCGGGGGCGTTGAGCCCCGAAACACCCTCCAGGTATACCAGCATTCCAGTCGTCTTGGGAGGGACGTCATATCCAAGATTTCAAAGCCGGGTGTAATGTTTGGTGGTTTCTTGGTGTTGGTGTTCTCCGCACGGAACATTGCGTGAAAGTGGCTAGTTACACCAGTGTGCTTTCTTAATGGAGACACACAAACCAGCCTTGCGTAGTGGCTTCGCTGCTGCAGCCAACACCACATTCACCACCTCCCAGGAACATCCTTGCTTCTCTGCCTTCATTATGAGGACCTTTCATGATACTTGAATATGCGCAAGCAAGCGCGCACATGCACTGTCTGTCGGTATCAGCCAAAAATATGGTATCGTCCCATCCCATATATATAATATGCCGTGCCGAATAGGCAAGATTTTCGATTTTGGTTTGAATAGCAACGCTCTTCTTGCCGAATAAGGCAAGCGAAAAATTTTATACGCAATAATTTCGCAAAAATAATTCTAGTTGTACTGAATGTTTTCCCTCAGTCTCAGCAAGGCGTCCCTCTGATTGAATTTGATGAGATTACTTACTCATTTCTGCAACCTTGCAAGCTCCTGATGTGTTAATTGCAGCACGAAAGGCCTAGAGCTATCATTCAATAACCACAGTAAAAAATTAATGAAATTCCAAGCGCTTTCGGTATTTCTAATATCAGTGATAATGCGAGAAACCACGAAAGCGCTTGGAATTTCACTATTTTGTTTTTTACTGTGGTTATCTTCCTGGGAGGATGGAAATATTCAGCTCGATGTCTCTCACAATTTTTGTGCTTCATCAGGAGCTATGTAATGTTACAAGACCTGCAACTGATAGGATGAGGTGTAAGTTCTCTCAGAGGTAAGATAACGTGGTAACTCTGTCCCAGTCCACCTTAGTGTGAAGGCCAGGCGATAATCACGCACCATGTTCCCTCATTACCTATGTGAGGTAGGGGGAGGACCCTTCGACCACACAGGCATATGTCATCTATGATAATTTTTATTTTGCTCTGTCAGCTACTACTGTGTTCTGTTAATCAGAAAATTAATAATTTACCCACCCTTGCGAAATCCATGCAGACCACATCTACGTTTTAGTTTTCTTCCAATGCCTCCACAATTCTGTCATAGTGATATAGTAGCTGTGACAAGCATGATCTTCCTGCTCTAAAATTATGCTTGACTGGGCTGTGTAGGTTTTGCTGTCCCGTAAAGTTTGTAATTTCATGTCTCGTCACCCTTTCAAAGACTAATGGTGAGCAACGTTAGAACTGCTAGTCTAAAAACTAGGGATCTACTGCATCTTTATGCAAAGGAACTACGTCCGCACTCTTTAATGCCTCTGGGATTTTACCGATATTCAAACTCTTCCTCCAAAGAATACCAAGTGCTCGTGCTAATGGTATTTTGCACTTTATAAATAAGGAATTCCACAAATTCAGTCCAGGTACTGCATGAGTGGACACGTTTTCCATTTCTTTTTCAAATTCTTTAGTATTTGTACTTATGTCATTTATGTGGCCTTCAGGGGTAATAAAAAATGCATTCTCCACCCAGCTCCACCCTGCTTTTGTTTAGTGAATTGCTGAACATTGATTTATATTGGTGTTTTAGAATTTCGTTCATTTCCTTTTCATCATCAGTGAATGAAGCTCATGTGAGTAATGGTGCAAATCTGTAAGCAATTCTTAACTTAGATTTTCCGTTAGTGTAGAAATATTTGGCGTTTCTAGTAATATATTGGACAACTTTTTGTTGTTCCCTTGTGTTTCTGTCAGACATGAAAACTTGAAAGCTTTTTTGTTCTTACTAGGTAATTTCTGGGCAACTATTATCCTTCATTTGTTGAAAGATGTGAGACAGTATTCACATTTTGAAGAAGTTCAGAAACCTTTTTTCTTCGTCTGACCATTCTTCTTCACACACTTTCTGTATTTGACATTTTAGGATCTTTAAGTGGTATATATTTTACCACTTCTGCGTTCACCTTTTTCCAATACCAGTGAGTGTTTAAGGTGCTCATGGCTGTTTCCCAGAGTGTCTGATACTTTTGTTTATTTTGTCAGAATCAGTTCTCTGATTGTTGAAGTTCAATTTACTGAACATCCCTTCTCGGATACTATTAAAGGAGTTTTACACCACTGCATTTATTCTTGGTTGTATTTCTATGTTATGATCAGAGTGTATGGTTTTTGTTATATTTGTGAGGATCAAATCCAGTATACTTTCATTTCTAGTGGGTTCTGTAATCTGTTGGTTCAGTGCAATATTTCACAAAGCCCCATTAGCTCTCTGGTATGTATCTGTTGAGTTAATGTGATTTCCAGGACTATGTCTAGTACAACACCTTGATTTGCCATCTTCCATTTCAAATACAGGAAATTGAAAACTCCGAAGACAATATTTTTGGTGGAGGATTCTCAAGGTTCTTTGTGAAAATTATTTTTATATTTAAAGTTATATCCACTGATAAATATTTAACTCCCTATGTTGACACTGCTTCAGGGATCATTGCCTTTGTAGGTCACTCTCTACTTTTGTCACATCAGCAAAGCAAAACTAGCACAAGCACCGGCGCATGGCGGCGGTCTGCAAAACTTGGTGCTTTTGGGAGGCAAGACCCAGTGGGTGCACGCGCGCACCCACAGAAAAGTAATTACACTGGCAAGTGATACCAGCCACTCCAGCTCTTCTGGACTACCCGTGCTGGCCTTGAGAACGCTCTAGTTCGGTGGGTCAACAGGAAGAGGGCACCACCTCCAGTTATAACTGCAATAAAAGAGCAAGAGGCAGAGTTATGTCACAGGGAAGAGGAACTGGATGGGTAGGGAGGAACCGGAGGGGTAGAGAGGCACTGGTTCCCGTATATTAAAAGTTGTGTCATTTTTACAGCAATAAAAATTAGAAACCGTACTACAATTGTATATGCATAGTTTTGCGTATGTATGTATCAGTGTACAGAATAATAACTGTTGAAATAAATACTCAAATACAACAGAAGTAATGGGTGATTAGGTATCCCCTGATTTTTTTTCTCCTCCATCCCAAGTTTTCCTTCATTACTTTAAAATGCTTCATCCTATCATATTTTTAAACGTTGGTGTACTCTAAGTAGGGAAGAGTTCATGCAACCATTGGTATATTAAGGTGATCTCTGCTAAATGTTACATAAACCATTCCCAGCTTTGGTTTCTACGCGATAACTTGAGTCTCTCTTATCACCTTCAAACTTTCAACACTGGTGAGTCCTACCTAAATGAAATTTGGAACTGCTATTGTTATATTTACTGTATTTACAGTGTTTGCCAGTATAGTCGAATAGTTGAAAATAATTATATACGTATATACCTTCGAGTTTGGAGTCTTACTACTCCCGGAGCCCGGCCCAGGCCAGGCTATATTTGATTTCTGTTCAATAACTCTAGAATTTCACTTCTGGTCAGCTTCAAACTTTTAGCATTGGTGTGTTTTGTTGAAGGGCAGATTTGTGCAATTACTGAGTTGGGTAAATCCCAATTTTCTAATGTTACTAAATTAACAATACAGTGGCAGATGATCCATCCATAGTACAGCAGCAGATACAGCCACAATACAGCAGCAGATACAGCCACAATTCAGTAAATACAGCCACAATACAGTAAATACAGCCACAATACAACAGCAGATACAGCCACAATACAGCAGCAAATGATACCTACATAATACAGCAGATGATGATACTCATCTTAAGTGTTTAAGTCTCCGTCTCAGGCTTCAGCTTCATATTCCAAACCATGAAGCTGAACTCTTCTCCAGGCTGAGGGACTGACCACCTGAAATACTTTTTCTCCAAGGTTGATGGACTGATTACATCTTTATTTCATTACTACTGCTTCCTTTGTATTTGGCTGAAGAGGCCAAATACAAAGACGAAACGTTTCATCAGTAAAGATTCCCAACTGTTGCACATGTGTTTTAATCTTCAATAAAGCAAATAGAAGTCTTGGCTTCATAACAAAAATCATAAGTAACAGGAGTCCTCAGGTTATTCTTCAACTCTATATATCTTTGGTTAGGCCTCGTTTAGATTATGCTGCACAGTTCTGGTCACCGTATTACAGAATGGATATAAATGCATTGGAAAACGTACAAAGTAGGATAAAGTTGATCCCATGTATCAGAAATCTTTCCTGTGAAGATACTGAGCGCCCTGAATCTGCATTCTCTAGAAAGGCATAGAATTAAGGAGGATATAATTGAGGTGTGTAAATGGAAAACAGGAATAAATATAGGCGATGTAAATAACGTGCTAAAAGTATCTAACCAAGACAGGACTCGCAGCAATGGTTTCAAGCTGGAAAAAATTAGGTTCAGAAAGGATATAGGAAAGCACTGGTTTGGTAACAGTTGTGGAAGAGTGGCTAGACAAATACATGATTGGGTGTAGGTAGGTGTGAGTTGAACGTGACTGGCTTGTGCTAGTGGGTCTGATATGGGACTCCATCCTTCTTAAGTCGCATGCATGCGACCATGGGGTAATGTGCACAGAATGCATGCAAAAGGAATATCTGAAAAAGTGAGCAGATGGATATTTAATTTCTCAACTGATAGAACACAGAGTAGTAGCAGATGGAGTGAAATCTGTTTAAAAAGTTTGGTAATATTGGAATTGGTGAAAATTTAAAGCGCTGCCTAACCAAAATATTTAACTGAAGATGGTGGTCTGGGGTTGACGCTCCCGCGTCCTAGTCTCAGAGCAGACCTGCTGGGTGGATGGCCTGATGAACCTGGCCCTTGGTGATAGCCGCACACACACACACGTTTACACCACAGCCAGCTGGTAAGTAATTGGCTTAAAATTACCAAATTACGTCATGACGACAGGTAGGGGTTGGTAATTTTCTTTATGTATGAAGGGTGTTGAAGAATCTTGGTCCCTATACACTTTTTGAGTTTTATCTGTGTAATCATTGCTTCCGATTTTCAGTGGGATCATTTTTACACCATCTACCAAGCTTCTTCCTTTCATAAGGGGTAATTTCAGTGTGCAGACCTAGGAACAAAACCTCTAGAATTTTCCATGTATAAATTATGATGTAATTTTCTTAAGTTTCAAGAAGGACAGTTCGAGGGACTTAAGTGTTGTTCTCGGTAATTTAGGAGTTTCACCTAAATTTATATGGATAGTGAAGGGTCTCTATACTTTCTCCAACTCTGCTTTTCGCCTTCCTTAATATAAAGAGGCTTTAGTCTACAGCAATATTTCAGTCTAGAGAGAAGTGATTTGAAGAGTATTGTCATTGGCTTTGCTTATCTTGTTTGTTAAGGTGTTAGTTATCCAGTCTTATTATTTTCATTGTGGTTGTGATAATGTTGTAATCCTTTAAAGTGATATCTTGTCGTTAAACTTCCGCAGTATTAAGCCATTCAAGTTTGTTGTTTACTTACTCCCTTTCCGCTTTTAACTCATTTCCATAGCTTTATAAATAAACAGAACCACTACTGTCATCACCGTCGTTAGTACTTACACCACCATCTTCGTCACCACCACCATCTTCGTCACCACCACCATCTTCGTCACCACCACCACCACCAACTTCGTCACCACCACCACCACCATCTTCGTCACCACCACCAACACCATCTTCGTCACCACCACCATCTTCGTCACCACCACCACCATCTTCGTCACCACCACCACCATCTTCGTCACCACCACCACCATCTTCGTCACCACCACCACCATCTTCATCACCACCACCACCATCTTCGTCACCACCACCACCATCTTCGTCACCACCACCACCATCTTCATCACCACCACCACCATCTTCGTCACCACCACCACCATCTTCGTCACCACCACCACCATCTTCGTCACCACCACCACCATCTTCGTCACCACCACCACCATCTTCGTCACCACCACCACCATCTTCGTCACCACCACCAACGAACCAATCACCACCATCGTCACTCTCAGTAATGTACTAACGTCACCACCATCTCCTGGGTCACCGCCACGTGATTACTGAACATAGCTTAAAATAGTTACCATCAGAGACGGGGGATGGTATTTTCGATTGAAAGGAAATGATAGTGTGTGTTGCAACACCAGTGAAACTTCTGTAATAGAAAGGTGTGTGTGTGTGTGTCTGTCTGTTTCTGTATTAAGAATTAATGTGGTGATAACTTTGTCTCTCAAAAGCTTTTGTGTTGTAAAAAAAAATAGAAACGTTGTAAATCAAAGCTTTTATTGGGACAACGTTTGGCGAAAACTTGATAAAGCTGTACGCAGAGAAAACTTTTTTTTTTTTAATAAAATCTTTTGAAACGCGTGTCTCTTGTTCTCGCAGTACGACATGGAACTCCAGCTTTTGCGTTTAAATTACTCAGTGTCAGAAATTGTAATACTAGAGCCTGGTGTGAGGATATGTGGAATATAACTGTGTCCCATTATGGTAGCTTGTCTTAAATATTCATGGGGGCAAAACTAAACCTTTAGGGGTCATACAGCGCCTGTCCAATGATAACCATATTAAATATATTCCAGGAAAAAGGTAGCTCCAGTTCCTTGGATCATGAACCCTTTAACAACCACTACCTCCTCACCTTTCAAAGGTAGATTTAATTTTTTTTCCACCCCACATCTCTGGTAGGTGGGTTTCCCCACTTTCACCCACATCTCTGGTAGGTAGGCTTCCCCACTCTCACCCACACCTCTGGTAGATAGGTAGGTTTCTCCACTTTCACCTACACCTCTGGTAGGTACCTTTGATATACCTTTGAAGAGTTTCGAGAGTTTCTCTACTCTCTGAGCCCAGCCATGGGCCAGGCTCGTCTGGTGCTTGCCTGGTCAACCAGGCTGTTGCTGCTGCTGAAAGCCCACTGCCCCACATATCCGTCACAGCCTGGTTGATCTGGCACCTGGTGAAGATACTTGTCCAGTTTCCTCTTGAAGGCTTTACACTGGTTCCAGCCGTGTTTCTGATATCTTCTGGTAAGATGTTGAATATTCTGGGACCCCGGATGTTGATACAGTGCTCCCTTATTGTCCTCACCGCACCCCTGCTCCTCACTGGGTTTATTTTACACTTCCTCCCATATCTCTCACTCCAGTATGTTGTTATGGCAGTGTGCAGATTTGGAACCAGGCCCTCGAGTACTTTCCAGGTATATATTATCATGTATCTCTCTCTCCTCCGCTCTAGTGAGTACATGTTCAAGACTTGAAGGCGTTCCCAATAATTTAGATGTTTCAATGGCTCAATGTGAGCCGTAAACGATCTCTGAATTTGTTCCAGCTCTGATATTTCTCCTGCCCTGAACGGGGCCGTCAGCACAGAGCAGTATTCTAAGTGAGGGAGCACTAGCGATTTGAAGAGTGTCACCATCGTCATTATTTCCCTTGTTTTAATAGTTCTCAATACCCACCCAGTCATCTTCCTGGCTGTTGTGATCTTTGTCTTGTTATGGTCTTTAAAAGACAGATCAGCAGACATAATTATTCCCAAGTCCTTTACGTGTTCCTTTCGTTCTATGTGGTGACCCTCTTGAGTTTTGTAGGTTTCCCCCACTTTCACCCACACCTCTGGTAGGTGAGCTTCCCCTCTCTCACCCACACTTCTGGTAAGTGGGCTTCCCCTCTCTCACCCACACTTCTGGTAAGTGGGCTTCCCCTCTCTCTGTCTCTCAGAAAAGACTGGCAGTAGAATTCTCCGGTAGAGTGAGCTTCTATACAAGTTCGAACAATCCTCCTACAGTTTTCGTTTGTTTCAGGTACCAGTCTGGTGGCGAATTTCTGTACTTTCTCTAGTTTTTTGTTTTGCTAAGCGGCGACGGGGGTTTCACGCTGAAGCTGCGCATTAAAAGACCACTCATGCGTGTGTCTTCAACTTCGCTTTAAAAGTAGCTTTTGTTCACATTTCTAAAGATGGTAATTATTTAGGTTTACTTAACCCCGCGGCAACATGCTCTCCCATTCAGGCATGTAATTTTGGCCGAATTTGCTTCGTACGTTTATGCGCTCTCGAAATATTACAGAAAATTTAATATTTGCTATTCCGGGTTAGTTTATCTGTAGATTACCTGTAGAGAGTTTAGAGCGTAACTTATCAACAGCCTTGTACCAAACTAAGACTCCCACTTGAGAGTATGATCAGTTAGTCTGTTGGTGCTGGACGCAAGCAGTTCAACTGATCAGGAACTATTTCGAGAAACTTATCAATTTTCCTCTTGAATACAATCACTGCTCTGAAGGTAATTTTCTTTCTGTGTGAAGGGGTCTTCAAATTTGTGGTCCATTTACACTTGAGTAAACTCTGTTGTACTCATTGTATCTCTGGGTTTTTGTTCCCATATTTTGCACTGTCTAAGGAGCTTCTTGTTTCATAGGGAGTATTTTTGATGTGCAGATTTGGGACCAATCCCTTCAGAATTTTCCCGGTGTAAATTATAATGTTTTTCTCGCCCACATTCAAAAGAATATAGTTAAAGGGGCTTTAAACATCGCAGTAAGTTAGGTGCCAAAGATAATTTTTACAGGTTGTGAAGGTTCTCTGTAAATTCTCTAGGTTTTCAATTTTTTCCTGCCTTGAAAGGGGCTGATAGTACTCAGCATTATTCCAGTCTAGAGAGAACAAGTCTACCTGGTATAACTTAACAAATCTTTGATGACAATTGTGTTGCAACACAATTGTCATCAGAGATTTGTTAAGTTATACCATGAATTAAGGAAAGATCCTGGACTTCACCTTACGAAACGGATAAAACAAATGCGATAGTAATTATGGACAAGGTAGATTATAGTGGAAAAATAAACATGTTATTAGAAGACGGGGGAACTTACGTGTCCCTTAACATTACTATGGGTCATTTGTGTATTATATTATAGTTACTAGTATGACCTCCCGGGAGATGTGGTATGTGTGTGTGTGTGGGGGGGGATGGTGGCACTGACTCACCACAAGGTCTAGTCACAACCAGGGCTGGGCCACGTATTGATCAAGCTGCACTTGGCATTGTGCACAAGAGAGCAATCAACTTATGGTCAGGTTTTTCTACCCTCCCACTACAACTAGAATTCTGATAAGACTCAGCTTTACTCAGGGAATATAAAATTCTATCTTCTCGTGCGCTGTGTGGCCCTTGTGGGTTTAGCGCTTGGTTTTGATTATATCTTCCCGTGACTCACTAAATCCTAATGACACGATTGCAAACAAACCATACCACGGGTGGGGTTAGAACACGCGGTCAGAGTGTCTCAAAACTCCAGACCGTCGCGTTAGTCACTGGGCCAGCTAGCTTCAATAAGATTCATCCAACTAGGTATATTTCTACACCATAGGAAGGTTAGCATAGGCACCACTGTGTCCACAAATGCAAGTTTTTACAGACGAATCTCCCGCTAGCATGGCCGTGACGAACTCTAGCTCAAGTCCCCTCTAAGCCGTCAACATGAGTTTTGAGACTCTGTGATCGCGGGTTCTAACCCCACTCGTGGTATGGTTTAATATCTTCCCATGTTACGTTCTGGGTTTTGCACTTTTTTTTCTCTTCAGGTATTGTCAACTTGTTTGATACACGAGCACAGTTAATCAAAAAGGAAAGATTCTAGAAATAATACGTAATATATCACATTTCAGAATCATTAAACTAGTGGAGAAAAGAAAAACATTGAAGATAGTTTTATCAGAGCAACGTTTGGCCCCGTCTGGGGGCGAAACTTGCTAACAAAAACTTGTTCTGCAACGTTTCTCTGGTTACTATTTTGGGTCGTACACCATTTGGGTAAACTATTAAACTACTGTTACATTAATAAGTTGAGAATATAGTCTAGGTAATACCAAATATTTTGAAATGAAAGTGTTACCATAGATAATGGAAGTATTAATGTCAATGTCGAGCTGCTGATAACTGCACTCAAAAATGTTGTCACCTGGATTGTAGTATCATTGTGTACCAATATACGTACCAGAAGGTAACTTCCAATATGCGAAACTTAGGTAAGTTTACTTAGGTTATTTCGTATAGCTAATTATGTCAAGCACTTAAAATTGTGCGGTGTGTGTTTCTGTGACGTACATGTGTGTGTGTGTGTGTGTGTGTGGCGGGTGTGAAAACTACTAGAAAATTTGTTTGATAATATTGGCACAAAAATTACTTGACGCTGCATCGACAGGTAGAGCTGAATGTGTAGAATAATCCCAGCCAAAAGTTTGGCAGCATCAAGTAAAATTGAATTTGTAACCGGAGGTCTTTTTTGGGGTCTCATACTGTGGTAACCACCACCACCAGTGTACACACTGTGGTAACCACCACCACCAGTGTACACACTTTGGTAACCACCACCAGTGTACACACTGTGGTAACCACCACCAGTGTACACACTGTGGTAACCACCACCACCAGTGTACACACTGTGGTAACCACCACCAGTGTACACACTGTGGTAACCACCTGAACCCAGTGTACACAGTGGTAACCACCACCACCAGTGTACACACTGTGGTAACCACCACCAGTGTACACACTGTGGTAACCACCACCAGTGTACACACTGTGGTAACCACCACCACCAGTGTACACACTGTGGTGATCACCACCACCAGTGTACACACTGTGGTGATCACCACCACCAGTGTACACACTGTGGTGATCACCACCACCAGTGTACACACTGTGGTGACACCACCACCAGTGTCACACTGTGGTGACCACCACCACCAGTGTACACACTGTGGTGACCACCACCACCAGTGTACACACTGTGGTGACCACCACCACCAGTGTACCCCTGTGGTGACCACCACCACCAGTGTACACACTGTGGTGACCACCACCACCAGTGTACCACTGTGGTGACCACCACCACCAGTGTACACACTGTGGTGACCACCACCACCAGTGTACACACTGTGGTGACCACCACCACCAGTGTACACACTGTGGTGACCACCACCACCAGTGTACACACTGTGGTGACCACCACCACCAGTGTACACACTGTGGTGACCACCACCACCAGTGTACACACTGTGGTGACCACCACCACCAGTGTCACACTGTGGTGACCACCACCACCAGTGTCACACTGTGGTGACCACCACCACCAGTGTACACACTGTGGTGACCACCACCACCAGTGTACACACTGTGGTGACCACCACCACCAGTGTACACACTGTGGTGACCACCACCACCAGTGTACACACTGTGGTGACCACCACCACCCAGTGTACACAGTGGTAACCACCACCACCCAGTGTCACACTGTGGTAACCACCACCACCCAGTGTACAGTGGTAACCACCACCACCCAGTGTACACACTGTGGTAACCACCACCACCAGTGTACACACTGTGGTAACCACCACCACCAGTGTACACACTGTGGTAACCACCACCACCAGTGTACACACCTGTGGTAACCACCACCACCCAGTGTACAGTGGTAACCACCACCACCCAGTGTACACACTGTGGTGACCACCACCACCCAGTGTACACAGTGGTAACCACCACCACCCAGTGTACACACTGTGGTAACCACCACCACCCAGTGTACACACTGTGGTAACCACCACCACCCAGTGTACACACTGTGGTAACCACCACCACCCAGTGTACACACTGTGGTAACCACCACCACCCAGTGTACACACTGTGGTAACCACCACCACCCAGTGTACACACTGTGGTAACCACCACCACCCAGTGTACACACTGTGGTAACCACCACCACCCAGTGTACACACTGTGGTAACCACCACCACCCAGTGTACACACTGTGGTAACCACCACCACCCAGTGTACACACTGTGGTAACCACCACCACCCAGTGTACACACTGTGGTAACCACCACCACCCAGTGTACACACTGTGGTAACCACCACCACCCAGTGTACACACTGTGGTAACCACCACCACCCAGTGTACACACTGTGGTAACCACCACCACCCAGTGTACACACTGTGGTAACCACCACCACCCAGTGTACACACTGTGGTAACCACCACCACCCAGTGTACACACTGTGGTAACCACCACCACCCAGTGTCACACTGTGGTAACCACCACCACCCAGTGTACACACTGTGGTAACCACCACCACCCAGTGTACACACTGTGGTAACCACCACCACCCAGTGTACACACTGTGGTAACCACCACCACCCAGTGTACACACTGTGGTAACCACCACCACCCAGTGTACACACTGTGGTAACCACCACCACCCAGTGTACACACTGTGGTAACCACCACCACCCAGTGTACACACTGTGGTAACCACCACCACCCAGTGTACACACAGTGGTAACCACCACCACCACCGTCACAGTGCACTATTTAGGTTGGTTGTCAGAACCTATTTAATGTTTATGTGAACTAATATTTAAGGTGCCGCGAAGAAGCCTAATCTTTGTTACAAGTATTTTTGTATTTTATAAAATATTATTAGTAGTTGAAATACAGGAATATATTTGTTACTCAAACTGCCTGGCAGTTCATGGTGAATTTATAATTAAGGTTATATGATGACGACCAACACAGTGTTATTGCTGCGTTCCTGTAAACCAGTTGACATGGGACTTTCTTTGATAAACCATTCTGTAGTACCGTTGGTTGTGTGGCTGTGGTGTGACAGAGAGGGGTTCCCTGACGTGCACTGCTGTAAACAGTGGCACAGATTGACCCTGTGCCATTCCATGACAACGACCGCTGGGTTATCCGTCGGATTCAGTAAGTGACGACGAACTTACCAGATCATTGATTAGATGACATTTAAACTAAAGTATTTGTCATTACAAAACATTGTGTAATGTTTAAAAAGATTCTACATAGAATGTGAGCAATTCTATAGTTAAGAGGTATTGTAAAGTCACAAAACAAATATTGTTCTATGGTTGTTTATTTTGTTTACAAAATTTAAGTAACATTATTAGGTACAAGGATACCTCTAACCTATCACTTGAGTCACGTGGTGTGTTTGTTTGTGGTAAGCTTTATAGGTGAGGGGAGGGGGTGAGGTACCTACCCTACTGTCATTGATTACACGCTCGCGCCAGCGCCAGTCCCGTCTGCTGGTCTATTTTCACCCCACACTTGGTGACTCACATCTCACGCTAATCACAACTAATTCTTGCTTACTCTTCCAAGAGTGTTTTGACATGTTTACCTGGAGTTTACTTGGAGAGGGTTTCGGGGGTCAATGCCCCCGCAGTCCGGTCTGAGACCAGGCCTCGTGGTGGATCAGGGTCTGATCAACCAGATTGTTACTGCTGGCTACACGTAAACTAACGTACGAGCCACAGCCCGGCTGATCAGGTACTGACTTTAGGTGCCTGTCTAGCGCCTTCTTGAAGACAGCCAGGGGTCTATTTGTAATCCCCCTTATGTATGCCTGGTTGACCAGGCAAGCACCAGACGAGCCTGGCCCATGGCCGGGCTCAGAGAGTAGATACTCTCGAAACTCTTCAAAGATATATCAAAGGTATGCTGGGCGGCAGTTGAACATTTTTGGGCCCCTGACACTTATTGTATTGTCTCTTGTTGTACTCGTAGCTCCCCTCTTCTCATTGTGGAAATGTTGCATCTCCTGGCGAGTCTTTTGCTTTCGTAGGGAGTGATTTTCGTGTGCAAGTTTGATACTAATCCCTCTTGGATTTCCCAAGTGTATATTATCATGTATCTTTCTCGCCTGCGTTCCAGGGAATACAAATCAAGAGACTTCAACCGTTCCCAGTAATTTAGGTGCTTTATCGTACTTATGCGTGTCGTGAAAGTTCTCTGTACATTCTCCAGGTCAGCAGTTTCGCCTGCCTTGAAGGGGTAGTTAGTGTATATCAGTATTCCAGCCTAGAGAGAACAAGCGATTTGAAGAGAATCTCTTGATATACCTTTGATGAGTTTCGAGTCTTATCTTGTGGGGTTACTACTCGTGAAACCTGGCCATGAGCCAGGCTCGTCTGGTGCTTGCCTGGTCAACCAGGCTGTTGCTGCTGGTGGCCCACTGCCCTACATATCCATCACAGCCTAGTTGATCTGGCACCTGGTGAAGATACTTGTCCAGTTTTCTTTTGAAAACTTCTACACTTGTTCCATCAATGTTTCTGATATCTTCTTGTAAGATGTTGAACAGTCTGGGGCCACAGATGTTGATAGCCTTACCTCCATAGTGGGAAAATTTATGGAATCAATAATTGCCGAGGCAATTCGTAGCTATCTTGAAAGGTATAAATTGATTAATGAATCTCAGCACGGTTTTAAAAAGGGGCGGTCCTGCCTTACGAATTTACTACTTTTTTTTTACCAAGGTATTTGAAGAGGCAGATCATGGTTATGAATGTGATATTCTGTATATGGACTTTAGTACGGCTTTTCATAGAGTTCCACATCAGAGGCTATTGAGGAAAATTAAGGGACACAGAATAGGTGAAATTTTTTCCTGGGTATAGGCGTGGTTGACAGATAGGGAGCAGAGAGTTTGCATCAATGGGGAGAAATCAGAGTTGGGGCGCGTCACTATTGGTGTTCCACAGGGGTCAGTGTTGACGAGGGAATAAATAGCGACATAAGCAAGTTTGCTGATGACACCAAAATAGGTCGCCTAATTCATTCTAATGAGGACAGAGTACTCCAGGAAGATTTGAATAGATTGATGTAGTGGTCGGAGAAGTGGCAGGTGCAGTTTAATATAGACAAATGCAAAGTTCTAAACATTGGACAAGAAAATAACCATGCCACATATAAACTAAATAATGTAGATCTTAATATTACTGATTGCGAAAAAGATTTGGGAGTTCTGGTTAGCAGTAATCTAAAATTTAAGACAACAGTGCATAAGTATTCGCAATAAAGCTAACAGAATCCTTGGCTTCATATCAAGGAGCATAAATAATAGGAGTCCTCAGGTTGTTCTTCAACTCTATATATCCTTGGTTAGGCCTCATCTAGATTATGCTGCACAGTTTTGGTCACCGTATTACAGAATGGATATAGATGCACTGGAAAACGTACAGAGGAGGATGACAAAGTTGATCCCATGTATCAGAAATCTGTCAGTAGTAGTATTTGTATCTTGCCAATAACCGTTACTGATTCACCGTCTTCCTACGTGAATTCACTGACCGTTATGTGACTCATGCTGACCCAGCATGACGTATGAGCTCTTTGAATGCCCTCCGGGCACTGGGCTTCTCAGTTCTGAGCAGAGTACAGAGATGACAGGTCAGGCTTGGCGGCCTCCTTTATTTTACCTTCAATATAGAAGTTACCAGCCATTCGACGTGTGTGTTTATACCCAATTCCATCGTTCGAACTCCCACATGACAAATCTTCCCTATGAGGATAGACTGAGGGCCCTGAATCTGCACTCTAGAAAGGCGTAGAATTAGGGGGGATATGATTGAGGTGTATAAATGGAAAACAGGAATAAATAAAAGGAATATAAATAGCGTGCTAAAAATATCTAGCTAAGACAGGACTCGAAGCAATGGTTTTAAGTTGGAAAAATTCAGATTCAGGACCATACACCATAAAGTGTGCCGGGCATGTAGTAAAATGTTAACAAAAGATACACCCATAAAGTCAACCACTTCAAAGCCATTCACAAGATGAATCCAGAGCTGACCAATTGGTTGATAATTAGATGGAGTCTAGTAACATCAATAAATTAATTGCCACAGTTGATCGGGCGCCCTTAAAGAATTGTAGAGTATCTAAGAGCCCATATTATTCAAAGCTGAAGTTTATGAAGGTGAAAGCAGCAGGAAAACTCAAACTGGTAACTGGACAGTCAATTTCATCCAGTGACACTGAGTATGAAATAATTGCACAGCTAAATGAAAAGGGACTTGTATCGTTCTCCAGATATGAGCAGACAATTGCCAGGGTTTAAACACTGTTTCAGTAAGAGGTGTTGGTGGTAGTTGGGAAAGAAAACAGAAATTCCTTGTTTTCAAGGCAAAGTATGAAGGTACTGTATTAAGATAGGCATTAAGACAGTATAATGAAATTCCATTTATCTCACTATTTTAGCCATAATGGTCCCAGAGATATGGTCCGGAGAAGTGGTGAAAAATAGCATCGAGTAGGTTCACTAAACTGGATGTGGCATCTAACCTAATTAAAAACCCATGAAAATTCTTGTTGCATCCTAAAGTAGTCATGTAGACTAATCCCTGTTTAGTGAGTGAGAAAAAAATATATTGTGCATTTTGAAATTTTTCAGATCAAAGGTCAAAAAAAGCTCTCATTTTTTTTGTTTGACCTCTGAGGTCAAAAATGGTGTAGATAAATGTTTTTATCAGGTCTGTTGGTCCCATACAAGCGGAGATATTTAATTTCAAAATTTAACATGACCTGCCAGAAATGACCTTTTGGTCAAAGTTCATGACCTGTGTCTCCGGAACCGTTTGAGCTACAGACGTGGGACAAAAATCAGTCTCATTTTCTCACTGTGATCTATAAATGTGCCAATTTTGAGGAAAATCGGGGAGGTGGCTTGAAATGGCCTGGTTTAAGTGACATAAAATGTCCCTTATAATTTTCAATCGAATGTGATATTAAGTATTTAAATAAATGTCATTCAGTTCTTATTTTAAATATTAGCAATGCCATACTTAACTATTAATTCGTATATTATTTATCCATTAATTGACATATTTGAACATAAAATATATGTAGACTTACAAAAACTGGTCTTTGTTGGCTTGCAGAAACCAGTCTGTAGGCTTGCAGAAACCAATCTCTGTAAGCTTGCAGAACTAGATCTTTGTAGGCTTGCAGAAACCAAATATTTGTAGGCTTGCAGAGGCAAAGTTTTGCATTCTTGCATAGGCCGATGTTATTAGTTTGCTAATGTACATTTTAATCGAAGCTTTGAGAGGTGAAATACCGGATTGTAATATTTATACAGGGTGAATATGAAATTGAAGAAACAGCGCAGCGGCCCAAGTAAATATCAAGCCTGCGAAAATGAAATTAGCAGGAGTTAATTGATTGTTTGTGTAAATGATGCAGGTGTAATAAGTGAAGGTGATGCCGGTGTAATAAGTGAAGGTGATGCCGGTGTAATAAGTGAAGGTGATGCAGGTGTAATAAGTGAATGTGATGCCGGTGTAATAAGTGAAGGTGATGCAGGTGTAATAAGTGAAGGTGATGCAGGTGTAATAAGTGAAGGTGATGTCGATGTAATAAGTGAAGGTGATGCCGGTGTAATAAGTGAAGGTGATGCCGGTGTAATAAGTGAAGGTGATGCAGGTGTAATAAGTGAAGGTGATGCCGGTGTAATAAGTGAAGGTGATGCAGGTGTAATAAGTGAAGGTGATGCCGGTGTAATAAGTGAAGGTGATGCCGGTGTAATAAGTGAAGGTGATGCCGGTGTAATAAGTGAAGGTGATGCAGGTGTAATAAGTGAAGGTGATGCAGGTGTAATAAGTGAAGGTGATGCAGGTGTAATAAGTGAAGGTGATGCAGGTGTAATAAGTGAAGGTGATGCAGGTGTAATAAGTGAAGGTGATGCAGGTGTAATAAGTGAAGGTGATGCAGGTGTAATAAGTGAAGGTGATGCAGGTGTAATAAGTGAAGGTGATGCAGGTGTAATAAGTGAAGGTGATGCAGGTGTAATAAGTGAAGGTGATGCCGGTGTAATAAGTGAAGGTGATGCCGGTGTAATAAGTGAAGGTGATGCCGGTGTAATAAGTGAAGGTGATGCCGGTGTAATAAGTGAAGGTGATGCCGGTGTAATAAGTGAAGGTGATGCCGGTGTAATAAGTGAAGGTGATGCCGGTGTAATAAGTGAAGGTGATGCCGGTGTAATAAGTGAAGTGATGCCGGTGTAATAGTGAAGGTGATGCCGGTGTAATAAGTGAAGGTGATGCCGGTGTAATAAGTGAAGGTGATGCCGGTGTAATAAGTGAAGGTGATGCCGGTGTAATAAGTGAAGGTGATGCCGGTGTAATAAGTGAAGGTGATGCCGGTGTAATAAGTGAAGGTGATGCCGGTGTAATAAGTGAAGGTGATGCCGGTGTAATAAGTGAAGGTGATGCCGGTGTAATAAGTGAAGGTGATGCCGGTGTAATAAGTGAAGGTGATGCCGGTGTAATAAGTGAAGGTGATGCCGGTGTAATAAGTGAAGGTGATGCCGGTGTAATAAGTGAAGGTGATGCCGGTGTAATAAGTGAAGGTGATGCCGGTGTAATAAGTGAAGGTGATGCCGGTGTAATAAGTGAAGGTGATGCCGGTGTAATAAGTGAAGGTGATGCCGGTGTAATAAGTGAAGGTGATGCCGGTGTAATAAGTGAAGGTGATGCCGGTGTAATAAGTGAAGGTGATGCCGGTGTAATAAGTGAAGGTGATGCCGGTGTAATAAGTGAAGGTGATGCCGGTGTAATAAGTGAAGGTGATGCCGGTGTAATAAGTGAAGGTGATGCCGGTGTAATAAGTGAAGGTGATGCCGGTGTAATAAGTGAAGGTGATGCCGGTGTAATAAGTGAAGGTGATGCCGGTGTAATAAGTGAAGGTGATGCGGTGTAATAAGTGAAGGTGATGCCGGTGTAATAAGTGAAGGTGATGCCGGTGTAATAAGTGAAGGTGATGCCGGTGTAATAAGTGAAGGTGATGCCGGTGTAATAAGTGAAGGTGATGCCGGTGTAATAAGTGAAGGTGATGCCGGTGTAATAAGTGAAGGTGATGCCGGTGTAATAAGTGAAGGTGATGCCGGTGTAATAAGTGAAGGTGATGCCGGTGTAATAAGTGAAGGTGATGCCGGTGTAATAAGTGAAGGTGATGCCGGTGTAATAAGTGAAGTGATGCGGTGTAATAAGTGAAGGTGATGCCGGTGTAATAAGTGAAGGTGATGCCGGTGTAATAAGTGAAGGTGATGCGGTGTAATAAGTGAAGGTGATGCCGGTGTAATAAGTGAAGGTGATGCGGTGTAATAAGTGAAGGTGATGCCGGTGTAATAAGTGAAGGTGATGCCGGTGTAATAAGTGAAGGTGATGCCGGTGTAATAAGTGAAGGTGATGCCGGTGTAATAAGTGAAGGTGATGCCGGTGTAATAAGTGAAGGTGATGCCGGTGTAATAAGTGAAGGTGATGCCGGTGTAATAAGTGAAGGTGATGCCGGTGTAATAAGTGAAGGCGATGCAGGTGTAATAAGTGAAGGCGATGCAGGTGTAATAAGTGAAGGCGATGCAGGTGTAATAAGTGAAGGTGATGCAGGTGTAATAAGTGAAGGGATGCAGGTGTAATAAGTGAAGGTGATGCAGGTGTAATAAGTGAAGGTGATGCAGGTGTAATAAGTGAAGGTGTGCAGGTGTAATATAATGATGAAGGTGATGCAGGGTAATAGTGAAGGTGATCATGAATAATAATATAGTGATGCATATAAGTAGTGACATGTAATAAGTGAAGGTGATACAGGTGTAATAAGTGAAGGATCCGGGAATAAAGTGAAGGTGCGTTCAGGTTAATAGTGAAGGTATGCCAGTGTAATAAGTGAGGATCAGGTGTAATGTGAAGGTGATGCAGGGAATAAGTAGGTATGCCAGGTAATAAGTGAGGTGATGCGGGTAATAAGTGAAGGTGAGCCGTGAAAAGTATATCAGGTGTCATAAGTGAAGTGTCAGGTGTATGACGTGCAGTGCAATAAAAGAGTGGATGCGGGATAGGAAGGTAGGATAAGTGAAATCTTAAAAGTGAGTATGCAGTGTATATAAACCTAATAGTGAGGTGAATCAGAATAATGTTGATAGGTGTTAGTAAGTTAATTTAATAAATAAATGATCAGGACAAAATATGCCAGGAATATAAGGTATCCGGGAAAGTATGAGCACCTGAATATAAGTGATCGGTGAACAAGGAAGGGATGCAGGTTGTATGAAGTATGCCGTGAAAAGTAAAGGGTGATCAGTATAAAAGGAGGGGCATAATAATGAGTGATCGGGAAAAAATGAGGGTTATAAGTAAAAAGTGATGCCAGTGAATAAGAATATCTAGTGTAATAAGTAAGGATAGAAAAAAGGTGTGCGTGTAATAAGAGAAGATGCAATAAGGAAACGGTGAAAATAGGTTTTGCGGTTAAATAGTATGCAGTTGCAAAAGTGAAGGTGATGCAGTGTAAAAGTGGGATGCCATTAATAGAAGTGAGGTGTAATAAGGAGATGAGCGTGAAATGAGGGCAGGAATATGAAGTAGCAGGTAATAGGAGTGATGCATGTAAAAAAGAAAGCAGGTGTAATGGGAAAGGTATGCAGTTATAATGAAGGTATGCAGGTAATAAGTAACATTAATAAGTGATTCAGGTGAATTGGTGATGCAGGTGTAATAAGTGAAGGTGATGCCGGTGTAATAAGTGAAGGTGATGCAGGTGTAATAAGTGAAGGTGATGCAGGTGTAATAAGTGAAGGTGATGCGGTGTAATAAGTGAAGGTGATGCAGGTGTAATAAGTGAAGGTGATGCCGGTGTAATAAGTGAAGGTGATGCAGGTGTAATAAGTGAAGGTGATGCAGGTGTAATAAGTGAAGGTGATGCCGGTGTAATAAGTGAAGGTGATGCCGGTGTAATAAGTGAAGGTGATGCCGGTGTAATAAGTGAAGGTGATGCCGGTGTAATAAGTGAAGGTGATGCGGTGTAATAAGTGAAGGTGATGAGGTGTAATAAGTGAAGGTGATGAGGTGTAATAAGTGAAGGTGATGGAGGTGTAATAAGTGAAGGTGATGCAGGTGTAATAAGTGAAGGTGATGCAGGTGTAATAAGTGAAGGTGATGCAGGTGTAATAAGTGAAGGTGATGCAGGTGTAATAAGTGAAGGGATGCAGGTGTAATAAGTGAAGGTGATGCAGGTGTAATAAGTGAAGGTGATGCAGGTGTAATAAGTGAAGGTGATGCGGTGTAATAAGTGAAGGTGATGTCAGTGTAATAGTGAAGGGGATGCAGGTGTAATAAGTGAAGGGGATGCAGGTGTAATAAGTGAAGGTGATGCAGGTGTAATAAGTGAAGGTGATGTCGGTGTAATAAGTGAAGGCGATGTCGATGTAATAAGTGAAGGCGATGCAGGTGTAATAAGTGAAGGCGATGTCGGTGTAATAAGTGAAGGCGATGCAGGTGTAATAAGTGAAGGCGATGAAGGTGTAATAAGTGAAGGCGATGCAGGTGTAATAAGTGAAGCGATGCAGGTGTAATAAGTGAAGGCGATGCAGGTGTAATAAGTGAAGGTGATGCAGGTGTAATAAGTGAAGGTGATGCAGGTGTAATAAGTGAAGGTGATGCAGGTGTAATAAGTGAAGGTGATGCAGGTGTAATAAGTGAAGGTGATGCAGGTGTAATAAGTGAAGGTGATGCAGGTGTAATAAGTGAAGGTGATGCCGGTGTAATAAGTGAAGGTGATGCGGTGTAATAAGTGAAGGTGATGCAGGTGTAATAAGTGAAGGGATGCAGGTGTAATAAGTGAAGGTGATGTAGGTGATCAATAAGTGAAGGGATGCAGGTGTAATAAGTGAAGGTGATGCAGGTGTAATAAGTGAAGGGATGCAGGTGTAATAAGTGAAGGTGATGCCAGGTGTAATAAGTGAAGGGATGCAGGTGTAATAAGTGAAGGGGATGCAGGTGTAATAAGTGAAGGTGATGCAGGTGTAATAAGTGAAGGCGATGCAGGTGTAATAAGTGAAGGCGATGCAGGTGTAATAAGTGAAGGCGATGCCGGTGTAATAAGTGAAGGCGATGCCGGTGTAATAAGTGAAGGCGATGCCGGTGTAATAAGTGAAGGCGATGCCGGTGTAATAAGTGAAGGCGATGCAGGTGTAATAAGTGAAGGCGATGCGGTGTAATAAGTGAAGGCGATGCAGGTGTAATAAGTGAAGGCGATGCAGGTGTAATAAGTGAAGGGATGCAGGTGTAATAAGTGAAGGCGATGCAGGTGTAATAAGTGAAGGGATGCAGGTGTAATAAGTGAAGGCGATGCAGGTGTAATAAGTGAAGGCGATGCAGGTGTAATAAGTGAAGGGATGCAGGTGTAATAAGTGAAGGGATGCAGGTGTAATAAGTGAAGGCGATGCAGGTGTAATAAGTGAAGGCGATGCAGGTGTAAGTGAAGGGTGCGGGTGTAATATGAAGGTGCAGGTGTAATAAGTGAAGGTGATGCAGGTGTAATAAGTGAAGGCGATGCAGGTGTAATAAGTGAAGGCGATGCAGGTGTAATAAGTGAAGGCGATGCAGGTGTAATAAGTGAAGGCGATGCAGGTGTAATAAGTGAAGGCGATGCAGGTGTAATAAGTGAAGGCGATGCAGGTGTAATAAGTGAAGGTGATGCAGGAGTAGTGAAGTTGAGGTCTTGTAAGGTGGTAATATAATGCATGTGGTGTGCCAGGTACTGTTTTTCTCCCTGATTATAATCCATGTGATGTACCTGGTATGTACTCATACCTTCCTTCTTGATTACCGATAATGAGACCAATCTGAGAAGCTGCGTTTCCATGGTTACCACTCTTTGTTTAGGGTTACTCCCCGTCTCTCCCTCCCCCCTCCGCCATTGTTGCTACCATCACTGTTGCCAGATCAACCAGGCTGTGATGGATATGTGGATCAGCAACCAAGCAACAGCTTGGTTGACCAGGCAAGCACCAGACGAGCTTGGCTTATGGCCGGGCTCCTGGAGTAGATAAACCCTTGGAACTCGTCAAAAGTATATCAAAGGTGCCTCCACAAGGATCACGACAGTGTCAGCCTGGTTGACCAGGCAAGCACCAGACGAGCCTGGCCCATGGCCGGGCTCAGAGAGTAGATACTCTCGAAACTCTTCAAAGGTATATCAAAGGTATATAAACCCAATGTTGGGGAACTCCAGCAATAATGTTCGATAAGGGATGTTCAGTAAGTTTAATTCAACAACCATAAAATTGACTAGGACAAAATTAACCAGGAACTATCAGGCATATCCTGGGAAAGTCATGAGCACCCTAAATCCTCACCAGTGTCTGGCAAAACTGAACAAGGAAGCATACAAGGTCTGTATGAAATATGTACCAGTGAGGAAACCTTGAAGATCAGATATAGAAAGAGGGCATAAAAGATTTTACAGAAAAACATAGGGGTTATCGAATTGCTTAACAAAGTGAATGTCACAACGAAGGAAAGATAATCTTAGCTGAGAGATCACCAAGATAGAACAAAAACTTTAGCTGTCGTAACAAACAGAAGAAGCACAAAGGAAACAAGAAACCATCCAGGATATTGCAAGAAAGTTCAAATATTCCTATACACTTGCAAAAGCCAAGCTAAGAACTACCTGTAGAATTGGACCATTAATAGCAAGTGGGTTTATACACGGACGATGAACATGAAATGAGCGAAATACTAAAACACCAATAGGAGTCGATGTTCATCAACCCACTAAACGAAAGCAGGGTGGAGAATGCAGATTTATTTTTCATTCCTTTTGAAGGCCGCATAGACCAACTAACTAACATTAGTACTGATTCCATTGAATTCGAAAAAGGAGAAAACATGCCGGTATCACTAGCATAAGCTCTTAGTATTCTTTGGAGAAAGAGCTTAGATCTAGGTGAAATACCAGAGACGAAAGAGTACAGACATAGCCCCTTTGCATAAGGGAGGTAGTAGAACGCTAGCGAGAAAAACACAGACCAGTAGCCATAACTTCCCACACAAAAGTCTTCGAAAAACTGATGCGATGCCAAATTACAAGCTTCATGGGACAACACAATCTAAACCATCACGGGTTTAGAACTGGAAGATCATGCTTGTTACAACTGCTAAACCACTACTGCAGAATTACAGAGGCGTTGGAGCAAAACGCAGATGTGATTTACACAGATTTTGCAAAGGTATTTGAGAAATGCAATCATGGGGGGGATTGCACACAATAAGGCAAATGTCACAACAGTCAGGATGATGACGGGGTGGATAATGAGAACTTTCCAAACTAAGAATAACCAATCTACCTGGAGGGCATTCCAGGGATCAACGCCCCCACGGCCCGGTCCATCACCAGGTCTCCTGGTGGATCAGGGCCTGATCAACGAGGATGTTACTGCTGGCCGCACGTAGTCCAACGTACGAACCACAGTCCTGCTGATCCGGCACTGACTTTAGGTGTCTGTCCAGCTCCCTCTTAAAGACAACCAAGGGTCTATTGGTAATTCCCCTTATGGCTGGTGGGATGCTGTTGAACAGTCTTGGGCCCCGGACACTTAGTGTTTTCTCTTAGTGTACCAGTGGCACCCCTTCTTTTCACTGTTGGTATGTTACATCGTCTGCCAAGTAGGTAGTGATTTCTGTGTGCAGATTAGGGACCAGCAGAATCTTCAGTGATTATGATATCTCTCTCTCTCGCCTGCGCTCCAGTGAGCACACGTCAAGTGCTTCCAGGTGTTCCCAGTAGTTAAGGTGTTTGATGGAACTTATACGTGCAGTAAAGGTTCTCTGTACATTCTCTAGATCTGCAATTTCACCTGTCTTGAATGGTGGTGATACTTTTTTAATCGCTTGTGCGCTCTCGTATATAAAATTGTTCAGTGTTGACGGCCCCGTTCAGGTCAGGAGGGAGATCAGAGCTGGAACAGATAGCGATCGTTTACGGCCCACATGGAGCCAATAAAGCATTTAAATTACTGGAAACTCCTTAGAGTTCTAAAAATGTCGTCACTGGAACGGAGGAGAGATATATGATAATGTGTACCTGGAAGGTACTTGAGGGCCTTGTCCTAAATCTGCACACGGCCATAACATACTGGAGTGAGAGATATGGAGGAAGTGCAGTATAAACTCAGTGAAAAGCAGGGGTGCAGTGAGCACACTAAGGGAACACTATCAACATTCGTGGTCCCAGATTATCTTACCAGAAGATATCAGAAATACTACTGGGACAAGTGTAGAAGTCTTCAAGAGGAAACTGGACAAGTATCTTCACCAGGTGCCAGATCAGCCAGGCTTTGATGAATATGTGGGGCTGTGGGCCACTAACAGCAACAACCTGGTTGACCAGGCAAGCACCAGACGAGCCTGGCCCATGGCCGAGCTCCGGGAGTAGGAAAACTCTGGAAACTCATCAAAGGTAAAGTTAAGTGCTTTTTGAGTGAAAAGTACCACTCCCCTCTTACTCATTTTCTTCTTCATATCTAATTCATATAGAATAATACATTAAAATCACGTTTTTAAGGATGACTACTTGAAGGTTTTAGGGATCATCAGGTGTCGGACAAGGTCATATGGTTGGTGACCTCGTCAGTCACACCATAGCCTAAGTTCTCTTCTGGCATTGCCTCTACATTTGAAGCTCTCTGAATTATCATGGACCATTTATGCCTATTGTTATACTTTAGTGCGTTGCACCGCCTACCGTGCCTCCCGCTCTGGTAAGGGATTATTTCAGTGTACTGATTTGAAACCACTCCTTCAGTATGACAGATCTCATCTTTTGAAAACAAAGTGTACTGTAGTGCAGTCAAATTTCATGGGAACGAGACAGCTTTACAATGATTAGAGAAACAGTCCACTCACAATGCTGTCACACGATATAGTAAATATTTCATATAATAAGAAAAATAAAATGAGTCTTAATGCTGATTAACAATAACCTGCAAAACACGAGAAGTCAAGCGACTGATATTTTGTTTAGGGATGTCTGCGCTCTGTACTGAAATATTGTCATATGTCATCAGCCCCATTTAAGGCAAGTAAAACTGCTCATCCAGAGTAAGTAAAGAGAACTTTCGATGATCGTGTCAATTCAATCAAATATCTAAATTTCTTGGGACAGTATCTGTGTATTCACTGGAGCTCAGGCGAGAAACAAATCTCCATTTCCATTTGGAAAATACTAGAGGAAAAATTTTAAAATTTGAGCACTGAAATAACCCCTTGCTCTAACTGGAGATACGGTAAATAGTGCCAACATATACAAACTGAAAGTAGAGGTCGGGTATTCAAACCTTCCACTATAGCTGTCAGTTTTTCTCACGGACATAAAATTGCAGACTACTCGATCAGGCGAGGCTGCATTGTCTGCGTAGTCAGGACTGCGTACCTCAAGCATTAACAGTTTGACTGACCAGTCCATCAAGCAGGATTGGTCAGTCTGAAGCAGAGCAGTGAAAACTTACCTCACAAGATGATATCCAGATGGAAAAGAAAACTTTATATCAGATGTCAGTCCATTGACGATTCTCTGAAAAAAAAAACGCAGTTGGAAAAGTGTCAGCATTCCAGGTCCATGATTGTATAACATTCTACTTGTAAATATAAGAGAAAAATGTCGGAACAAAGGCAATAATTTTCACGAGGAAGCTGGAGACTCGAGCAGTATGTGCCCGATCAGTCAGGTTGTGATAGTTGTTGGCCATGGGCAGCAAAAGTCTGGTCGACCAGGCGGTTATCCAGAAAACTTGGACTCCAGTATGGCTGCAGGGATAGAACTTTGGACACCTGTCACAGGATGAAGAATTAAATAACATTGTAGGTAATGGTTTCTATGCCGTTCACTCCCAGAAGTCACAAGTCAGACTGGAATAAATTACCAACAAAATGTGCAGTAAGCTCTTGTTCTTATCGTCTCATTATAACTTATTTCTAACCCCTGAATTTACTAGCTAAGAGCTCCTACCTCAGCTTTCTGTTAAGCTCAGCTCTAAGGTATGCTAGCACTCCTCACGATGGCATCCACAAGGGTCGCTTAACATAACTACTAGGTGAACAGGGATAACAGTTATTCCTACTGAGCTACAAAAATCACCCAAACTCAAGTTACCCACTGGAGTGAAATTGAGCGACATATTTCTTGCAGATATAATAGATCAGATGCAGTTGCCCTAGAGATCTCCATTGAAGAACTGAAAATTAGAACAGAGTATATCGTAAAACAAACTAAACCGTTAATAGAGCGGAAGATTAATATAAGCCTGGCCCATGGCCGGGCTCAGAGAGTAGATAAACTCTCGAAACTCTTCAAAGGTATATCTTCAAAGGGACATAGTGTTAGAACATCTTACATTCAAGCATTACAAGTGTGTTACTATCATAACTGTAAGAAAAATGGCAAGTTGAACACATAAAACTTTCAAAACAAGAAATGGCAAGCCATTGATGATATTACAGCAAGGCACTTGTACCATCTTGACTGGAATGTTGTACACTAACAACCTAATTTGTCAGGCGAAATTCCAGGCCTTGAGAATGTACAGATAACTTTTACTTCCCGTGTAAACTCGAATATCTAAGTCATTTGGAGCACTTCAAGTTACACTCCCTAGAAGGCAGTCAGGAAAGATGCATCATTATCAATACCCTAGAAACATTTGGAGGGATTGGTTCCCATCATTATCACCTAGATCAATAATCTCAACAGACGGTACGAAATACCCTCAGTGAAAAGCAGGAGAGTAACAAGCATACTAAGAGAAAGTTCGATAAGAATAAAGGTTCCAATACATTTCAGCATCCTCTCGTATATCAAGGTGTTTTCAGAAGGGAACCTGATAAGTTTCTCAAGTTAGTTCCTGATCAGCCGAGCTGTAGTGCCTTTATTGGACTACATTCTACTAGCACCAACAGCTTGACTGATCAGGTCATCATTGAAGAGACCTCGTCTGGGACCCAGCTGCAGAGGCGGTGATCCCCGGAATCATCAGCAGGTAGACAACAGGTGGTGTGGGAGAACGTGATAATTACCAGACACGCTTAACAGGGAATGGGTGTGTGGGGGGGGGGTTCAGCAATAATAAAAATATCCCATCACATAACATCACATAACTAGGGAAGAGAGAAAGCAGATGAACTCCAGACTCTATTTGATTTAAGTTTTAGATGAAATTGTGCTGAAGATAACTGCGTTAATGTGCACCATGATAAATACGATGACGGTGACGACTGTGACATGGTGACTACGGCAGTGATGACGATGATGAAAAACAGAAGACCGAGAGGAAAATAGCCAGTAGTAACAGCCTGACTGATCAGGCCCTGATCCACTACGAGGCCTGGTCATGGACCGGGCCGCGGGGGCGTTGACCCCCGAAACATCCTCCAGATATACATCCTTAGCATAGTTATTAACCCATGACATTTGGTTTATTTCTCATTGATGATTGCAATAAACTCAGTCTAAGTTTTTATGTCATTTATGTTGGTGGTGACGAGCAATATAGGTGAGAGGCGCTGGTGCTTCCCCGAGTTTGTGGCTGCGAGAGCAGCACGTGGGCGACGCCCCCATGAGAACTTCGCCTCCCACTACATGAATAATTGATAGGTTGGGAGCAGGCAAAGTGGAGGCCACCCCCCACACGCTGCTGCTCGCCTCGGGTGCAAGAGATTGTGGCAAGTGTGTGATCTAGCTGTGCCTGCAGGCATCAAGGCGCTCGGCTCTTAAATGTCCCCGTATTACAGAATGGATGTAAATTCGCTGGAAAACGTATCAGAAATCTTTCCTAAGAGGATAGACTGAGAGCCCTGAATTAGTACACTCTAGAAAAGCGTAGAATTAGGGGATGATATGATTGAGGTGTATAAATGAAAAACAGGAATAAATGGGATGTAAAAAACGTGCTAGATGTGTCTAACGAAGACAAGACTTGCAGCAGTGGTTTCAAGTTGGAATTTTTTTTATTTAGAAAAGATGTATGAAAGCACTGGTTTGGTAATAGACTTGTAGATGAGTGGAACAAACTCCCGAGCAACGTCATTGAAGCCAAAACGTTGTGTAGCTTTAAAAATAAGTTCGGCAAATACATGAGTGGGTGTGGGTGTGTGAGAGTTGTACCTGACTGGCTTGGACTAGTAGGTGACTTGAATTTGTTTAGCATGGGCCAGTAGGCCTGTTGCAGTGCTACTTCTTTCTTATGTATTTGCCTACTTCTCTTCGTCTAGAGGTGGGAATTCAGCTGAACAGTGTTGTTAGTTTTGTTGAGGTACCAAGAGGAGGAGGAAGAAAAAGAAAAGTAAAAATAACAGTTGTAAATTGATAATATGCTTATGAAGGATGATTATACCTCAACTTCAAGGACCACAACAATGCCACTATCATATCTGCGAGGAAACTGATAGGATAGATAATGAGAACATTCAAGATAAGAGATGCTAAGCCAATGATCCTTTTTAAATCACTTGTTCTCTCTAGGCTAGAATACTGCTGTACATTAACATCCCCATTCAAGACAGGTGAAATTGCAGATCTAGAGAATGTACAGAGAACCTTTACTGCACGTATAAGTTCCATCAAACACCTTAACTACTGGGAACGCTTGGAAGCACTAAACTTATCTCTCTCTCGCATGCGCTCCAGTGAATATATCATAATCTACACCTGGAAGATTCTGGAGGGACTGGTCCCTAATATGCACACACAAATCACTTCATACGAAAGCAAAAGACTTGGCAGACGGTGCAACGTACCCCCAGTGAAAAGTAGGGGCGCCACTGGTACACTAAGAGAAAACACAATAAGTGTCCGGGGCCCAAGACTGTTCAACAGCCTCCCACCAACCATAAGGGGCATTACCAGTAGACCTCTGGTTGTCTTCAAGAGGGAGCTGGACAAATACCTAAAGTCAGTGCCTGATCAGCCGGGCTGTGGTTCGTACGTTGGACTACGTGCAGCCAGCAGTAACAGCCTCGTTGATCAGGCCCTGATCCACCGGGAGGCCTGGTCATAGACCGGGCCGCGGGGACGTCGAGCCCCGGAATGCCCTCTAGGTAGACTCCAGGAAAATACTAAGGAAGCAAGGAGAAGAGAAAGTGGGAAACAAAGAGAAAGGAAGACCTGGGGAGGAGTGGGGCGGAGAGCGGAGTGTGCAATAGAGAAGCCTAATGAATAAGCTGGTTGGCTAACTTGACCTGACCTGGTGTGGGCTGCCTTCCTGGCCTCACCTGCCTACCTGACGTACCACTCCCACCCACCCCAGTGCTTGCCTTGCTTGACGTACCTCCCTCAACCCCCTTCCCCAATGCTTGCCTTGCCTGATGTACCTCCCTCAACCTCCCAGTGCTTGCCTTACCTGGCGTACCTCCCCTTCCCCAGTGCTTGCCTTGCCGAACGTACCTCCCCTTCGCCAGTGCTTGCCTTGCCTGACGTACCTCCCCTTCCCTAGTGCTTGCCTTGCTTGACGTACCTCCCCACAATGCTTGCCTTGCTTGGCGTACCTCCCACAATGCTTGCCTTGCCTGGCGTACCTCCCACCCAGTGCTTGCCTTGCCTGACGTACCTCTCCTCCCCCAGTGCTTGCCTTGCCTGACGTACCTCCCCACAATGCTTGCCTTGCCTGACGTACCTCCCTCAACCCCCCAATGCTTACCTAGCCTGTCGTTCCTCCCTCAACCTCCCAGTGCTTGCCTTGCCTGAAGTACCTCCCCACAATGCTTGCCTTGCCTGAAGTACCTCCCCACAATGCTTGCCTTGCCTGAAGTACCTCCCACAATGCTTGCCTTGCCTGAAGTACCTCCCCACAATGCTTGCCTTGCCTGACGTACCTCCCCTCAGTGCTTGCCTTGCCTGACGTACCTCCCCCTCAGTGCTTGCCTTGCCTGACGTACCTCCCCCAATGCTTGCCTTGCTTGACGTACCTCCTCCCACAATGCTTACCATGCCTGATGTACCTCCCCTCCCCCAGTGCTTGCCTTGCCTGAAGTACCTCCCCACAATGCTTGCCTTGCCTGACGTACCTCCCCCAGTGCTTGCCTTGCCTGACGTACTTCCCCACAATGCTTGCCTTGCCTGACGTACCTCCCTCCCCCAGTGCTTGCCTTGTCTGACGTACCTCCCTCCAATGCTTGCCTTGCTTGACGTACCTCCCCATAATGCTTACCATGCCTTACGTACCCCCAATGCTTGCCTTGCCTGACATACCTCCCCACACAATGCTTTTCTTGCCTGACGTACCTCCCCACAATGCTTTTCTTGCCTGACATACCTCCCCCACAATGCTTACCTTGCCTGACGTACCTTCCCTCAATGCTTGCCTTGCCTGACGTACCTCCCCCACAATGCTTTTCTTGCCCGACATACCTCCCCCACAATGCTTACCTTGCCTGACGTACCTTCCCCTCAATGCTTGCCTTGCCTGACGTACCTCCCCCCTATGCTTACTTTGCCTGACATACCTCATCCCCAATGCTTGCCTTGCTTGACATGCGTCTCCCAGCCCCCAGTGCTTGCCTTACCTTGCCTGACATACCTCATCCCCAATGCTTGCCTTGCTTGACATGCGTCTCCCAGCCCCCAGTGCTTGCCTTACCTTGCCTGACCCTTCCCTCCCCCAATACTTGCTTTGCCTTACCTTACCTTGCTTTGCTTTGTCTTCCTTTTCTTGGCCTGGTCTGACCTGACCTGACCTACCTGCCTGGTCTGAGTGTCTTTTCTCGCCTCGGCCTTGAACTTGGACATGTCATTACTTTGGCTTCTTAAATTTTAGTATTTTGTCTGCCCAATTGTGTAGTTAGATTTAAAATCTGGTTTGTATTGTCGTGATTTGTATAGGATAGTTCTTTTTTAATCTACTTGTCTCTTTACCTATTAATGGTTACAGGGATGAACACTCCTGCAGCAGTCTCTGACCAGACTTAATGGTTGTTGGCCTAGTCAGTCATGCTCTTAGTGATAGAAACAGGCAGTACAACATAGCCCTAATTCTGAAAACTTACCAAATTCATTTTGAAGACAGCTAAGGGACTGATGGTTATCTCCTTTATACATGACAGGAGGATGTTTAAAATTCTTGATCATATACGTATTAGTGTACTTGTTGCATCCATGCTTTTCATTGCAGGTGTTTGGTACAGTCTGCAGAGGTTTTTGCCCTCATAGGGGGTAATTTCAGTGTGCATATTTGGAGCCTGTCTCTTCATTATTTTCCAGGTGTAAATTATCATGTACTGTATCATTATTACCTGAATTAAATTTCAAGGATTTTTAAAAATTCCAAATAATTTAGGCATTTGAATTCATCAGGGTAATGAAAGTATTCTGTACATTCTTCAGAGCTGCAATTTTTGCTTGCCTTGAATGGAGCTGTTAGCATGCAGTAGTATTCTATTCTAGAGAGTATAAGTCCCTTTAATTAAGAATACAGCATTATCATTCGATTTAAGGTTCTAGTTGTCCAACTTATCATTTCCTTAGGGTTGCGGTAACATAGATCCTTGAATAAAAGATCCTTTGATAATTTCATTTCATTTACATGGGTTGTTTGATTGCATAATAAACTCTCATTTAGTTTCTTTCTCTGAAATTGTTTCTTGAGTAGTATAGTTCAAATTTGTCCTTCGTGAACATTGTATTATTTCCTAAGGCTTAGAAGTTTGCTGTGTCTTTAATGGCTGCAACTGTTACAACACAATGATTTTTATCTTTGCCTCTGACAGATATGAGAATGAAAGATTTGGTAAGTACTGTACTGTACCTTGAGGAACAGAGCTCTTTTTTTATTTTGACAGCTGATTTTACTTCCTGACTGTTACTCTTTTGGCGTGGTTTTTTAAATATCGAGCCTCTGTCTTATCAGAACATGTAGAGATGTGTTGTTTGGTGTTGCAAGCAGAATACTGTTCCCAACACAAATGATTTGCATCCATTTTTAAACTTTTGATATCGTTATCAAGAGATTTTTCCTAAGAGCTTAGATTAACCTTTTCACTGTCCAATGCCCCAAAATTAAAAGGGCTCACAGTGTCTACATTTAAAAAAAATTTCATCTGAAACAGTATGGAATCTTTTTCTGAAGGTAATTACCTAAGGTATGATTTTTTTTGTTAAACTTACGGAATTATGCAGGCTCAGAGTTAGCAGTCTGTGTGCACTTTACAGATTGGCGATTTTGCCCATTTTGAGTCTTACTTTAAGGTAATTTCAATTCTCAATTTGACCAAATTCTTAGCTATTTTGCTAGTATGCCTTCCGTTCTATTGATTGAATACAAGAAACCTCCCAATCACCTACAAAACTACCCTATACAGTGCACAAAAGTCAGTAATTTGGTAAATTTTACAGTTAAAAAATCCAATTTAGAAACCAAGTCCGAAATAAACACTGTAGACATTCCAAGCACTAAAACAACATTTTATCTTTTTCATTAATCACATCCCCAGGCCTCTTCTATATTACACTTGCCTTTCATTCTGAATTCATCATTACACAAGAAGTTGAAGATTTACCCTATTTCTCGGATAATAAAATATAACTAGGAATGATTGTTCAGGGTTTATGGCATCCCAGTAACTGAATCAGACCTATCAAAAATCCATAAAACAGACTGGGGGGACGTGTATATCTGCTACTTTGAGGCCGATTAAAGCTACTTAGTCCTGGAACTAACCAAACTATTTTAGTATTGTCTTAAATTCTATCAAATGAAACAGCCAGTGTGTAAATGAATGGGTCAGAGAACCGACAAGTTGATAAATTAGACACATATGCAACACTTGGGTATCTTTATTGAGGAAACGTTTCGCCACACAGTGGCTTCATCAGTCCATACAAAGGAGAATCGTGAAGATCAGGAGGAGTTTGAGGTAATCAGTCCCTCGGCCTTGAGTTGATGTAGTCAATCCATCAATCTTGAAAAGAATACAGCATATGTGCGAAGGAGAAGCTTATATACCGTAGGCAGGAGAGGTGCAGCAGTCGTAGGTTGTGTCACATTTGTCCAATGTGGAAGTAGGTCGTGCCAAAGGGTTAGGCAAGTGAAGAATTCCCTGTATTAAGATACCAAGATGTTGCTGTGTCAGACAGGATTCATTTACATCCAAGTTGCTGGCCTAAATCCAGGATAGAATTTCGGCTAAAAAAACGGCCAAAATCTGATTTGGACGATATCTGGGGGTCCACTGTATTTGAAATATGTTGCTAAATTTGGATTCAGAATATAGGAGGTATAGGAAAGTACTGCTTCAGCAAATAGTGGATTTTACAAACTGCCAAACAATATTGTTAGTGCAAATAGTGTTTTTTTAATGGGTTAGATAGATACATGAGTGGGATTGGTTACGTGTGAGTACTGCAGTATTTGCCTGACAGTGGTCATGAGGCCTACTGCAGTGCTCCTCTGCTTTTGCAATTTACTGTAAGCTGTAGTACCATTGTTTTTAACAGCTCTTGTGTTTACTGTATTAAACATTTATTGATTGGGATACTATATTAATTGTAACATTAATTTTCAGGTGACACTGAATGGGCTGGAGGTTATGACATACCTGGTGGAACGTATGAAAGAGGACTTCCGGCCCTATCTCTCGTCAGTGATCCCTGCTGTCACCGACAGGTTAGGTAAGTGTCAATTGTCTTGCAGCTTCTTATTATATTGTACTACTGCCATATTATCTTTACACCCAAACTTATAACAATGCATTTTTTATGTACAGTAACTTTCATAAAGAACATTATCCATGGATGCAAAAAGGTGAATGTGTGAGAGAATAGTGGTACCAATACTCTTTTATGGGTGTGAAGAATGGATTATTAATGTTGCTGTGAGGAAGAGGCTGGAAGCAGTGGAGATGTCATGTCTGAGGGCAATTTGTGGTGTGAATATTATGCAGAGAATTTATAGCTTGGATATTAGAAGGAAGTGCAGGATTACTAAAAGTATTATTTGGAGGGCTGAAGAAGGGTTGTTGAGGTGGTTTGAAAATTTAGAGAGGATGGAACAAAATAGGACGACTTGGAGGGCATATAAATTTGTAGTGGAGGGAAGGAGAGGCAGGGGTCATCCTAGGAAAGGTTGAAGGGAGGGGAGGGGGTAAAAGAGGTTTTGTACGTGAGGGGCTTAGACATCAAGCAAGTGTGTGTGAGCATATTAGATAGGAGTGAGTGGAGGCAAATGGATTTTATGGCTTGACATGTTAAAGTGTGAGCAAGGTAACATTTATGAAGGGATTCAGGGAAACCGGTTAGCCAGACTTGAGTCCTGGAGGTGGGAAGGGTACGGTGCCTACAATCTGAAGGAAGGGTGGGGATATTTGCAGTTTTGAACTGTAGTATATTGGCACCCCTCTGGCAAGACAATGATGGAGTGAGTGATGTTGAAAGTGTTTCTTCTTTTTTGGGTCACCCTACTTTCGTGGGAGATGGCAGATTTGGTTAAAAAAAAAAAATCATATAAACTAAATACTGAACCATGGATAAAGACGTTTATATAGAGTTCAGGACATTTATTAAGGAAATGTTTTGCCACAACTGGCTTCTTCAGTCCTGATTCTTTAATGTCTGTCCTGAAATGTGTGTGTCTTTATACACAGCTTGTCTGTATCACCATATCATTTACATACCATGTAGATCATAATAGATACATTCACTATTGGGAAAAATATATACGTATTAATACTATTTATCTTTTGTCCCAAAATTAGCAGACTACTCTTAAGGTTGCATCATATCTTCTGTACAGTAGCTATATATTATATACAGTATGTAATATATAATAAAGTAAAAAATGTCAACCAGAGCAAGGTAACATAGAAACTTTTTTAAAAATGATCTAACAACTGTTCGAAGTGTGTTGCAAAATGCAGTTGCAAAAGCAACATAAAATGAATTGCATGTTGAATGATAATTTAATTTCAGGTGACAGTAAAGATGCAGTTAGAGAAAAGGCACAACTATTACTCTCCACTTTGATGGACCATGTGTTGTCTCCAAATAGTATGTTTGATAGGCTTATGCCTGCCTTTTCACATAAGAATGGCAAAGTAAGAGAGGAGGTTATGACTTGTCTTCAGAATACTCTGACCAAGTAAGTAATACAAGGTTTAAGGTTTACATTGTGAATTAGTCACCCTTAGTTGTACTTTTTGTTGCTTTATCTTCTGTCATTCATTCTGAATGCATGTGATTGACACAAATTATATTGCCTAAAAGTTTATGTTGTAGTACTGTATTGACCTGAATTTGTTTTGATAAAATTTAGGATTTGACACCCAAAAAAAATCAACAAAGTGTTATTGACCTAGCAACAAATTAATTTCTTGTGTAAGCCTATAATTTAAAAATAGAATAGGGGAAAGCTGTAAGCTATAGGTGATTGTGGTTTCGTTTATTAAAATTTGGATAGAAACATTTTTCTGATTTTGATATCAAACATTGTTACATTTTATAAAAAAATCTTTGTCAGTTCAAACCATTTTTAAAACACATGTCTGTTGAAAATTTGTAAAAATTGTGGGGTGGAATTTCATATAAAATATATTTAACACATGTAGTGTAATTACTTCCATAAAAATATATAGTATATATTTTTTTCTTTTTCAACAAGTCGGCCGTCTCCCACGGAGGCAGGGTGACCCAAAAAGAAAGAAAATCCCCAAAAAGAAAATACTTTCATCATCATTCAACACTTTCACCTCACTCATACATAATCACTATCTTTGCAGAGGCGCTCAGATACGACAGCTGAGAATAAGTCCCTCCCAACTGTCATTATCCCAGGATTCCCCTTTAAAGTGCAGGCATTGTACTTCCCATTTCCAGGACTCAAGTCCAACTAAATCTTCACAAAATATTTCCCTGCTCACACTCCAACAGCTCGTCAGGTCCCAAAAAGCATTCGTCTCCATTCACTCCTAACTAACATGCTCACACATGCTTGCTGGAAGTCCAAGCCCCTCGCCCACAAAACCTCCTTTACCCCCTCCCTCCAACCTTTTTTGAGGACGACCCCTACCCTGCTTTCCTTCCCCTACAGATTTATGCGCTCTCCAAGTCATTCTACTTTGATCCATTCTCTCTAAATGGCCAAACCACCTCAACAATCCCTCTTCAGCTCTCTGACAAATACCTTTAGTAACTCCACACCTCCTCCTAATTTCCACACTATGAATTCTCTGCATAATATTTACACCACACATTGCCCTTAGACAGGACATCTCCACTGCCTCCAGCCTCCTCCTTGCTGCAGCATTTACAACCCATGCTTCACACCCATATAAGAGTGTTGGTAACACTATTCTCTCGTACATTCCCTTCTTTGCCTCCATGGATAACTTTCTCTCTCTCCACAGATACCTCAATGCACCACTCACCTTTTTTTCTTCATTTCTGTGGTTAACCTCATCCTTTATAAACCCATCTGCTGACAAGTCAACCCCAAAATATCTGAAAACATTCACTTCTTCCATACTCCCTCCCTCCAGTGTGATATCCAATTTTCCTTTATCTAAATCGTTTGATACCCTCATCACCTTACTCTTATCTATGTTCACTTTCAACTTTCTTCCGTTACACACCTTCCCAAACTCATCCACTAACCTTTGCAACTTTTCTTTAGAATCCCCCTAAAGCACAGTATCATCAGCAAAAAGTAACTGTGTCAACTCCCATTTTGTATTTGATTCCCCATAATTTTATCCCACCCCTCTCCCCAACACCCTAGCATTTACTTCTTTTACAACCTCGTTTATAAATATGTTAAACAACCATGGTGACATACTGTATATGATTTTGCAAAACAAAAATAAAATTAAGCTCAAACTTTTCTGCAGTAACAGTATTAATATTGACCCAGAGCATATAGCCTATTTTCATAATGATTTATAATATGCAAATTAGAAATAGGTGCTTACTACCAGGAAAAATTCTTCCTTTGATATTATTTATTAAAAAAAACAATTTTTATTAGTGCTGGATATGAAATATCCAGTCAGTTACTGAGATATTTGTTTAATTTATTTAACAGTAAATTGTTAGAAGTTTAGTTTTCATTTTTCATTTGGTTGTTTATTACATAATATGTACTGTACATTTTATTTTTTTGGATACTGCTGTTATTAAATATTTTCAATAATTGAATACTTTATACTCTAAATTCTCACCTTTACTACCATTTCATTTCAACGGAAATTTTTGTTTTCATAGATTATTATTTGTTCATAATTTTTGCATTTTACTTGTGGAAAAAGTAATCTTTGTATTAAAATTAATTCTTTAACCTTTCAGCCATGGTGCATCCTCAGTGACAGTTTCGCGCCTCATCCCACATATTGTTAAGCTTTTGTCTGATCCAACTGCGATGGTGAGAGATTGCGCCTTCAACACACTGGTGGAGTGTTATAAACATTATGGTGAAAGACTCAGAGCAGATTTGACAAAGAAACACAATATTCCACCTGCAAAGTAAGTTTAATAAAGATCACAACCCTAAGACTCAGCTGAAATATTTGATGGACTAGAAGTTTGAGGTAGTGAACTGATTTATCTTTAACTTAAGTTGTTTTGCCTTTTAACCAGGTAAATAACTACATTGCAAACCCTAAACGCAGACCTATATAGTTTGCATTTTACATTCATTCTTTGACATTTACATGTATAAAGTTTTATTTCAGACCCAACAATTCGTTTTGTTTTGCTTACATCAAGATACATTATTTAACACTTTTGCAATTTTTCAAATTTTATATCAGTCTTCTAATTTTAACCTTCATCTTATTATTGCAAACTACTTTACCTCATAATTCATCAGCTTAAGACTTTCATAATATTTACTACCTATACAACCTTTTTATTTATATTGAAAATGTTCATTTTCTGTGCCATTGTCAGGTTTAACCCCACAGTGCCAGCTAGTCTATCAAACATATTATAAATACATCTTGTGTGTGTGTTTTTTTTTTTTTCTCTCAAGAAGTCGGCCGTCTCCCACCGAGGCAGGGTGACCCAAAAAGAAAGAAAATCCCCAAAAAGAAAATACTTTCATCATCATTCAACACTTTCACCACACTCACACATAATCACTGTCTTTGCAGAGGCGCTCAGATACGACAGCTGAGAATAGTCCCTCCCAGCTGTCACTATCCCAGACCCCGCCTTTAAAGTGCAGGCATTGTACTTCCCATTTCCAGGACTCAAGTCCAACTAAATCAATTAACTGGTTTCCCTGAATCCCTTCACAAAATGTTACCCTGCTCACACTCCAACAGATCGTCATGTCCCAAAAACCATTCGTCTCCATTCATTCCTATCTAACACGCTCACACATGCTTGCTGGAAGTCCAAGCCCCTCGCCGACAAAACCTCCTTTACCCCCTCCCTCCAACCTTTTCTAGGACGACCCCTACCCCGCCTTCCTTCCCCTACAGTGGTTATAATGTTCAAAATAGAAAATTCTTGGACTGGGCCTAAACCATGTACATAATAGAGATTGAAAAATCTGAAATGCTTACAGCAAATGAGGCAGTTTTAAAAGTGACCAAGTAATATCCAAGAAATAGTGGAAACACAAAATACTTCTTTGTTATATCTGATTAACCCTTTCAGGGTCGGTCACGTACATGTACATCTTAACAGCCAGGGTCGGTCACGTACTTATACGCGTAAATTCTAGCGCCTTCAAATCTGGTGGAAGAAAGCTGGTAGGCCTACATATGAAAGAATGGGTCTGCATGGTCAGTGTGCACAGTATAAAAAAAATCCTAAAGCCCGCAGTGCATAATGAGAAAAAAAACTCCGACAGTGTTTTTGGTTTAAAACAGCGACTTTGCAGTATATTTTCGTATTGTATTTATGGTTGTAGTATTCTCATTTTCTTGGTCTCGTTTGATAGAATGGAAGATATATTACAGAAATAGAGATGATTTTGATTAGTTTCACAAAAGTACCTTGAAATTGAGCTCAAATTAGCGGAAATGTTCGATTTTTGCCACACATCCAATACACATCAGCTGGTGAGTCTAATATTCTTTCACAAGTGCACTGAGTCAGCTGGTGAGTCTAATATTCTTTCACAAGTGCGCTGATATTATTTATACCGTTTTTACAATAATGTAGTAGTCTGCATAACAGTAAATCTTCTATTTTTTGTGAGAATAAAAATTCAAAATGTATAGCAAGAGGAGGTTGGACATGTGACTAATGAACAAAGAAAATGTTATTTTAGTGCAAGGAATGTCTGCCTTATTTATTCTGGACCCTATTTTGAAATTGGCATCTTTTGAAATTTGTGTGAAATTGGCCAAATTGCCAATTTCTGACCACTTTATTGGGTAGTTGAAATCGGTAAAAGGGCAGTTTCTTGTACTCAATCGATAGAACAAATAGAGTTCTTGTGAAATAGCTATTATTTTAGTCGACTGGAACATTGGAATTGGCCGAAAATAGGGCTCAAAATGGGCGAAATTGTCGATGCGTAAATACATTGAGACCGTTAACTTCACGAGAGCATAATTCAGTAAGTGCCGTCAAATTTCATAATTTTGGTGTGATTATGATCGGGAAAAGATTCTCTTTATCATTTCATAAGATTTTTTTTTTTTACCCCTGAGAGGGAGTTCAGGACAAAAAAAATGTGACTTAAATTTTGAAAGAACAGTGTGACTTTACATTTAGCAGTCTAGTAAACAGCATGAGAGTAGAAAATCAAGACATTTTTTTTTTTTTTTTTTTTTTTTTTTTTATAAATCCCCAATCTTCCTTCAAATTGCATGACTTCTATGAAGACAGATTATACAGATCCTGTAAAATAAATTATATGCCCATTCACTCTGTGCCAGGGCCCAGCTCTTGGTATGCTATGTGAAAGGGGCATGCATTATAAATCTAGTCTCCAATCTCAATGCAAGTGCAAGACTTGTTTGAAGCCCATGACAACTAAGGTGTGTCTGGTATGATGGCTATGGTAGTGCACATGCTGTTGCACTTTATCTTGGAAGGCTTGCACTGTAGTTGATTATTAGGTTAGATTTCACTCACTGCTATGTAAACAACTTTTTTAGTGACTGAGGTTGCTTTTATGAGATACCAGCATAGCACACTATAAAGGTGTGTTGAGTTTTCAGGTATTAGATCCTTTTAAGTGTACTGGGGGTTATAGTATACCTTATACCTTTGATATACCTTTGAAGAGTTTCGAGAGTATCTACTCTCTGTGCCCGGCCATGGGCCAGGCTCGTCTGGTGCTTGCCTGGTCAACCAGGCTGTTGCTGCTGGAGGCCTGCTGCCCCACATATCCATCACAGCCTGGTTGATCTGGCACCTGGTGAAGATATTTGTCCAGTTTCCTCTTGAAGGCTTCTACACTGGTTCCAGCCATGTTTCGGATATCTTCTGGTAAGATGTTGAATAGTCTGGGACCCCGGATGTTAATACAGTGCTCCCGTATTGTCCCCACCGCACCCCTGCTCCTCACTGGGTTTATTTTACACTTTCTCCCATATCTCTCACTCCAGTATGTTGTTATGGCAGTGTGCAGATTTGGGACCAGGCCCTCAAGTACTTTCCATGTATATATTATCATGTATCTCTCTCTCCTCCGCTCCAATGAGTACATGTTCAAGACTTGAAGGCGTTCCCAATAATTTAGATGTTTCAATGGCTCAATGTGAGCCGTAAACGATCTCTGGATTTGTTCCAACTCTATTTCTCCTGCCCTGAACGGGGCCGTCAGCACTGAGCAGTATTCTAAGTGGGGGAGCACTAGCGATTTGAATAGTGTCACCATCGGCATTATTTCCCTTGTTTTGAAAGTTCTCAATACCCACCCCGTCATCTTCCTGGCTGTTGTGATCTTTGTCTTGTTATGGTCTTTAAACGACAGATCAGCAGACATAATTATTCCCAAGTCCTTTACGTGTTCCTTTCCAGTTCTTCAAGGAACTAATTGGTGTTGTTTCTTCATATAATCTAGAACTTTAAATATATTAGGAAGTGATGGCTTCAACTCTTCTGCTGTTGAACATCGGGATAATGATCATTTAGTCACTGGAAAAGTTCATACCTATCTTGTTGCTGCATGACCTGAGCTCTAAAGGCTGAACATAATGTTCTGTTTATACCAGTATACCTATACACAATAATGCCTGTGATGCAGAACCTGAAAATTAGTATAATTGGGTATACATATACAATGATCAGGACTTTCTGCCTAGCAGAGAGAAGAGCTTAAGCCAATTGTGATCTTCAGGATGTAGAATTTTGCTCAGGACCTGCAATAATACTTTACATTTGCATCTTGGCCTTTAAGAATACCCCACACAAGAGTTCTTAAAAGAGCCTAGCTAGCTAACAGGTTGAATTTCTTGTCCTGGTACCAAGGTAATTTGAGCTTCTGTCTTCTGGTTTCAGCTGCTTCTACATTTATTAGGGAGCTGATGATAGGATTCCCAGTGATTCCTCAGAACTAATACACACAATATAGAATTTTAAAGAATGCAAAACTACTTGATATGTTGGATTTGATGAGGGGCAGACTATTCCCTTCCCCCTCCCCACACACACAATCAGCTGGTCCTACTCGGACAGTTTTTACTGGTACATCATGGGGTCAGATGATCAGATTCAATGACTACTTGTGCAATGGTCATGAGAGTGGTCCCTAAATATATATATAGAAAAAATATTGAAAACATCTCACTTCACAAGGTTGCCATTGTGATCCTTCAAAATAAGTCTCTGCTTTACAAAAATTACATCAGAACATGTTTAGAGGTACCATAGTTACCTTTTGCCATTTCTTTGGTGGGTGAGGTTATCTGGTTAATTTGAATAACTTTGAGTGCGTGTTCACACTCCAACAGCAAGTTGGATAATGTGTACAGAATATTATGACTTAGGAACTCCCCATTGATTATAACAGCTGTCTAGGAGAAAGTAGGGTCCGGGTTCTAAATGCTTGAATAATGAATGATTTCCAGGAATGCACCTCATTTGTAAATTTTGGCTATCCTGTACGCATACACAATTAAAATATGAAAAGAAAAGGAGAAAAGTGTCTCATAGATTGCAAAACTACCCTGTTATCTTCCTTGTCTAATTGCAAGGATTAGGTGGTTGGATTAGATCAGAAAGATTATGAAAATCCTTTCCTTGAGGTCTCTGAGTTCCTACAGTTAATGTGTCAGTTTATTCATCATTAATTATACAGTGGACCTCCGGTATACGTTATTAATTCATTCCAGAATGCTGTTCAAGTGCCGTTACCAAACAAATTTATTCCCATAAGGAATAATGTAAATTAGGTTAGTCCTTTTAGACCCCCAAAAATACACTTACAAAAGCACTTACAAAAATACACTTACATAATTGTTCGAGTTTGAAGGTGAATGTAAACCAGGGGTCCACTGTATTCTCAAAGGTGGTAAAATGTTGAAATATCCTTCAGACCCCTGGAACACCCTCCAGGTATAAGTACTAATATTTTTCCAGGTTTCCTCCTCCTTTCTTAATTGTATATCTTAGATGATTTTAGGTGTCAGATAATATTTGTATATCTGGGATGGAAGAGAAGATAAATGACTTGTGTGTGTGTACTCACCTATTTGTGGTTGCAGGGGTCGAGTCATAGCTCCTGGCCCTGCCTCTTCACTGATTGCTACTAGGTCATCTCCCTGCTCCATGAGCTTTATCAAACCTCGTCTTAAAACTATGTATGGTTCCTGCCTCCACTACATCACTTTCTAGGCTATTCCACTTCCTGACAACTCTTATGACTGAAGAAATACTTCTTAACATCCCTTTGACTTACAGGAGTCTTCAACTTCCATCTGTGACCCCTTGTTTCTGTGTCCCCTCTCTGGAACATCTTGTCTCTGTCCACCTTATCTATTCCTCGCAGTATTTTATATGTCGTTATCATGTCTCTCCTAACCCTCCTGTGTGTGTCTGTGTATTAGTTACCAGTTTGTCCTAGGCACATGTCGATTAGACACTAGGCCTATTGTGTGTGTGTGTGTGTGTGTGTGTGTGTGTGTGTAAGGAAACACTTTGAAATGTTTCTGCCCCGTGTGTGTGTGTGTATGTGTATGTGTATATGTCTGTCTGTGTTTGTTTGTTTTTGTTTAAACACTTTAGCCTTCTTCCACCAAGGCAGGGTGACCCAAAAAAAGAAAGACATTTTTCACATTTTCATAGTTTTGAACCTGTGTTAATTTTCATTATTGTTTTAGTTTAAAACTGTACAGTAGATTACTCACATTGAGCAGCTTTGTTAAACTTTAACATTGCCCATTATTTACTCTGGTAGTAATTTCCTCGATATCGAATCTCTTATCGCAGTGGGCGCATTTCCAGTCTTACTCCTAAACATTATTCAGGGGGAAGTGGAACAGAATTCATCCTCCGTAACCCATGTGTGTCATAAGAGGTCACTAAAATGCCGAGAGCAAGGGGCTAGTAACCCCTTCTCCTGTATACTGTACATTACTAAATGTAAAACGAGAAACTTTCCTTTTTCCTTTTGGGCCACACCTGCCACGGTGGGATACGGCTGGTATGTTGAAAGGAAGAAGAATTACTAATGGCTGATAGTTTTTAGTTAGTTAAAATTTTAAATTATAAATTTAATTTTCTCTCCACTGACTAGTTATAATGTTCCTGTTGCAAAAGACAGTAGTGTAGAATTTAAGTTTATGTTATGCTTAAATGTAATACTTTGTATTACATAATTCAGCATCTCACATATTAAATACCAGGGTCGTACTAGTTTTTCCCCACTTAAAATTTGTTCTTTTTAAACTTCATTTTTCTCTTCATTGTAAATGCCAGACTCATGTACAGTGGACCCCTGGCTAATGAAAAAACTTCATCCCAGAAGCCTGCTCAAGTGCCATAACTGAATGAATTTACTTCATTAAGAAATAATGTCATGTAGGTTAGTCTATTTCAGACCCCCAAAAATACACTTCCATAAGCACTTAAAATATTATACTTACATAATTGTACGATTTCCGGGGCGTTCGTTAGCCGGGGGTCCACTGTACAGTATTTTTTCTAACTTTTATGTAATGTTTATTCATCTGATATTCAGTGACTTGATAAAATGGAGAGAGTGTTTTTTCTGTGTCTTGTTTAATTATTGGATGCCAATAATTATATACAATATTCTTTTACCTTCAGACTTCCAGCACTTATGACACGATTTGATGAAGTGAGGGATACTGGCCTCATGTTTCCCACTGCCTCGACGACCATTAGCATAATAGAAGGTAAGCACACTTTTTAACTGATTTTTAATGCATTATTGTTTCTAACAAATGCATTCCTGTATTAACACCAGAAGATACACTAAAAACAAAGTACATTAGTTTTTTTTTTTTTTGTCCTATTTCCCACTATGCATTTCATTCTGTAAAAATTACTATAGCTTAGAAAACTTAGCAACTAAGTAATAAGCATCTGGCACCGTTACTTCTATAAAACATGACACTAGCAATTTATAGCTAAGTGGCCAAGTAATACAAGAGTGCAGTAGACCCCCGGATTTCGTAATACAGTGGTCCCTTGGTTTTCGTGCATCTCCAAACTCGAACATTTATGTAAGTGTATTTTCGTAAGTGCTGTTGCAAGTGTATTTTTGGGGGTCTGAAATAGACTAACCTACGTGACATTATTTCTTAAGGAAGTAAATTCGTTCGGTAATGGCACTTGAGCAGCATTCTGGAATGAATTTTTGGCGAAAACCTAGGGACCACTGTATTCGGTAATAGTAACGTTTTTTCGTCAAAATATTGGCTCGGTGATTGTCATTTGACTCGGTAATAACCATTCATCCCGAATGCATCCGAGCGGTGGCCTGACAGCCCTACACACCATTTACAGTCAGTGTGCCATTGTTTACCAGCCAGTGAGGACGATCCCACGCGGTCATACGATACGTTTCGTAATATTCCATTCGTTTTAGTGCTTGCAACTGCTAAATAAGCCACCATGGGCCCAAAGAAAGCTCCTAGTGCCCAGCCCTTTGGTAAAGAAGGTGAGAAACACTATAGAATTCAAGAAAGACATCATTGCAAAATATGAAAGTGGAGTACGTGTGGCAGAGCTTGCTAGGTTGTATAAGAAACCCCATACAACCATCGCTTCCATTGTGGCCAAGAAAAAGGAAATCAAGGAAGCTGTTGTTGCCAAAGGTGCAAATATGATCACAAAACAGAGATCGCAAATACTCAAAGATATGGAGACTTTGTTTGTTGTTGGTGTGGATCAACCAAAAACAGTTAGCAGGAGATAGTGTCATGCAGTCGATAATTTGTGAAAAGGCAAGGCAGTTGCATGAGGATCTCGTAAAGAAAATGCTTGGAACTAGAGCTGATCTTAGTGAATTTAAGGCCAGCAAAGGCTGGTTTGAGAGATTTAAGAAGCGTAGTGGCATACCCAGTGTGGTAAGGCATGGTGAGGCTTCAAGTTCTGACAAATGTGCTGCTGAAAAATATGTGCAGGAATTCATGGGGTGCATAGAGGCTGAACAATTCAAACCCCAACAAGTGTTCAGTTGTGACGAAACAGGCCTCTTTTGGAAGAAAATGCCAAAGAGGACCTACATCACGCAGGAGGAAAAGGCACTGCCAGGACACAAGCCTATGAAAGACAGGCTAACTCTCACGTTCTGTAGTAATGCTAGTGGGGATTTCAAAGTGAAACCTTTACTGGTGTTCAAGAAAAACAGTGTTGCCAAGGCTAATTTGTGTGTGATGTGGAAGGCTAACAGTAAGGCATGGGTCACGAGGGAAATTTTCCTTGATTGGTTCAATGAAGTGTTTGGCCCCAGTGTGAAGAAATTCCCTCCTGGAAAATAAATTGGAACTCAAGTGCCTCTTGGTAATGGACAATGCTCCTGCTCATCCTCCAGACTTGGATGACCAAATGGTGGAGGAGTTTCGTTTCATCACAGTGAAGTTCTTGCCCCCAAATACCACTCCTCTCATCCAGCCCATGGACCAGCAGATCATTGCAAACTTCAAAAAACTGTACACCAAAGCAGTGTTTCAAAGGTGCTTTGATGTGACCTCAGACACTTCATTGACCCTAAGAGAGTTCTGGAAAGATCACTTCAGTATCCTCCATTGCATAAACCTTATAGGTAAGGCTTGGGAAGGAGTGACTTCCAGGACTTTGAAACTCTGCTTGGAGAAAATTGTGGCCAGAATATGTCCAAGAGAGGGATTTTGAAGGGTTTGGGGCTGACCCTGAGGAGCCTATGGGAGTTGTGGAAAGTATTTTGGCATTGGAGAATTCCATGGGGTTGGATGTGAGTGGCGAGGATGTGGAAGAGTTGGTGGAGGACCACAATGAAGAGCTAACCACTGATGAGCTGCAAGACCTTCTTCTGGAACAGCAACAGACCACAGCTCAGGAAATTGCTTCATATGAGGAGGAAGAGAGATGGAAAGAGGTGTCTTCTTCAAAGATTAAGAACATTTGTGCAAAGTGGAGTGAGGTGCAAACATTTATGGAGGAACATCACCCTAACAAAGCTGTTACAGGCTGTGTCTGCAACATGTTCAATGACAGTCTCGTGTCCCATTTTAGGGAAATTTTAAAGAGACACCAGAAACAGAGCTCTATGGACAGATATTTATTGCCACAGGTGTGCAGTGACTCTCAAGCTGGTCCTAGTGGCATTAAAAAACAAAGAAGGGAAGTAACCCCAGAAAAGGACTTGGTACCTGAAGTCTTTATGGAAGGGGATTCCCCTTCCAAACAATAGTAACTCCTCCATCCTCTTCCCTCCTCCCGTCTTCCATACATCAACAAGTCTTCAATAAAGGTGAGTGTCATGTTGTTATTGTTTTATTCTTCATGTCTCATTGTTTTCTGTGTAGGTAAATGTACAGTGGAACCCCGGTTAACGAACACCCCGGAAATCGTGCAATTATGTAAGTATAATATTGTAAGTGCTTGTGGAAGTGTATTTTTGGGGGTCTGAAATAGACTAACCTAAATGACATTTTTTCTTAAGGAAGTAAATTCGTTCCGTAATGGCACTTGAGCAGGCTTCTGCAATGAATTTTTTCGTTAACCGGGGTTCCACTGTATATTTAATGTAAAAAAATGAATTTTTTTTAATACTTTTGGGTGTCTGGAATGGATTAATTTGATTTGCATTATTTCTTATGGGAAAATGAATTTGGAAATTGTCAAATTCGGGTTTAGTCACACTCTCAGGAACGGATTAATTATGATAACTGGGGGTCCACTGTACAGTGGACCCCCGGTTTACGTTCACCTCCAAACTCGAACAATTATGTAAGTATATTTTTGTAAGTGCTTTTTGTAAGTGTATTTTTGGGGGTCTAAAAGGACTAATCTAATTTACATTATTCTTTATGGGAACAAATTCATTTGGTAACGGCACTTGAACAGCATTCTGGAACGAATTAATAACGTAAACCGGGGGTCCACTGTATATTAATTTGTCACTACCTGGTTTTTTTTTTTTTTTTTGTATAGAGTAAGGGGAGGCAAGGTTGTCCATCTAGTAATACTGTATACTTGGTGTAATAAAAAGTGGGAGTGGGCCTTGGACAGGGATGTGAGATGTCACCAAGGTTGTTTAACATATTTATAGATGCGTTGTAAAAGAAGTAAATTCTAGGGTGTTGGGGAGAGGGGTGGGATTAAATTATGAGGAATCAAATACAAAATGGGAGTTGACACAGTTAATTTTTGCTGATGATACTGTCCTTTGGGAGATTCTAAAGAATAGTTGCAAAGGTTAGTGCACGAGTTTTGGAGGGTGTTTAAAGGAAGAAAGTTAAAAGTGAACATTGAAGATAAGAGTAAGGTGATGAAGGTATCAGATGAGTTAGGTAAAGAAAAATTGGGTATCACATTGGAGGGAGTATGGAAAAAGTGAATTTGTTCAGATATTGGGAGTAGATTTGTCAGCAGGTGGGTTTATGAAGGATGAGGTTAACCATAGAATTGATGGAGAGAAAAAAGGTGCATTGAGGTAGTATAGTGGTACCAATACTCTTATGTGGGTGTGAAGCATGGGTTGTGAATGCTGCAGCAAGGAGGAGGCTGGAGGCAGTGAAGGTGTTGTTTCTTAAATATTATGCAGAGAATTCATAGTGTGGAAATTAGGTGGTGTGGAGTTACTAAAAGTATTATTCAGAGGGTTGAAGAGGGGTTGTTGAGGTGGTTTGGTCATTTAGAGAGGATGAAGCAAAATAGGATGACTTGAAGGGTGTATAAATCTGTAGTGGAGGGCAGGAGGGGTAGGGGTCATCCTAGGAAAGGATGGAGAGAGGAAGTAAGAGAGGTTGTGTGCAAGTGAAAGGGGCTTTGGACATGCAGCAGGCATGTGTGAGCATGTTAGATAAGAGTGAATGGAGATGAATGGTTTTTGGGACCTGTCGAGCTGTTGGAGTTTGAGCAGGGTAATATTTTGTGGAGGATTTCAGGGAAACCAGTTAGCCAGACTTGAGCCTTGGAGGTGGGAAGTACAATGCCTGTACTTTAGAGGAGGTGTTTGGGATATTGGCTGTATGGACGCTTTTGCAAAAACAGTGATTGTGTGAATGATGGTGAAAGTGTCTTTTTTTTTGGGGGGGGGGTCACCCTGCCTCGGTGGGAGATGGCCGACGTGCTGAAAAGAAAGAAAAACATGTACATAGCTAAATTTTAAAAACTCTTATAAAATCTGATTATAGTTGGCATTAATAAAAAAGAATAAGCATAATTTGAATGAAATTTTATAGTTAGTTTTCAATTTAGCTGTAATGTGCCGAGTAGAAAGAATATGGGTACCATTTAAAAAAAATGTGAAGTCACCTTAATTAAAAACATTGTACTGTAGTGTAAGTGAATTGTGCATTATGTAGCATGTGAATTCCAGGATACAGTTGTGTAGTTGTACCTCAACCTGTGAATTTCATGACTTGCATATTCTGTGGCTTATGACCTCAGTTAATGCAAGTCTCAACTTACACTTAATTTTTTTTTTTTTTTACTTGGGATTCAAATTTTGATCTAATACTGTTTTCTGCCAACTATCCATTACACTAGTGAGTCTTAGCAATAAGTTAGCTATCTAGCATTCTAGATTTCTGCAGTAATTTTATTGCAAACCTGCACCCAAAATGCCAAGCCGTGTAGGAACTGAAGGTAAGTGTTGTCTACTACATGCACTCTTCTTAATTTTGATAAAATGTTTATTAAATTTTTTATGAAATTTGTAAATGCTCTGGTAGCTCATGTCTTGGCTAGTGACACTATATGGTAAAATACTACTTGTTTATTAGAATTCTTAATATTGGTTTTTGATGTTCTTTTATTGGTTATGTAATACTGTAAAGCAATATAATTTTAGCATTATATGAGTTTGAATATTGAAAAGTGGGTCTGAGTTTTGAGCAAAAGGAACATAATCCTATATACAGTGGACCCTCGGAAATTGAACATTCTTCGTTCCAGAATGCTGTTCAAGTGCTGTTACCGAACGAATTTATTCCCATAAGGAATAATGTAAATTAGATTAGTAGATTTCAGACCCCCAAAAATACACTTTCAAAAGCACTTACAATAATAAACTTAGATAATAGGTTGAGTTGGGAGGCGTTCGATTTCCGGGGGTCCACTGTACATACAATATATACAGTGGACCCCCGGAAATCGGCTGGTCTGATTATTGGCTGGCTCGATTATCGATCGCTTTTTTCAGACCAATTTTTGCCTGATTATCGGCCCACGTCCCAGACCTGTCCGCCTGCCCCACGCTTGCGCTCCTCACCTAGCAGGCGTCGTAAGCCAGTCTAGCTTTGTTTATTACAATAAATTCATTGTGTTTAGTGCTTGTTTATTGATTGTGACTGTGAAATAAGCCACCATGGGTCCAAAGAAACTTCATAGTGGCAGCCCTTTGGTAAAGAAAGTGACAAACACGATAGTATTGAAGAAAGAAATTGTAGCAAAGTACCAAAGTGGTGGAGGAAGAGAGGGGAGAATGTGCCGCCTTCAGTGATTCTACGATATGTACGATTCTAAAGCAGCACAAGTTGATAAAAGGCTATAGCACCAGCCAGCGATAAAGTGTAGCATTAATAGTGTAGCAAGCAAGTTAAGCGATTAAGCGATGGAAAATTACGACACGAAACTTAACTCCTCCATTGTTGTTTGAGGTATACTATAAGGGCACTGAGACCAGAGCTGCCCTCTGCCACCATCTCCTCCAAGATAAGTGTAAATATTTCTTATTTATATAAGTGTGAATATTTCTTATTTATAAATTATGTACAGTTGTTTGTGTGAATAGTGGTGGTGGCTTTCTGCTGCAGCCGACCACCACCATGGCTTATGGTCAGTGGCCCTTACACCCAACAAAACAACACCACCTCCACCAGTCCTTACACTCGAAATGACATGTTTTATTCATTTTAGAGTTTATATCATGTTTCTATGTTATTAATATTGTTTATTATGTCATATTAGATGAATTTTGCTAGATAGATAAACTGTAGGGTTGATATTATTGTCATATTGAAGGACTATCTTGTCCTGCCTCCAAACAAACTCTCCTGCCTCTCTTATACGCCAACAAGAGTCTTCAACAATTTTAAAATTAGCGCTTGATATTTATTTCTCATTGTTTTCTGTATGTAAAACTATAGTATTTATTCTTTAAAAAATGATTTTTTGGTGAATATTTTTTGGGTGGAACGGATTAATTGTATTTACATTATTTCTTATGGGAAATAAGGGTTCAAAAATCGGCCAGTTCGATTTTAGGCCTAGCTCCTGGAACGGGGGTCCACTGTGTATATATATTTTTTTTCAACAAACGTGCCATATTCCACCGAGACAGGGTGACCTAAAAAGAAAAAGTTTCTCTGTAAATATGTTCAGTGAAGCTTAGATGATGGCATATTAGATGGATAATAATGTTAGAAGAGAACAAAATACTCTTCTCTTTTAATTTTATTAGCAATCAAATACATCATCTGAGTTTCATAGTGCACAGTTTAACCCATAGGTGGATGAGCCCATTCTTAGCACTCTACAGTCGCTTCCCTCCTCTGAATAATTGAATATCTTACATAAATTTATATGTACAACAATTGACCATAATTTTTTTTTTTTTAATAACCCTAAATACTTTTTCTCTTATGCAAAATTTCAAGCAAAAGACACATTTACTATTGGGCTCATGTTTAGAGAAGATGGCACTTTCTGTGATGAGCAAAGTACATAGAGGAGAGCCCTGCTTATTCAGCAGGTTAGGTTGTGGGCTACTGCTGTAAAGCGAAAATCACAGTAAAAGAAAACATAGCCTTTTTTCGCTTCGAAATGCATAGAAAATCCTGATATGTTTACACTGTCATATATGAAGTGAGTAATAGAGCCAGGCCTAAAAAATGTATATACAGTACACATTACTTACCTTCAAGCGTGCGTGAGCGTGTTAGGAGTGAATGGAAATGAATGGTTTTTGGGACCTGACGAGCTGTTGGAGTGTGAGCAGGGTAATAGTTTGTGAAGGGATTCAGGGAAGCTGGTTAGCCAGACTTGAGTCCTTTAAATGGGAAGTACAATGCCTGCACTTTTAAAGGAGCAGTTTTGGGATATTGGCATTTTGGAGGGACATCTAAACTGTCGTATCTGAGCGCCTCTGCAAGACATTGATTATGTATGAGTGGTGAGTGAGTGTTGAATGATGATGAAAGTTTTTTCTTTTTGAGTTTTTCTTTCTTTTTGGGTCACCCTGCATCTGTGGGAAACTGCCAACGTGTTAAGAAAAAAAAATTACTTAAAATATTTTTGTCCTAAGCTTATAGTGAGTGGTAAATATATTTATTATAGGAAGTCTGAATAAATGAAGAATAGGTAAAATTGAAAACCTGTGCATTGGTGAAACCCCATAAAATGAAGCTCTGTAAAGTGGGGCTTTCCTGTACTCAGGACAGAGAATGATAGTTTTGAGAGAACTGTTCAATCAGACAGCAGTGACAACCTACATGAGTGGTTCATGCATGTGATGACAAATTTTTCCACCATTGCCAAGAATCATGGAAACTTTATATTCATCAGAATATAAAGGCACAATCCAACAATTTCTAAAAGATGCTGTAGAGCCCAACTCTGCAAAGGTGACACCAAAGCAATTACATTTAACTATAGATGGATTGCAGTAACAGCACAAATCAGAATCTTCTAAAGAGGTTAAGAATTAAGATTGCTAACACATGAAAACACATTTGCACAGACCTGGACAACGTGGGGTTTAAGTAGGGCACTCCAGCCTCTCAGAATTGCTAGTCCACTAAAACATGATTTTGAACACATTAGAAGACAAAAAAAGGCCAATATAAAATATTTCCTGTTAAAGTCTGAGTATGTTGATGTAATAGCACATAAAATAATTAACTAGAAAATCAGACATGTGTATCTTCAGCTTTATAACAAATCACATCAAGACATGAGTAATCAACAGAGTGAAATTTAAAGTCCCCACAGTGAAAAAGTCTTCTTAAAGGTACAGTACTTGCCCCAGTTTTCTTTCTTACATTTCTGACAGAAAAATCAAGTGATACTGTACTTGTATTAATATGATTTTGGTAGCCCTCTAAAAACATAACAAACCTCAGAATCCAATATACAAATTAAGCCTACCAATCAGCCACAGGAAAAAGGTTTAGTTACTCTATGGAAAAATTAAGGAAATAAACACAAACAAGATATTGTATAAAATGTAATTAAATCCCTCAGCAGAATGGAAGAGGAATGAATATATTGGACCTGGAAATAAGCAATGCCAGTAAACCTTACTTTCAAAGAGCACAACAGTGCTACTATGACAGCTGAAGAGAAAACCAGCCTAGATAACAAGAACCTTCAAGAGAAGGACTACCAAGGTAGTGAAGATTGTCTAAAATGCTTATACTCTCTAAACTCAAATATTACTGTACACATTTGCAAAATTGAAAAAAATGGAGAATTTTTACTGTATACATCAGTTCAGACAATTAAAAGCCTGAGTGTGCTTCCTTGAGTACAGGTAAGGAGGATATGTAATAATTTAAACTTGCAAATTAATGGAAGGAATGATTCTAAATGTGCACCTTAACTCATTATGATTGTAGGATGCAAGGTAGACAACAAATGACAGTTCCACACTGTTGTTGTGGTGGTAATGTTCCACACTGTTGTGGTGGTGGTAATGCTCCACACTGTTGTTGTGGTGGTAATGTTCCACACTGTTGTTGTTGTGGTAATGTTCCACACTGTTGTTGTGGTGGTAATGTTCCACACTGTTGTTGTGGTGGTAATGTTCCACACTGTTGTTGTGGTGGTAATGTTCCACACTGTTGTGGTGGTAATGTTCCACACTGTTGTTGTGGTGGTAATGTTCCACACTGTTGTTGTGGTGGTAATGTTCCACACTGTTGTTGTGGTGGTAATGTTCCACACTGTTGTGGTGGTGGTAATTTTCCACACTGTTGTGGTGGTGGTAATGTTCCACACTGTTGTTGTGGTGGTAATGTTCCACACTGTTGTTGTGGTGGTAATGTTCAACACTGTTGTTGTGGTGGTAATGTTCCACACTGTTGTTGTGGTGGTAATGTTCCACACTGTTGTTGTTGTGATAATTCTCCACACTGTTGTGGTGGTGGTAATCCTCCACTGTTGTTGTGGTGATAATGCTCCACACTGTTGTTGTGGTAATGCTCCACACTGTTGTTGTTGTGGTAATGCTCCACACTGTTGTTGTGGTGGTAATGTTCCACACTGTTGTTGTGGTGGTAATGTTCCACACTGTTGTTGTGGTTGTAATGTTCAACACTGTTGTTGTGGTGGTAATGTTCCACACTGTTGTTGTGGTGGTAATGTTCAACACTGTTGTTGTGGTGGTAATGCTCCACACTGTTGTTGTGGTGGCAATGCTCCCCACTGTTGTTGTGGTTGTAATGTTCAACACTGTTGTTGTGGTGGTAATGTTCCACACTGTTGTTGTGGTGGTAATGTTCCACACTGTTGTTGTGGTGGTAATGTTCAACACTGTTGTGGTGGTGGTGTTCCACACTGTTGTTGTTGTGGTAATGTTCCACACTGTTGTTGTGGTGGTAATGTTCCACACTGTTGTTGTGGTGGTAATGTTCACACTGTTGTTGTGGTGGTAATGTTCCACACTGTTGTTGTGGTGGTAATGTTCCACACTGTTGTTGTGGTGGTAATGCTCCACACTGTTGTTGTGGTAATGCTCCACACTGTTGTTGTTGTGGTAATGCTCCACACTGTTGTTGTGGTAATGCTCCATACTGTATTTGTGGTGGTAATGTTCCACACTGTTGTTGTGGTGATAATGTTCCACACTGTTGTTGTGGTGGTAATGTTCCACACTGTTGTTGTTGTGGTAATGTTCCACACTGTTGTTGTTGTGGTAATGTTCCACACTGTTGTTGTGGTGGTAATGTTCCACACTGTTGTTGTGGTGGTAATGTTCCACACTGTTGTTGTGGTGGTAATGTTCCACACTGTTGTTGTTGTGGTAATGTTCCACACTGTTGTTGTGGTGGTAATGTTCCACACTTGTTGTGGTGGTAATGTTCCACACTGTTGTTGTGGTGGTAATGCTCCACTGTTGTTGTGGTGGTAATGCTCCACACTGTTGTTGTGGTGGTAATGATCCACACTGTTGTTGTGGTGGTAATGTTCCACACTGTTGTTGTGGTGGTAATGTTCCACACTGTTGTTGTGGTGGTAGTTCCACTGTTGTTGTGGTGGTAATGTTCAACACTTGTGTGGTGGTGTTCCACACTGTTGTTGTGGTGGTAATGTTCCACACTGTTGTTGTGGTGGTAATGTTCCACACTGTTGTTGTGGTGGTAATGCTCCACACTTGTTGTGGTGGTGGTAATGTTCCACACTGTTGTTGTGGTGGTAATGTTCCACACTGTTGTTGTGGTGGTAATGTTCCACACTGTTGTTGTGGTGGTAATGTTCCACACTGTTGTTGTGGTGGTAATGTTCCACACTGTTGTTGTGGTGGTAATGTTCCACACTGTTGTTGTGGTGGTAATGTTCCACACTGTTGTGGTGGTGGTAATGTTCCACACTGTTGTTGTGGTGGTAATGTTCCACACTGTTGTTGTGGTGGTAATGTTCCACACTGTTGTTGTGGTGGTGGTAATGTTCCACACTGTTGTTGTGGTGGTAATGTTCCACACTGTTGTTGTGGTGGTAATGCTCCACACTTGTTGTGGTGGTGGTAATGTTCCACACTGTTGTTGTGGTGGTAATGTTCCACACTGTTGTGGTGGTGGTAATGTTCCACACTGTTGTTGTGGTGGTAATGCTCCACACTTGTTGTGGTGGTGGTAATGTTCCACACTGTTGTTGTGGTGGTAATGCTCCACACTACATGCTAACTTAAGCTGAACTGATGATGTCCAGTTCAAGGAGAAAAGGAAGAACATAATTGCATTGTTGTTTGAAGCTTAGCAGGATGGCAGTGCAAGTTAAATTATGAGAAGACTGTTGAAGGAGGAGGGATGGCGGTGAGGAGTGAAGGTGAGGTAAAATGGGGGTAGGTGGGTCATCAAGACAAGGGTAGGTGTGCTGATAAAGGTTACCCAGGAGAATCTTTTGTGTGGTTCACTACAATTCCCAGTCTTGACCATTATGTTAACTTCACAATTTTCCACTTGGTTGGTTTAAATTAAACTCTTTTGGGAAGCAAGGCATTAGGGATTGTAGCGTCTTGCTAGTTCACTTGTCATTTCTTGTTTTCCTAGAACCGTTTTCATTATCTGTACATATACAGAATGTACAATTTTTATTCACTAACCCACTAAATTGAAGTACTTAAATTACTAGAAACGTTTAAAGTCTCTCAAGGGACGTTCCTTGATGCTAGAGAACTTCTCTTTGATGTAAGGAATTGAACTTGTCCTTCCCTTCCTTTCCTTGAAAACGGATTTCCCTCTTTTTCCCAGGCACTGTATAACTAATATAGATTTACTCTTTTCCCTAAATATAAATCTTAAATTGTAACGCCTGCAGCTCAGACATAAGAACATAAAGAAGGAACACTGCAGCAGGCCTACTGGCCCATGCGAGGCAAGTCCAAGTCCCCTACCAGCTTAAGCCAATAACCCAACCTAGTCAGGTCAGGTTACATTCACTTAAGGAAGGGGCACGGCATGAAACCTAGTAGCACAAGCTAGTCAGATCCAACTCACACCCACTCATGTATTTATCTAACCTATTTTTAAAACAGCACAAGGTTTTAGCTTCTATGACGATACTCGGGAGTTTGTTCCACTCATCCACAACTCTATTACCAAACCATTGCTGCGAGTCCTGTCTTGGCTAGATAATTTTAGCACGCTATTTACATCCCCTTTATTTATTCCTGTTTTCCATTTATACACCTCAATCATATCCCCCTTAATTCTACGCCTTTCTAGAGAGTGCAGATTCAGGGCCCTCAGTCTATCCTCATAGGGAAGATTTCTGATACATGGAATCAACTTTGTCATCCTCCTTTGTACGTTTTACAGAGCATTTAAATCCATTCTGTAATACGGTGACCAAAACTGTGCAGCATAATCTAAATGAGTTAAGTAAAAGGACACATATGCAACTAATGTGACATTTTATTGTGGCAACGTTTCGCTCTCCAGGAGCTTTGTCAAGCCGTTACAAACAATACATGGACACACAGGGTATATATAGGCTCAGAGTGAGGTGTAATACTAGTGGTGGTAGAAGTAGTAGTGATATAAGTTGTAGTAGTAGTAATACAATAAGGGAGAGCGAAACGTTGCCACAATAAAATGTCACATTAGTTGCATTTGTGTCCTTTTACTTAACATATTGTCGGTAATTCTACCAATATTTATACAATCTAAATGAGGCCTAACCAAGGATATATAGCGTTGAACAACCTGAGGACTCCTATTATTTATGCTTCTTGATATGAAGTCAAGGATTCTGTTTGCCTTATATCACTATATATCACAATTTTCATGTGGAAGATGCCTGAGGGAGTACTAGCAAGTCTGCACACTTGTATAAGAACTTTCCAGTGATCTCGTATCCATTAAATCTGTTTACTGTGTCATTTACATTGTACTCCGCGACGAGTTTCTGCACCCAGAGAGGATTGCTTGACAATATCCTCATCGTTCTACTGAAGTCTCCCAAGTCAGGCTGACACATTTAGTTGCCTATTTGAAACCACTTTTTTTGGTGTAGTTTAGAGGAAAACTATCCTGCATATTGCGAGTGTTAGATAAACATAGTTCTTACTCTAACCTTGTGGGATGTCCTAGATACCAGCTAAGTCACACAGTCTTAAATTTTTTATAGAAGTCCTACAAAGAGGGAGTCTTACCTTTGCTCCACCACCCGTCGACCTATCACCCTGTCTTGCCTCTACCTGTCAGCTATACATTAGGCCTACCATAACGACACACCTTATTAGGTACCAAGCAACACCTCACCTACTCTTAAATAATTTCTTAAGGTTATTCCAAACGCGCCATACCACACACAAACTAAATTATCTAACATGAAGCTGTTTTCTCTTCACTAGTGTGTAACAAAATCTTCCACACTGAAACACCAATGTTCTTTGCTTTTAAATATTAACTGCTTTTGTGTTCACGAAGGTGTTTTGGCGGTATCTTGACTGGCGGACATTTAATCTTCATAATTTATTAAGGTATTTGTGGCTGAGCCTCCCTCCCCAGGGTGGTCTTGGGGCGTCAGACAGGCGCCACCTTCCATGTTCATCTTTCATCCATCTACCCACATCTCACACGCTTCTGCTTCCTTCGTTACCTTTCACCCATTGAACACTATAGTTCTAAACTCCACTTTGGGGGCAGTTGTTGATGTGTTTAACACTATAGTTCTAAACTCCACTTTGGAGGCAGTGGTTGATGTGTACCTTGGACGGCCCTCCTTGGCGTCAATAGACGTGAAAATAAATTATAATACCGTGGCTGAAAAAAAAAATCAACTAATTCGCATCGCAATTTGGCGAGATAACTTTAGACGTTTCGGTCTGTCTTGTACAATTACGAAGTTGCGAGTGACTTAGTCCAAGACGGACTAAAACGTCGTCTAAGTTACCTTGCAAATTGTGAGTTATATATCAGTCAATGAACATTCATTCCTTGCGGTCTTTCCGAAAGGTATATTTAGGTATGGACTTTAATTATCATTTGATTCGATTCAACATACGAGACTGTCAGGACGAGTGGCGTTTTAATAATGGCGGCTTCAGATATTTACAATGGCGCATGAATTTTGACGATGGCGGCAGGGAAGTAAATAATGGCCCACTGCCTTCCTAACAGTGTTTCGTTTGTTAACGACTCCATTGTGGAGAGGGAAAATACAAGCCAGCCCACTCTTGGTTTAGAGCTAGGTAAGGTGTAGCTAACTCATTGCTGGGTATCCTTGAATTAAGAGTTTTATAACTTAGAGACGACTGCCACTCTACTCATATAAAGACCCTTCACTTGTGTATGCTTGTGTATGTTCCGGCATAATTGTCTTCGGCTACACAAGTGCACTAGGAAAAGGTGGATGGAGTGGCGTATTGACGATAAGTACCAAGGCAAGTTGCACAACCAGCTTTCCTTGGGACAGCCTGTCCCCTTGTGTACAGCTTTAACTAGTCATGACAAAGCTTAATAAAGCTTTACACAGTGAAACGCTGTCCAGACAAGAACCTCCGTAACGTTTGCGTCTTCATATTGGGGAAAGTATCTTGCAAGTGTGAGAGTTGCAGCTTAATAGTGAGTGCGGCAGGTAGTGAGCTGGGGGTGTACAAACATTAACATGCTGGAGAGGTCTCTTGTGTACCCTAAGGCAGGGACAGTGCTTGCTGCTAAAGCTTGTACCTCCCATCCGATTACTCCCTCTTCTTCTCACCTTATCCTATTACCTAAATATTTAAATAAGTCACTTTAAAAGTAATGGGGTTTCTGATTAGTATTCATACAAAACCGCCAAGGAGGAATTACTTGGTTGTTTAAAAAGTCCGAGCAGTGGTCCCTTGTTGAAAACTACCCAGACGCATCAATACTTTCAGTTGCCTGCCAGCAGCAGCAATAGCCTGATTAAACAGTTAATCAACAAAGAAGCCTGGCTTAAGGCCGTGCTGCGAGGGTAGAAAAACCCTTGACACAAGGTACAGGTACGTCGAAGTGACTTGTTAAACTAGCCAACATCACACATCCATACTTATAATGCAGATTTCAACACTATCCTTTCATACATAAGGGAATCACCAACACCTCCAGCTGTCATTAAGAAGTCAGGTTCAGGCAACCTTCGGATCTCTGATATTTTCCGGGTGTAAATTATGAGTGTGAGATGTGTAAAATAACAATAAACAGAGTGGGTTGGCGAGGAAAAACATGTTTCTAGATATCTGGTGCTCTCAGGATTATGACACAGGTTGATATTGTGTACTTAAAGCAACTTAGGTGTCAGGTTTTCAATTTTGAATGTAGCTGTGGTGGATTACGGACACTGGCATTAATGAATTATTTGTAATTTTATGATTCTTAGGAATAATTTAGTCTCATTTTATTGTTCTCTGCAAAGTTAGTTTATTTTCGTTAGTTTTTAGTTTTTCTTATATATATATATATATATATATATATATATATATATATATATATATATATATATATATATATATATATATATATATATATATATATATATATATATATATATATATATATATATATATATAATATATATATATATATATATATATATATATATATATATATATATACACACATACATACATTCACATGTTGCGTGGAGGTTCTTTCGTAGATTGCGCAAGGACAGACACGCAGGCCTACGGCTCTGAGAATTCCACCCTGTCTAATATACCAAGTTACCATCCCAACTCGTCTGACCCAATCTACGAAAGAACCTCCACGCAACCGCTGCCACCATTTGTGGCGTGGAGGTTCTTTCGTAGATTGGGTAATGAACAGACGAGTTTGGGATGGTAACTTGGTATATTGAGATCGAATAGATAGGGTGGAATTCTCAGAGCCGTAGGCCTGCGGGTCTGTCCTGCACTGAGTCTGGGTGCTAACTGAGGCACTGCCCCGAGCAGGGCTCATAGCGTTCAAAGTATTGACCTTTGACATGGGTGACCTTTGACATTGGGCTAACGGTTGCAACGGTTGGTCACGTGAGCAGAAACGGTTATACCCTATGAACTCTCACTGAGCTTACAGTGACAGCTCGGCTATGGTACGTATGTCGTCTCGACATACCTCTATATAAACTAAAGACAACAGGCGTACGACTCTGAGCTGATTCTATACAATATCAAAGTACACAACAGTTGAATCTTATACTTCACATGGATCTTATCGTGACAGAACAATCTACTTTACTATATGATATATCATGATACATAAGAATTAATTAACTAAATGAGCTCATTTCTAGAAAATCATGATAAAAGAGAAAGAAAATTAATATATGTCGATCGATCGAATCGTCTTCATGTGATCTACGAATTCTGAGGAAATATATTTACAAGAAGGTAGTGATTAACAGACAAGGTAGATCTGGTGCACTCAAATCTATACTGTTAATTCTCAGAATTCGGAGAGAACGTGAACACACACATACTCTCACCTAGTTGTGGTTGCAGGGGTCCAGTCATAGCTCCTGGCTCCCTGGTGCTTGTGTCTCGTGCCGAATAGGAAAAACGCGATTTTGGCATAAATAGCAACGGTCTTCTTGCTAATTGACCAATTTTATCTATTCGGCACGACATATATAACATACATAGCCCTTGTATTGTGGTAAGTCGCTAAGTCTCATCTCTAGGACTGCTGCACCGGCAGTGTTTTATCAGGCTAGAGTCGACTGCCTCTCATGAATGCCGCAACAAAATAAGTAAATACGACTGTAATTGTATATTCAAGAGCGCGAAGGGGCCAGGGGCGACTTTGTCGGTGTTACGATGTGGGTGCGTGAGTGCATTGTGGGTGCATTGTAGGCCAGATGTGGTCAGTCAGTCATGTTGGGCAGGTGATGGGTGACTAATATGGGCCCCCGTGTGTGGCTTCTCAGTGGACACAACAATCCTCACTACTGTGGTGTACAAACCATCCTCATAATAGTTCCTGTTTTAAACATCCCCCAGCATCAATCTCTAAACGTTCATATCAATATAAACTGTACGTACATTTAACCACGAATAAGAAAATAAAACGTGCACAACATGTCTGACAGGAGGGCATCTTCGGGAACATGTAGCCGATAAATCTACACATTTTTCACGTGTGTTGCGAGTACTGGTTTCAACTCTGACCATAACATTTTTTTTAAAGCGAGACCACACTCTGCGTTGTTATGGGTACACATTTTGACAATTTACCTCTGCTGCTGCCGCCGCCGCCACCGCCTGTTCTCCTTAGTATAACTTCTACGAGCAAGTGGCACTGTTATCAAGACACTTGAGGACAACTTATAGAACGAAAAGTTCATGTGAGAGACTTTGGTGCAATAATTTCAAATGACGTATCATGTAGAGAACACAGTAAGGCAAATACTGCGAAAAACTGGAAAATGACAAGGTGAATAATAAGAACTTTCAAAATAAACGATATAATATAGAATATTCTCTAATTGAAAATATTGTTCGGTACCTTGATATACCTTTGATGATTTTCAAGCTTTTTTCTTGCTCCCGGAGCGTGGCCTTGGGCCAGGCATTGAAAGATCCGTTCAAGGGAGGAGAGATATCAGAATTGGAGCAGACACATTATTTACAACTTCATAAAGCATTGAAATTTCTTAGAACATCTTAAAATACTGGAAATGCTCACTCTGGAGCGTAGAGATAACTGAAAGATCTTCTAGGTCAGCGGCCCTCGTGGCCCAGTCCCAGACCAGGCTTGGTGGATGAATGCCTGATCAACCAGGCTGTTACTGCTGGGCGCATGCAGTCCGTCGTACAAGCCACAGCTCGGCTGATCAGGAACTGACTTGAGGAACTTATCTAGTTCTCTCTTGAAGACAGCTAGGTGACTGTTGGTAATACCTCAAATGATGGGAGGCTGTTGAAAGTCTTATGATTCGTACATTTTTTTGTATCTCTTAGTGTACTGATGGCACCCCTTCGTCGAGCCTCTGCCGAGCCTCTCTTGTAGGCAGTGATTTCTGTGTACAGATTTGTTATCAATTCGTCGAGGATATTCAAGGTGTAAATTATTATTTATCTTTCTCGCCTGTGTTTCAAGGAGTACAGGACAGGGGATTTCAAATATTCCCAGTAATTTAGGTGCTTTACTAAATTTATAGATGCAGTGAAAATTACCTGTACATTCTCTAGGTCTGCAATTTTGTTTATACGATCATGGGCTGTTAATGTACAGTAATATTCCAGCCAGACATCTCTTGTTTTGAAGGCTCATGTTATCCATTGTGGTTGTAATGACATTGTTGTGATTCTTGAACGTGATAACCTTTGACATATTCCATAGTCCTTCACATTAGTTTTTCGCTTTGTGTTTAAATTTTTATTCTCCATTATAATTTTCTTCCTAAATTTATCCACAACGGAGTAACTGAAATTTGTCCTCGTTGAACATATTGCATTTTGTGGCCCTCTGAATGCCACTTAGATGCAAATTTTAATATCGTCAGCAAAGGATAAAAGTTATATAATTCATGTCGCTGTTTGTCGTATATGAGAATGTGGAAAGGCTGATGGCGAGCACTGTGCCTTGGGGGGCAGAATTTTGCACGGTGGCAACCTCTCTTTGCTAGTACTCTTTGCCTTCTATTTGCTAGAAAATTAAAAAAATCCATCTGCCGCACTATTACACCGTGATCACACTTAACGAAGGCTTTGGCAAAGTCTGTGTATACTGTTGTAACAGCCTGGTTGATCAGACCATGATCCACCATAAGACCAGGTCTCACACCGGGCCGCGGGGGCGTTGACCCCCGAAACCCTCTCCAGGTATACTCCAGGTATACTACATTTGCATTTTGTCTTCCACTGCATCCAAAACATTGATAATTGTCCAGTAGGGGCGACGTGTTCTAAACCCGTGCTGCCCTAGACTGTGATAATGTTGGTTATCCATATGGTTAGCAATCTTGGTTCTTAACTACTACCGGCCCCGCCCTCCTCGTGTATATATACTGGCTCCCTTCCCTTCGCGCTTTTGTGCGACTAGTTAATGGTCCAAGTCAGACCCAAACTTCATTATAAGTTTCATTCTCCTGTGTGAGAGTTATATATTATGTGGTCACTAATAGTGATACAACGAGGAGGGGGTAATGTTGTGTCTACAGTAGTGATTGTTGACGCCTCTTGAATCCTGTTATTGTGTAACGTTGTTATGGCCACAGATGCTGCTGTTATGGTCTTTGATATTGCGTAGAGAGAGGGAGAGAGGGAGAGACGGAGGGGGGAGAGAGAGAGGGAGAGACGGAGGGGGGAGAGAGAGGGAGAGACGGAGGGGGGAGAGAGGGAGAGACGGAGGGGGAGAGAGAGAGGGAGAGACGGAGGGGGAGGAGAGACGGAGGGAGAGAGGAGGAGGAGGAGAGAGGGAGAGACGGAGGGGGGAGAGGGAGAGAGGAGAGGTTAGGGAGGGAGGGAAAAATAGAGAGGGAGAGAGACAAAGCCAACATTGTCAAAGTACCACACTTGGCTCCACTTCGAGGACAGCGAGAAGCAAGCTTCTATACCACAAGACGGGCAGAAGGCAGCAACTTCACTCTGGCTGTACCCTTCTCCAGAACATCACTTCGTCTGAGATCATTTATCCCCAGGATGACTAGAGTCTGGAACACATTCGTACATAATTATGATGTCAACGAGATAAAGTCAGTTGATCAAATGAAAATGCTGACCCACAGATGGCTCCAACTTCATCCTGTTTCCTACTTGTATGTTTCATAACAATAAAAATGCTTTCAAATGAGCTGATGTAGGTAACAGCTCTTAGCTTGTCAATAAAGTTAGGAATCCTTACATTGTAAATAGCTTGTTAATAAAGCTAGGGATCCTTAACCTAACCTTGTCAAACTCTGTGTAGGAGAGAGAGAGAGAGAGAGAGAGAGAGAGAATGAGAATATAATGAAGAGTTGACGTGAAGGACTTGCGCACATGATCAGAATACTGATAGCTTGTGACGTGCCGGTGACCGGTTTACTATTTTTTTTCTATTTAACCCAACATGAGGTCAGGATTCCCACTGCTAGCTTCGTCCCACTAGAAACTTATGAAAGGTATATCAAAGGTAAAGGTGACCTGGTTGATCAGGCGTCTCCTCTGGGCACTCCTGTTACTTTGTAAAGACTTCTTTTCTTTGTAATATATTTGGTGGTGGTAGTGTGTCGAAGAGTCGTATATGAAGGACGTTAGCATTATGCCCTCTAGTTATGCTTGCCATGCTTGACGGCGCTGCAGTACGCTAGTTGCACGGTGAACTGTGAAAGTGTTACGCTCTGTTTAGCGAGGAGGCTATATTACCAAAAACAAGTGCTGATAACCACTGTTTGAGTGTATATGTGAAATGCTGGTAAATATTGTGTGGTGCGTGAAGAATGAGGCAGTGAACACAGGTGCTTTGGCACCTCTACATGGCTTCTTTCCATCTTGATGCGCAAATAAACCCACTGAATTTCATAAGAAACTTGTTATGACAAACACTCTCAGAAAAAATAAACAATACTCTTAGTCTCCAGTTTTATTTCATTCTGATCTTGAAGTCTTCTTCAGAGAGCTGAGGAGCGTCTTATGTGGGGTCGTTTGCGCAATTGATCAGTGAGGGGGAAGATGAGCCAGCGAGACTTGATATGGTTTTCACACGAAATTAATGTGACAGCTGTAATTACTTGGAGAACCACTAGGTGCCAGTGATCGTGTGGCACAAAAGTTTGAGTATCTGGTGGAAATTGCAATTGAAAAAGAAATGGAGGACGTGACTAACTGGGAATGCAGAAGGGTTACTATGATGTAATGATAATTTTTTTGAAGTTCAGTGGGAAGCGTAGCGGTGAAGGAAATTTGAGTGAAAAGGTGTACACGAAGGATGGATGTAAGAGAGTGCCAACAGGCGAAGGAAAGGTTCATACAAAGTATAAATAAAAACAAGAAAAACAGAGAGCCCATAGTTCACTCAGGAATACAGAGGCTCTAGGTAAAGAAACAAAAGAGCTTGAAAAAAAATAGAGCAAATCAAATCGTAAAAACCGAGAAAAGAGCAGGAGATTTATGGACGAATAATCAAGAAAGAAATGGAAGCTGAAAAGATTGGAAAATAATGTAGCATCTAACACCAAAACTGAACCAAAGTTACTCCACAGTAACTTCAGAAAAATAGTCTGAAAAAGAAGTGATAGGGCTGAAGGAGGAAAGGATGAGGGCGAAGAATGACAGAGAAGAATGTAAAGAACAAAGCAAAGTATTGCACAGTTTTTTCACATAAGCTGAGATAGGCAGGTGCTAGAAAGCATCAACGTAACAAGTAAGACGACTGTTAACAGATCTAACCCCTGTGGTTTAGCGCTTCTTTTTGATTATAATAATAATAATATTAACAGATCTTGATGTAACAGAACAATGGGACCAGACAACATAGGTCTGTGGATGCTAAACAGAAGAGCAGAACCACTGTGACAAAATAGGAAAGTTCTTCAATTAATCTCTCTAATCAGGGAAACTGCCAGCAAATTGAAAAACAAAACAAAATAATAGTCCGTATATATAAAAAGGAGGACAGACAAGAAGTAGTGAATTACGGGCCAGTATCTGTTAACATTGTCTCAAAACCTCTGAAGTAGATTGGAAGGAAAAATATATTGGAGCTCTTAGAGAAGATTATTTACAGAAAACCAGCACAGCTTTAAAGATAGAAAATCTTTAAGAATTTACTGGAGTTGTATGACATGAGTCAAAAAGACAAAATAAAGACATCAATCGTATGAGCAGAATTAGGGAAACCTATGATGCCCATGGCACATGCAAGAGTAGGAAACAGAATAACATTCAGGAACTTAAAGAATCTTTTAGAATTTTAAGACATGTTAGGCCAGTCGTAGAGTGCCCGGACCCTGCATGGAGCCCCCACCTGGTCAACCACGTGCAGATGCTCGAAAATTTGTAAGAAAACTAGTACTAGTACTGAGAGAGGTTAAGGAACGGAAGTTGACCACCTTGGCGGAGAGGACAAAAGAAGAAATTATTACGACATACAAACACACATCAAAGGTACAAAATCGTGGATAAATTAAGTGGGCATAGAGGGGCAGTGTGTTTGAATTAAGATGACCGGAATCAAGGAACACTGGTGGAAGCTGAAGACACAGATGACCGGAATCAAGGAACACTGGTGGAAGCTGAAGACACAGATGACCGGAATCAAGGAACACTGGTGGAAGCTGAAGACACAGATGACCGGATCAAGGAACACTGGTGGAAGCTGTAGACACAGATGACCGGGATCAAGGAACACTGGTGGAAGCTGAAGACACAGATGACCGGAATCAAGGAACACTGGTGGAAGCTGAGACACAGATGACCGGGATCAAGGGAACACTGGTGGAAGCTGTAGACACAGATGACCGGAATCAAGGAACACTGGTGGAAGCTGAAGACACAGATGACCGGAATCAAGGAACACTGGTGGAAGCTGAAGACACAGATGACCGGAATCAAGGAACACTGGTGGAAGCTGAAGACACAGATGACCGGGATCAAGGGAACACTGGTAGAAGCTGAAGACACAGATGACCGGAATCAAGGAACACTGGTGGAAGCTGAGACACAGATGACCGGGATCAAGGGAACACTGGTAGAAGCTGAAGACACAGATGACCGGATCAAGTGAACACTGGTGGAAGCTGAAGACACAGATGACCGGATCAAGGGGAAAACTGGTGGAAGCTGAGACACAGATGACCGGAATCAAGGAACACTGGTGGAAGCTGAAGACACAGATGACCGGAATCAAGGAACACTGGTAGAAGCTGAAGACACAGATGACCGGATCAAGGAACACTGGTAGAAGCTGAAGACACAGATGACCGGGATCAAGGGAACACTGGTAGAAGCTGAAGACACAGATGACCGGATCAAGGGAACACTGGTAGAAGCTGAAGACACAGATGACCGGGATCAAGGGAACACTGGTAGAAGCTGAAGACACAGATGACCGGATCAAGGGAACACTGGTAGAAGCTGAAGACACAATGACCGGATCAAGGAACACTGGTAGAAGCTGAAGACACAGATGACCGGGATCAAGGGAACACTGGTGGAAGCTGTAGACACAGATGACCGGGATCAAGGGAACACTGGTAGAAGCTGAAGACACAGATGACCGGAATCAAGGAACACTGGTGGAAGCTGAAGACACAGATGACCGGGATCAAGGGAACACTGGTGGAAGCTGTAACACAGATGACCGGGATCAAGGGAACACTGGTAGAAGCTGAAGACACAGATGACCGGGATCAAGGGAACACTGGTGAAGCTGAAGACACAGATGACCGGGATCAAGGGAACACTGGTAGAAGCTGAAGACACAGATGACCGGGATCAAGGGAACACTGGTGGAAGCTGAGACACAGATGACCGGATCAAGGGAACACTGGTGGAAGCTGTAGACACAGATGACCGGAATCAAGGGAACACTGGTAGAAGCTGAAGACACAGATGACCGGAATCAAGGGAACACTGGTAGAAGCTGAGACACAGATGACCGGATCAAGGGAACACTGGTAGAAGCTGTAGACACAGATGACCGGAATCAAGGGAACACTGGTAGAAGCTGAAGACACAGATGACCGGGATCAAGGGAACACTGGTAGAAGCTGAAGACACAGATGACCGGGATCAAGGGAACACTGGTAGAAGCTGAAGACACAGATGACCGGAATCAAGGGAACACTGGTAGAAGCTGAAGACACATATGACCGGGATCAAGGGAACACTGGTAGAAGCTGAAGACACAGATGACCGGGATCAAGGGAACACTGGTAGAAGCTGAAGACACAGATGACCGGGATCAAGGGAACACTGGTAGAAGCTGAAGACACAGATGACCGGGATCAAGGGAACACTGGTAGAAGCTGTAGACACAGATGACCGGGATCAAGGGAACACTGGTAGAAGCTGAAGACACAGATGACCGGGATCAAGGGAACACTGGTAGAAGCTGAAGACACAGATGACCGGGATCAAGGGAACACTGGTAGAAGCTGAAGACACAGATGACCGGGATCAAGGGAACACTGGTAGAAGCTGAAGACACAGATGACCGGGATCAAGGGAACACTGGTGGAAGCTGTAGACACAGATGACCGGGATCAAGGGAACACTGGTGGAAGCTGTAGACACAGATGACCGGAATCAAGGGAACACTGGTAGAAGCTGAAGACACAGATGACCGGGATCAAGGGAACACTGGTGGAAGCTGTAGACACAGATGACCGGAATCAAGGGAACACTGGTAGAAGCTGAAGACACAGATGACCGGAATCAAGGGAACACTGGTAGAAGCTGTAGACACAGATGACCGGAATCGAGGGAACACTGGTGGAAGCTGTAGACACAGATGACCGGAATCAAGGGAACACTGGTAGAAGCTGAAGACACAGATGACCGGAATCAAGGGAACACTGGTAGAAGCTGTAGACACAGATGACCGGAATCAAGGGAACACTGGTAGAAGCTGAAGACACAGATGACCGGGATCAAGGGAACACTGGTAGAAGCTGAAGACACAGATGACCGGAATCAAGGGAACACTGGTAGAAGCTGAAGACACAGATGACCGGGATCAAGGAACACTGGTAGAAGCTGTAGACACAGATGACCGGAATCAAGGGAACACTGGTGGAAGCTGTAGACACAGATGACCGGAATCAAGGAAACACTGGTAGAAGCTGAAGACACAGATGACCGGAATCAAGAGAACACTGGTAGAAGCTGTAGACACAGATGACCGGAATCAAGGGAACACTGGTAGAAGCTGAAGACACAGATGACCGGGATCAAGGGAACACTGGTGGAAGATGAAGACACAGATGACCGAGATCAAGGGAACACTGGTAGAAGCTGAAGACACAGATGACCGGGATCAAGGGAACACTGGTAGAAGCTGAAGACACAGATGACCGGGATCAAGGGAACACTGGTAGAAGCTGTAGACACAGATGACCGAGATCAAGGAAACACTGGTAGAAGATGAAGACACAGATGACCGGGATCAAGGGAACACTGGTAGAAGCTGTAGACACAGATGACCGAGATCAAGGGAACACTGGTAGAAGATGAAGACACACATGACCGGGATCAAGGGAACACTGGTGGAAGATGAAGACACAGATGACCGAGATCAAGGGAACACTGGTGGAAGCTGAAGACACACATGAGTCATAGTGATATAAACAAGTATTTATTTAGTGTCAAGGTAGCTGAGAAGTAGCATAACTTGGACGAAGATGTGCCGGATGTTAAGTCAATATAAAGCTTCGATAGTAGATATAAGAAGGCCCAAAAGTCAGTAATCAGTGTGTAGTGTAAGAAGCTGGGTCAGGAACCGAGTCTGGAACTCTGTAAAGATAGCTCAGCAGGAAAACTTTCAAGACCAGTCACTGGTTGGTGAGTACATATTGATATTGCTTATCTTGTGCAGCTGCTGCTTAGTCTTGTACGCTTCACCTGCAACACCTCATTTTAGTGTCGGTGCTTATTATTTCTTCTCATCGTTATTTAATCATGAAGACACACTTGTTTGAAGTGATTCGTGGGATGTGTGGAACCCTCCGTAGCTCGCTCGCTGATGAGGCATCCTGATTGACTGATTAATTGATCCACCACATTGTAATTGCAAGTGAGTGTAGACACTATAGTCTGGCTGACCTGTGACACTTTACATAAATTTAACAAGTTTTATCATGTAGATGAGAGTCTACAGTATTGCCAATTCTTATTTTAATGAATACTTTTGATAACCTTGAACCCTTTCTACTCAACTGCATATTCTTACCTTTGTTTTCAGATAATATAATTTTGTAACGTCTTATCACATTTTCTTTTTCTTTTGAGAGGTTACTTATTTTACAATTTTGGAACCCTGTCCTGTTGTAGATTCGCCTGTATAATCGCCCGGCCCGGGCCTTTTCCAAGAGGTGGCCCGGCCTTTGCTCACTGTCGAGGGAGTGTCTTAGACCAATGTCTGCCGTGGGAGGAGGTACAAGTACCTCCTCGTCTTCTGGAACTGGCTGTCCCCAGGCCTAGCCCCATTCCCCGCCCCCACGGGGCTCGGAGGGAGAAGCTAGGCACCTTGGGCTGCCACAAACACCCCCCACAATGGGCTCGAAGGGTGTGGCAGCTGCATAGCAGCAGACGATGTCAGGAGGTGCAAAGGCAGCAAGCACTACAGGATCCTTTTGGAGTCACACCCCAGCTTTGGGCATTAAGCCTAAGCGCTGGGGAAGCTCAAGAATGCCTCTTGCTGTGTGTTGCTGCTGCTACAGTTGTCCGTTGCACTCTTCCTTTGAAACCCATTCCTTAATTATTTTTATATGTAAATTATTTTACAGCTTTCTGGCCTGCTCTCTATTGGGTTCTGGTTGAAGTGATTTGTGTTGGTATGTTCACAAGACTGAATATCACTTCATCCAAAAAGAAAAAAAATACGTGTTCTCCATTTCCTTAGATTGATTCTGCTTTCCTCCCACTCTCCAGGGGCTGTACGACCCCTACTGTTTTAGCGAACCTCATAAATCTAAGAAAAGAATAGTTCAGTGAATACTCTTAAGAAATTAACAGACTTTTAGCTGTCTTCATGAGGGAACTTGGTAAGCTCAAGTTAATTCGTGATCAGCCCGGCTGTGGCGCCTACTTTGGACTACGTGATCTAGCACCAACAGCCTCTAAATGAGAGCATCAAGCAGGAGGCTTGGTCTGGGTCTGGGCCCCGGTATCAGGGACCACAGGATCAGGGACCCCCTGAATCATCATCATCGTCAAGTAACCTTCATGTTGTTGCTGCCTAAATTTCAAATATACATGTTTTTATTTTTAAATCCCTTCATGATGTTTTAGTCTAGCATAGCAGTGAGAGGGAATGTTGCAAGTATTGTAAATGTTGAAGAGGGTTAAGTTTAGATTGAGAGAAGACAACTGGTAAGCTTGAGTGAGTGGCATCAGGTACCATGTACGTAGTTACTTTATATCTGCCTGCACAACCAGTGCGCCCTTTTATTGTCTCTGATTAAACATGCTGGAGGCAGCGCTATTTATCTTGGAAAGCCTTGCGCTTGTAGTCCTTGAAGCTTCACTCTAGGTCCTGGCTGAGTAACCACCAGGACAGGTGTGTGGGATGGTGCTGGCTGAGTAACCACCAGGACAGGTGTGTGGGATGGTGCTGGCTGAGTAACCACCAGGACAGTGTGGATGTGCTTGGTAACCACCAGGACAGGGGGATGGTGCTGGCTGAGTAACCACCAGGACAGGTGTGTGGGATGGTGCTGGCTGAGTAACCACCAGGACAGGTGTGTGGGATGGTGCTGGCTGAGTAACCACCAGGACAGGTGTGTGGGATGGTGCTGGCTGAGTAACCGCCAGGACAGGTGTGTGGGATGGTGCTGGCTGAGTAACCACCAGGACAGGTGTGTGGATGGTGCTGGCTGAGTAACCACCAGGACAGGTGTGGGATGGTGCTGGCTGAGTAACCACCAGGACAGGTGTGTGGGATGATTCTGGCTGAGTAACCGCCAGGACAGGTGTGTGGGATGGTTCTGGCTGAGTAACCACCAGGACAGGTGTGTGGGATGGTTCTGGCTGAGTAACCACCAGGACAGATGTGCTGGGTGGTGCTGAGGGACCATGAGGACAGGTGTGCTGGCTGAGAAGTAACCACGAGGACAGGTGTTCTGAGTGAGGAGTAACCACGAGGACAGGTGTCCTGAGTGAGGAGTAACCACGAGGACAGGTGTCCTGGATATTGCTGGCTGAGTAACCACGAGGACAAATGTCCTGGATATTGCTGGCTGAGTAACCACGAGGACAAATGTCCTGGATATTGCTGGCTGAGTAACCACGATGACAAGTGTCCTGGATATTGCTGGCTGAGTAACCACGAGGACAAGTGTCCTGAATAGTGCTGAGTAACCACGAGGACAGGTGTCCTGAATAGTGCTGAGTAACCACGAGGACAGGTGTCCTAGATAGTGTTGAGTAACCACGAGGACAGGTGTCCTGGATAGTGCTGAGTAACCACGAGGACAGGTGTCTTGGATAGTGCTGAGTAACCACGAGGACAGGTGTCCTGGATAGTGCTGAGTAACCACGAGGACAGGTGTCCTGGATAGTGCTGAGTAACCACGAGGACAGGTGTCCTGATAGTGCTGAGTAACCACGAGGACAGGTGTCCTGGATAGTGCTGAGTAACCACGAGGACAGGTGTCCTGGATAGTGCTGAGTAACCACGAGGACAGGTGTCCTGGATAGTGCTGAGTAACCACGAGGACAGGTGTCCTGGATAGTGCTGAGTAACCACGAGGACAGGTGTCCTGATAGTGCTGAGTAACCACGAGGGCAGGTGTCCTGGATAGTGCTGAGTAACCACGAGGACAGGTGTCCTGGATAGTGCTGAGTAACCACGAGGACAGGTGTCCTGGATAGTGCTGAGTAACCACGAGGACAGGTGTCCTGATAGTGCTGAGTAACCACGAGGACAGGTGTCCTGGATAGTGCTGAGTAACCACGAGGACAGGTGTCCTGGATAGTGCTGAGTAACCACGAGGACAGGTGTCCTGGATAGTGCTGAGTAACCACGAGGACAGGTGTCCTGGATAGTGCTGAGTGACCACGAGGACAGGTGTCCTGGATAGTGCTGAGTGACCACGAGGACAGGTGTCCTGGATAGTGCTGAGTGACCACGAGGACAGGTGTCCTGGATAGTGCTGAGTGACCACGAGGACAGGTGTCCTGGATAGTGCTGAGTGACCACGAGGACAGGTGTCCTGGATAGTGCTGAGTGACCACGAGGACAGGTGTCCTGGATAGTGCTGAGTGACCACGAGGACAGGTGTCCTGGATAGTGCTGAGTGACCACGAGGACAGGTGTCCTGGATAGTGCTGAGTAACCACGAGGACAGGTGTCCTGATAGTGCTGAGTAGACCACGAGGACAGGTGTCCTGGATAGTGCTGAGTGACCACGAGGACAGGTGTCCTGGATAGTGCTGAGTGAACCACGAGGACAGGTGTCCTGGATAGTGCTGAGTGACCACGAGGACAGGTGTCCTGATAGTGCTGAGTGACCACGAGGACAGGTGTCCTGGATAGTGCTGAGTGACCACGAGGACAGGTGTCCTGGATAGTGCTGAGTGACCACGAGGACAGGTGTCCTGGATAGTGCTGAGTGACCACGAGGACAGGTGTCCTGGATAGTGCTGAGTGACCACGAGGACAGGTGTCCTGGATAGTGCTGAGTGACCACGAGGACAGGTGTCCTGGATAGTGCTGAGTGACCACGAGGACAGGTGTCCTGGATAGTGCTGAGTGACCACGAGGACAGGTGTCCTGGATAGTGCTGAGTGACCACGAGGACAGGTGTCCTGATAGTGCTGAGTGACCACGAGGACAGGTGTCCTGGATAGTGCTGAGTGACCACGAGGACAGGTGTCCTGGATAGTGCTGAGTGACCACGAGGACAGGTGTCCTGATAGTGCTGAGTGACCACGAGGACAGGTGTCCTGGATAGTGCTGAGTGACCACGAGGACAGGTGTCCTGGATAGTGCTGAGTGACCACGAGGACAGGTGTCCTGGATAGTGCTGAGTGACCACGAGGACAGGTGTCCTGGATAGTGCTGAGTGACCACGAGGACAGGTGTCCTGGATAGTGCTGAGTGACCACGAGGACAGGTGTCCTGGAATAGTGCTGAGTGACCACGAGGACAGGTGTCCTGGATAGTGCTGAGTGACCACGAGGACAGGTGTCCTGGATAGTGCTGAGTGACCACGAGGACAGGTGTCCTGATAGTGCTGAGTGACCACGAGGACAGGTGTCCTGGATAGTGCTGAGTGACCACGAGGACAGGTGTCCTGGATAGTGCTGAGTGACCACGAGGACAGGTGTCCTGGATAGTGCTGAGTGACCACGAGGACAGGTGTCCTGGATAGTGCTGAGTGACCACGAGGACAGGTGTCCTGGATAGTGCTGAGTGACCACGAGGACAGGTGTCCTGGATAGTGCTGAGTGACCACGAGGACAGGTGTCCTGGATAGGTGCTGAGTGACCACGAGGACAGGTGTCCTGGATAGTGCTGAGTGACCACGAGGACAGGTGTCCTGGATAGTGCTGAGTGACCACGAGGACAGGTGTCCTGGATAGTGCTGAGTGACCACGAGGACAGGTGTCCTGATAGTGCTGAGTGACCACGAGGACAGGTGTCCTGGATAGTGCTGAGTGACCACGAGGACAGGTGTCCTGGATAGTGCTGAGTGACCACGAGGACAGGTGTCCTGGATAGTGCTGAGTGACCACGAGGACAGGTGTCCTGGATAGTGCTGAGTGACCACGAGGACAGGTGTCCTGGATAGTGCTGAGTGACCACGAGGACAGGTGTCCTGGATAGTGCTGAGTGACCACGAGGACAGGTGTCCTGGATAGTGCTGAGTGACCACGAGGACAGGTGTCCTGGATAGTGCTGAGTGACCACGAGGACAGGTGTCCTGGATAGTGCTGAGTGACCACGAGGACAGGTGTCCTGGATAGTGCTGAGTGACCACGAGGACAGGTGTCCTGGATAGTGCTGAGTGACCACGAGGACAGGTGTCCTGGATTGTGCTGAGTGACCACGAGGACAGGTGTCCTGGATGTGCTGAGTGACCACGAGGACAGGTGTCCTGGATAGTGCTGAGTGACCACGAGGACAGGTGTCCTGGATTGTGCTGAGTGACCACGAGGACAGGTGTCCTGGATTGTGCTGAGTGACCACGAGGACAGGTGTCCTGGATTGTGCTGAGTGACCACGAGGACAGGTGTCCTGATTGTGCTGAGTGACCACGAGGACAGGTGTCCTGGATTGTGCTGAGTGACCACGAGGACAGGTGTCCTGGATTGTGCTGAGTGACCACGAGGACAGGTGTCCTGGATTGTGCTGAGTGACCACGAGGACAGGTGTCCTGGATTGTGCTGAGTGACCACGAGGACAGGTGTCCTGGATTGTGCTGAGTGACCACGAGGACAGGTGTCCTGGATTGTGCTGAGTGACCACGAGGACAGGTGTCCTGGATTGTGCTGAGTGACCACGAGGACAGGTGTCCTGGATAGGGCGGAGTGACCACGAGGACAGGTGTCCTGGATAGGGCGGAGTGACCACGAGGACAGGTGTCCTGGATAGGGCGGAGTGACCACGAGGACAGGTGTCCTGGATAGGGCGGAGTGACCACGAGGACAGGTGTCCTGGATAGGGCGGAGTGACCACGAGGACAGGTGTCCTGGATAGGGCGGAGTGACCACGAGGACAGGTGGTTAGTGGCCACGAGGACGTAGTTAAGTTTGCTGGAAATTAACTAAGTGTTTACAGTAACTACATGTAGCACATGTCATGTCCAGTTTACGTTATTTACCGTGATGTGCACTCAGTACTGTCATGGTTCTAATAGTTGTCAAGGGGCTTCTCCCCGTGATGTGCACTCAGTACTGTCATGGTTCTAATAGTTGTCAAGGGGCTTCTCCCCGTGATGTGCACTCAGTACTGTCATGGTTCTAATAGTTGTCAAGGGGCTTCTCCCTCTAGTAGATTGTGAGTTCTAACATCTATTCCCTGTCGTTGTTTCTTTGCTTTCGATGAGAGGAACCGGAGCTTTGTTCCTTCACTTTATTTTAATAAACATCCATCTCAGTGGATTTTTTTTTATAGGGTAGGTATGATTTGTGAAGTGTTGCTTCTGGTCTGTGACCGAAGGTTCGTATATTGTAAAAATATGGATGTTAAGATTACCACTCTGGGGCGGGTAATGTACGACGATGATGTTGAGTACCATGTTGATGACCCAACTCTGGGTTGTTCCACCTGAAGTAAGGAATTTGGGAAAATCTGTAGCGGTATTTTAGCTTAAGACACCACTGTGACTACAAACATCACTAAGCCTAATCGTGTAGCAATGTATTCAGAGGTTTTGTTGCTTCTGCCTAGGCATTGCTGTATTAGGTTTGTGGTTGTGTGTAGCCTTTGTGATGGAGATCACTTGTCTCGGCCGCGTTGAAATTCTTCATACAGGTTACAGTTGTTGCTCTATGCTTGACAGCCTTGGATAGCATCGACTATAATAGCCAAGTATTGTGCAGAAGCGTGTCTTGGTGACGGTAGCAGTGGTGATATAGGTGCTCATAACATATCTTTATAGTATGTTATTATGAGAAAGTTATGTTGGTGTGGTTGAAGGCGGCACTACAAGCCAGCGGGCTCATTACACTTTTACTGTTTATATATATTTTAATGCTTCGGTTATATTCATTATTATTACTAAGTGTCAGTAAGTGACTAGATTTATTATATCTTTGGTCAAACTTTTATTTTTTTTATAGAACAGGCAAATGCCAAAAAAGTCGATAGGCTTAAACTAAATGTTTATCATGTGTAGGTGGTCTCTGCCTACTCCCTCCCCCTCAGCACCAGCTGTGGTCATCCCTCGTCCCATGTCACGGTCATTCTTTGTCCACCAGCTGGTGATACTACGTCACCAGTGTAACTCTTACAAGCACTCAGGTGCCACATCATCAGCTGGGTATACATTACTGCAATACCCACACATACATACAAGATGTATGCACAGAGATGTGTATGCCTGTGTATATATGCCGAGAGTTTGCTTTAATAACTAATTTAGGGGTTAAAGTAGTTTTAATAATATAATTATTTCTACAAGTCGTATACAAGGTATACAGGCCTAGCTGACATCACTGAGTGGAACAAACTCCCGAGTACAGTTATAGAGGCTGAAACGTTGTGTAGGTTTAAAAATAGGTTAGATAAATACATGAGTGGGTGTGATGCCGTGCTCCTTCCTTAAGTGAATGTGACCTGACCTGACTAGGTTAGGTCATTGGCTTAAGCGGGTAGGAGACTTGGACGTGCCTCGCATGGGCCATTAGGCCTGCTGCAGTGTTCCTTCTTTCTTTTGTTCTCATGACATTCTACTATATACAAAGCCCCTTGTTATGTAGAGCATTTCGGGCAACTTAGGTCAGTTTTGTCCCAGGATGCGACCCACACCAGTCGACTAACATCCGGGTACACATTTTACTGATGGGTGAACAGGGACAACAGGTGTCTTATGGAAACACGTCCTAATGTTTTTCATCCGTACTGGAGTATCGATCCCCAGACCTCGTGTGTGAGCTAAGTGCGCTACCGATCGACCTAGCTCGTGTAAGGGTAAAATTAATATTTATATATATATATATATATATATATATATATATATATATATATATATATATATATATATATAGCCTCGGAAAGTGGATAAAAAGGCTTCAAGGAAGAATATTTGGATTTCTTCCTGAAGCCAATATATATATATATATATATATATATATATATATATATATATATATATATATATATATATATATATATATATATATATATTTATTTTGTACTTATATCTGAGTCTACCACTCTACCCAAGTTTCAGGTGATAGTTACAAAGAGACAGCGGCACTCCACCCTCATCCCTCTTCCTCTCGACGCCGTACATGAAGATTTTGACAACTGGGTGTACAAATTTTTGTGGTGCGAGGCGTTTCTCCTTGACCTGTCAAGTGAGCGCCAACCCGCCCTTGTCTGGTCTCCCTCAGCCTCCACTCCCCACGGATATTCTTTCCCTCCCTCCTGCAGCGCATTCCCTTCTAAGACTTACTATGCCAGCACCGTTCAGGGAGTGGCTCTGCCAGTAAATAATTAACATATTTTGCCTGTGTTCTCTTCTTGGATCATTCCATTTAGTTAGTTGTTCTTCACTATTTCCATAACCTTTATTTAAACAAATTGAACGTGGATGTACATAGATTTTCAGATTTTTACCGCCAAAGCGGCTAGTATATTGCCGTATGTCCATCCTTCGGACGATAGGACAAGAGTATTTGAATATACGGAAGGTCTAGGAACTAGGCTCGAAAAAAACTAACGGTAATACATTGGGCGTATATTATTTGCAAATTGTCATTTTATATGTTTAAAGCAAATTTAGGATACTTGCTGTATATAGAATACCTGGTTAATCCTGATTTTTTTTATTTGGTTAATGGACGTGCCTGCGCCCTACGGGACGCTTGTGTTTTGAAATAGTAGACGGCACACGGAAACGTGCCAGCAAAATATACGAGTATCGTTGTGCTTTACTGATGGTCATGATGGTAGTGGTTGTATTGTCGTCGCCAGTGGTACAGTGTTGCACACACAAGATAATGATGGTGCAGCGTCATGTTGTGAACCTTCCTCACACAGCTAAAATGTATGTAAAAGGTGAGCAAGATGGGCCACATAGGCTTGCGCACACGGGCGCACCACCGTATGTCGACTTATCATTTTGAGAACATAATTACTTGGGTCAACATTGTTCACTTTCATCAACATTCATCACTTGGATCAATACCGGTGAAATTTAACTGGGGGTCTTGACTGATGTTAGCTTGTGGATAAATTTGAAGGATCTGGGTTTATGAAACATCATTGGTGTGGAGCACACCGGGAATCCTTCAGTTACTGGCTATATTAACAGATACTTCAACACTTAAGTACTTTTAGGAATGTAATTATACTAAAACGCTCAAGTACATTTACACACAATCTTGTAAAAGCAGGAAAATGCTCTGGTGTTTCCGCTTAATTTTTCACTGTCATGTATTCATGTTTGTTTTCACGCGTTTTTCAGTGATTTCTGTCCACTCGTAAGAGCTCGGTGACGAGTAGTCTTTGGTCGTGGTCGTGGTCACTTAACTGACACAAATGGTTTTGAACACCGACAAGTTGAAGATTGAGACACTTATGCAACACACACAAATCTTTATTAAGGAAACGTTTCGCCACACAGTGGCTTCATCAGTCCAATACAAAGTAGAAATAGGTAAGGAGAGGAGTTTGAGGTAATCAGTCCCTCAGCCTGGAATCGATGTGTTCAGTCCATCACTCTTGCTTCGACTCACCTGACTGCAGTATGTAAGTCACTTCTCCGGCGATATGCTGTACTTTCTAAAGATTACCATATATTGTATAAGTGTCGATTTTCAAAAACATTTATCACAGCTGTACTTTCTACAAGAGTGATGGACTAAACATATCGATTCCAGGCCGAGGGACTGATTACCTCAAACTCCACCTCTCCTTACCCATTTCTACTTTATATTGGACTGATGAAGCCTCTGTGTGGCGAAACGTTTCCTTAATAAAGATTCCCATGTGTTGCACAAGTGTCTCAATCTTCAATTAACTGTCTTCATGATGGAAATTTATAAATATCTTGAAAACCATTCTTGATCAGCCTGACTATGGTGTCTGTTGGTCTGTGCCAATAACATGGCTGACTTAAGCCATCATTCGGGAGGTTTGGTCCATATGTATAAAATAGTAATATATTCCGACAGTATGATGATAACACAATGTAAGACTTATGGTATTTTATTAAAAGACGTTCCGTCCACCAGGATCTTTATTGATATTTCCTGGTAGCCGAAACTGCTTCTGATAGAATACAATGAAGTGCATATTGTCATTTCATGAGGTGTGGTGTGAGCCTGAACTGCGGGAGAAGTATGGTCCCCGAAACCATCTTAAGGTAGATTTTCCGTATGTGAGGATACAGGGAGAGAAGCATGTCGTAACTTTTCAATGTCAGCTTATACTTTGAATCGTTCAGTAATTTATGCATACTACTATATCGTTTATCAGTATAAACGAATCATAATCTTAAAAAATGTACCGCTGGAAGTAAATGTGATGCCAGAGTGAATCTTGCACTCTTAACCAACGTCACTGTGTGGACTTCCTGATGGAGGTGACAAGAAGCACCGAATTAAAGTTCAAGGTTCAGATTTCTCTCACTGCTTTTATTATCAAGCTTGAGACAGGTGATTACCCCCCCCTCCCCATCTTTCCAGGGAATAGCAAATGTAGTTGTATTATTACTAATAGAATTGAATGTATTTAAAAGCACTTTAACATTGTTTTATAAATTATTTGCAAAATAGTACGAAGCATTTGACATTGGGTTGGAAGCGAAGCAGTAATAGGTGTAGGTGGTGGTGGTGTTGAAGATGCTGGTGTCCTCTGTCAGCGGATATTGCTGGAGAATGTTGAGTGAGAACTCTTGGTGCTCCAGCACTCACCAGGAAATGGGTAACGGGAACATACTGTTATCAAGTGCATGCAGCAATCAGTTTGGCTTTATGGGGCTCCGGATAAATGATTGCCTGGGAGCCACGAAATTGCTGGGAAATTTGAGTGATGTTGCTGAAAAGGTAGCAGTGTCAGTCTCCCGTGCAGTACTTACCTTGAAAGAAATAACGGTGTACTAAATTGTCTTATTAAAGAAAGTTGTCTTCATGAAAATACCAGAAATATTGTTAGTACATAGTATCAAGTGGGAATTATGTACCCGTTTATCTAGTATGTGATAGCTATGTTAGCCTGCAGGCAGCAATCAACGATAGATAGGTTGATCAGGTAGTCATCAGCAAACCTAAGTCGCTAACCAAATTAAAAAAAAAAGTAAATCTGCGAGAGTTAAATCTTAAGAGCGCTGAAAAGTGAGTTATTGTAAGTATGGTTGGAACTTAGATATGGCACTTAACTGAACACTGTGCTTCCTTGACGCTGGTGAGGGCTCTTGATCTAGGGAATTGGATCTGTGCTCCAGTTCCCAGAATTAAGCCTGAATACCTTCCACATCCCTTCCCCCACAGACACTGCATAATCCTACGGGTTTAGCGCTACCACTTGATTATAATAATAAGCCCTGTGCTGGGGTGTGTCCGTCGATACAGTAAGTATACTTTCTTTCCACAATAAATTAAGATACTAAAGCTATCAAGTTGACCATTTCTCAGGGTAAATATGTGGGCCTTCTCTGGAAATATATTTTGTCCCTCATTTTGTTAATACTAGTATACGGTTATAGTACTTGAGATGTGTATGCATATGACCTAAATGTAGTCAACCTGGAGAAGGTTTTTAGGGTCAGCGCCCCCGTGGCCTGGTCCCAGACCAGGTTCCCGGTGGAATATCAGTAAAATGTTTGAAAAGTGTTTGTCCCCTCCCGTTATTGTAAGTGTGAGTTATATCTTAGTATACTTACGTGTACTCGCTGCCTTTCACTGGTGGTAATTTGCACCGCTCTTGCTGCGGGTTAATTCAATGTAAAAATATTTAATTTGTGTCTCCAGTATTTTATAGCTGCAAATTATATCATTCTCTCTTGCTGCCAATAATACATCAATATGAAGAGTTGCAAGCCGGGTGAGGAGTGGCTATATGATTGTATGCTTGGCATTGCAACTGTTTCCATACAGGAAGAACGCTAAATGAAAATTTGATACATATCAGAAATATCAGAGCTGGAACAAATTCAGAGATCGTTTAAGGCTCACATTGAGCCATTGAAACGTCTAAATTATTGGGAACGCCTTCAAGTCTTGAACATGTACTCATTGGAGCGAAGGAGAGAGAGATACATGATAATATATACCTGGAAAGTACTTGAGGGCTTAGTCCCAAATCTGCACACTGGCATAACAACATACTGGAGTGAGAGATATGGGAGGAAGTGTAAAATAAACCCAGTGAGGAGCAGGGGTGCGGTGGGGACAATTCGGGAGCACTGTATTAACATCCGGGGTCCCAGACTATTCAACATCTTACCAGAAGATATCCGAAACACGGCTGGAACCAGTGTAGAAGCCTTCAAGAGGAAACTGGAAAAGTATCTTCACCAGGTGCCAGATCAACCAGGCTGTGATGGATATGTGGGGCAGCGGGCCTCTAGCAGCAACAGCCTGGTTTACCAGGCAAGCACCAGACGAGCCTGGCCCATGGCCGGGCTCAGAGAGTAGATAAACTCTCGAAACACTTCAAAGGTATATCAAAGGTAAAGGTAAGGAGAGTGGCACCAGTGATGGTACTTGACACTGGCACCAGTGATGGTACTTGACACTGGCACCAGTGATGGTACTTGACACTTACAGTATTGCTCTGTACTCGTTGCTTCCCTCAACACAGCAGGAAGATCCCAGCTGTAAAATGTGTTGAACTCGTACTTCTAAAAGCATCTAAAAGCGCACAGAATATACTCTAGGCTGCAGAAAACAGATATTATATACTACATGAAACATGCTTGAGGTCCAAGTTCTTATCTACATGGATGCCAATAAGGAGTGAAACTTGTCAACACTTGTGGCACAGACTTGGACCTTCTACCAGATGACGTAACAAATATTGCCGGAACAAAGGCAAACATCTTCAAGAGGAAACTGTACAATTGCTGCAAGGTGTGTCCGGATCAGCCAAGTTGTAATGGGTATGTTGGTCTGCGTGCCGTGGGAAACAACAATCTGGTTATCTGGTGGTTATCAGGTAAGTGTGGATTTGGACTGGGTTACGGGAGTAGAATAACTCTGGAGACTGGTCACAGGTGTGTTACATGAGATGGTATGTTGTGTGGGAGAGGGTGGACCCCTGCTTTTACCTTTGATATATTTTTGACGATTTTCGAGTTTTTCTACTCCCAGCCTTGGGCCAGGCTCGTCTGGTGTTTGCCTAGTCAACCAAGTTGTTGCTACTGGCTGTCCGGTGGCCTGCATATCCATCACAGCCTGTTTGATCTGGCACCTGGGGAAGTTAATTGTCCAGTTTCCTCTTGAAAGCTTGTACAGTTGTCCCAGCAGTGTTTCTGATATCTTCTGGCACCACGGACGTTGATACAGTGTTCTCTTATTGCGCTCGCGGCTTTCCTGCGCTGTGGGAGATTTTTGTTAATTACCATCATTAGATACACGGACACGTTTTACCCAACACTTGAGTACTTCCACCTGGTACCGGAGGTTCTCACACACAGGCCCGGGCAGGGACGGATCTACTATGAAACCCGGAGTGATTAGGGGCCCTGAAGCCCCTAAGTCCCGAGGGGCCCCAGAAGCGACTTTAGTCCACATCTTTCAATTTTGGTTCTACTGTATGAGAAGGGGTTATGAAGGGGCCCCATAACAGTTCACGCTTCAGGGCCCCAAAAATGTAGGTTCGTCACTGGGCCCAGGAAGCTTTCTTGCACAAATCCAGTCAGATCCAGTAGAACTAGAGTTTTCTGATACACTTTTCTTGGAGGCGACTCAAAACCTTCGGTTAACACAGGAAGCTATTTAACTGCTGGGATGTGGGGGAGCAGTTGTGTAAAGAAACTTTCTAATGTATTCTTCGTACCACGGAATCGAAACCAGGACCTTACGGTTAAGTCAAATGCTTTGACGAGTGAGGTAAGCGGCACCCAGATATAGATGGTGTGAAGCTTGTGGGTGGGGAAGGTTTAAAGTTGGGTTTCTTGTACATGTCGCTTCACAACAATAAATCATCATGTGTTTGCCCTTGTATCGTCCTTGTTCTTTCTCATTTTGAAGTGCGTGTTGTTGCCTTTTTCCCTTTACGTCGTTTTTGTGTTAATTATCACCATGCTTGTCAGTTTATATATGTGTTGCTACGTGATTAATCTTCAAGCTTGTTTAATGACTGTTAACGATTAGATTTGCCTTTATTTACTGTGTGTCTGAGAATTATTTTCCATAAATATTGTTTATTCCAAACTTATACCGAAGTGTCGGTATTTTCCTTTTCTAGGTTTGTTAGTTGGACTTTTTAGATCTTTGTTCGTTGTCACCTCAATCTCTCTCCCTTCCCCTCAGTACGGTAGTGTTTACGTTCTGATTTTTGAAGCTCTCCTCCAGTTATACAGTACAGTTTGTCAGTTGCTATAATGGTATGCAGTACTATATTCATAACTGTTGGTGCATGCAGGTTCCATGCTAACACCGCAGGTTCCATGCTAACACCGCAGGTTCCATGCTAACACCGCAGGTTCCATGCTAACACCACAGGTTCCATGCTAACACCGCAGGTTCCATGCTAACACCGCAGGTTCCATGCTAACACCGCATGTTCCATGCTAACACCGCATGTTCCATGCTAACACCGCAGGTTCCATGCTAACACCGCAGGTTCCATGCTAACACCGCAGGTTCCATGCTAACACCGCGTAATGCAAAATGAGTCTGGCATGTCTTACGTTCCCAAATAATTGCGGGTTAAAGTTCTTGAAGCTAGCTTTACTTATGTCGCCGTAGTTACACAATTAATGTATACTTGCGGTAATATGCTCGGTGTAATGGACATTGCCACATATATTTCTCCTTGGCCTTGGGTGATGCTTGTGGCTTCTCTTCTCCCAAGCTGTGCTACATTTCCTGCCTTCTCTCTTCTCACATTCTCGTTACTTGGCATTTATTATAATTGAATTTTAGCAGCACTTAATTGGTCACATTTATAGTTGTTAGGGTCATCTTAGAGCCTCTCCCTATTTTCTCACGTTATTGTCCTTCTCTTTATTTTTTACAACGCTAACGTTAGGATTAAATTTGTTCGGGAACCATTCCGTGGGAATTTTCTCGTCTCACTGATTATTTCTTGTAACATTATATTTTCCTTTTTTGTTCTCTGTTCATAATATATAGTGTTTCACCCTCCGCTGAGATTTACTTGCTTGTCTATCATAATATATAGTGTCTCACCCTCCGCTGAGATTTACTTGTCTATCATAATATATAGTGTCTCACCCTCCGCTGAGATTTACTTGTCTATCATAATATATAGTGTCTCACCCCCCGCTGAGATTTACTTACTTGTCTATCATAATATATAGTGTCTCACCACCCGCTGAGATTTACTTGTCTATCATAATATATAGTGTCTCACCCTCCGCTGAGATTTACTTACTTGTCTATCATAATATATAGTGTCTCACCACCCGCTGAGATTTACTTGTCTATCATAATATATAGTGTCTCACCCTCCGCTGAGATTTACTTGTCTATCATAATATATAGTGTCTCACCACCCGCTGAGATTTACTTGTCTATCATAATATATAGTGTCTCGCCCTCCGCTGAGATTTACTTGTCTATCATAATATATAGTGTCTCACCCTCCGCTGAGATTTACTTACTTGTCTATCATAATATATAGTGTCTCACCACCCGCTGAGATTTACTTGTCTATCATAATATATAGTGTCTCACCCTCCGCTGAGATTTACTTGTCTATCATAATATATAGTGTCTCACCACCCGCTGAGATTTACTTGTCTATCATAATATATAGTGTCTCACCCTCCGCTGAGATTTACTTGTCTATCATAATATATAGTGTCTCACCACCCGCTGAGATTTACTTGTCTATCATAATATATAGTGTCTCACCCTCCGCTGAGATTTACTTGTCTATCATAATATATAGTGTCTCACCACCCGCTGAGATTTACTTGTCTATCATAATATATAGTGTCTCGCCCTCCGCTGAGATTTACTTGTCTATCATAATATATAGTGTCTCACCACCCGCTGAGATTTACTTGTCTATCATAATATATAGTGTCTCGCCCTCCGCTGAGATTTACTTACTTGTCTATCATAATATATAGTGTCTCACCACCCGCTGAGATTTACTTGTCTATCATAATATATAGTGTCTCACCCCCGCTGAGATTTACTTACTTGTCTATCATAATATATAGTGTCTCACCACCCGCTGAGATTTACTTGTCTATCATAATATATAGTGTCTCACCCTCCGCTGAGATTTACTTACTTGTCTATCATAATATATAGTGTCTCACCACCCGCTGAGATTTACTTGTCTATCATAATATATAGTGTCTCACCCTCCGCTGAGATTTACTTGTCTATCATAATATATAGTGTCTCACCACCCGCTGAGATTTACTTGTCTATCATAATATATAGTGTCTCGCCCTCCGCTGAGATTTACTTGTCTATCATAATATATAGTGTCTCACCACCCGCTGAGATTTACTTGTCTATCATAATATATAGTGTCTCACCCTCCGCTGAGATTTACTTGTCTATCATAATATATAGTGTCTCACCCTCCGCTGAGATTTACTTGTCTATCATAATATATAGTGTCTCACCCTCCGCTGAGATTTACTTGTCTATCATAATATATAGTGTCTCGCCCTCCGCTGAGATTTACTTGTCTATCATAATATATAGTGTCTCACCACCCGCTGAGATTTACTTGTCTATCATAATATATAGTGTCTCACCCCCCGCTGAGATTTACTTACTTGTCTATCATAATATATAGTGTCTCACCACCCGCTGAGATTTACTTGCTTGTCTATCATAATATCGTCACCACCATCTTATCCGCTTTTAGAAAATCTACGAGGATTTGCACTCTGGCTGCCGCTTCATCCTCTTGTCCCCTTCCTTCGCCTCACTTTTTTCTTCACCCTTGGCCTTACCTCTTGGATCCCCTTCATATATTTCCTCACTCTCCGAAAATTATTGCTTTAGTCCTCTGTTTTGTTATCCCTTAGCATCTTCCTTACTCACTCTCGACTTCATCTGTCACAAAGTTCGGTTTCATTTTTTTTCTCATTTTGGCTTGTAAACTATTAACTAGGTACAGTACCTCCATGGTCCTTCTGCTTCCCATTTAGTTCTTTGGTTTTTTGTCTTGTCCACATATTTTCTCTTTATCTATCTCTCTTTCCCTGGCTTTCACAAGAACACAAGAGTGGAGGAACACTGCAACAGGCCTGTAGGCCCATGTCATTGATTTAGAAAACCGACAGGATCAAATCACACCCACTCGTGTACCTGTCCACCCTATATTTACAGGTATCCAAGGTTCTCGCTTCAATGACGGTGCTTGAAAGTTTGATCCACTCATTTACAATTAACTCTGTTGCTAAACCAGTAATTCCTTATATCATTTCTAAATCTAAAATTGTCCAACTTGAATCCAGTCAGAGTCCTGTCTTGATTGGATATTGTCAGCACTCTATTTACATTCCCTTTATTCCTTTCATCCATCAAGATTAACAGTTGTGAGTCTTGAAAAGTGATCAGATAGATCATCAACTTTGACAGGCACAGATCTAGTATGCCAACATATATGTGAGTATGCTAATAGTGCCCTCAATTCGAACATTATCATGCTCATTTAGAAATTTTGCTAGTTTCACAAAAAAAATAAACAAACAAAAATAAATTTGTACATTTCAGTCATATCTTCTCTGATGTTAAGCCTCTCCAGAGAGTGCAAATTCAGCACCATCAGCTTGTCGTAAGAAAGATTTCTAATACATGGAATCAACTTCGTCATCCAAGGTTTTCCAGCGGAATAATGTCCATTCTCTAATATGGAGACCAGAACTAAGCAACATAATCTAAACGAAGGATTGTCAAGGATACATGAAGTTGAAGTATAAGCTGAGGACTTCTATTATTTATGCTTCTTGATATGAAGCGGAGAATTCTATTAGCTTTATGGAGAACACTTACACACTGTTATCTTGGCTTTAAATTACTGCTAACCATATCTTTTAAATCTTTATCGAATTAAGTTTGAGATCTACATTAGTATATAGTTTATAGGTGCCATAGTTATTTTATTTTAGTAGGAATAGAACCTTACTGTTGTTTACATTAAACTTCATATGCCATTTCTCCGACCAAGACATCCATCTATCCAGATCTTTTAAGAGTCTTCATCAGAATTTAACTGCTTATTTTAGTCTCCTTGGCAAACTTGCCTATGTCGCCATTTATTCCCTCAGCTATATATGTCTTTTATGTATATTGTGAACAGTAAATGGACCCAACATGGACACCTGTGGAACACCAGGGGTAACGGGATCTCACTCTGATTTCTCCCCATTTATGCAAACTTTTTCCTATCGGTCAACCAATCCTCGATCCAGAAGATAATTTCTCCACATATTCCGTTGCAATGAATGCTTATCACCACACTTAATATTTATAAATAATATAACTATGAGTGTGCTGGTGGGGGGTGAGGTTCGTGGTGTGAAGTGTGCTGGTGGGGGTGAGGTTCGTGGTGTGAAGTGTGCTGGTGGGGGTGAGGTTCGTGGTGTGAAGTGTGCTGGTGGGGGTGAGGTTAGTGGTGTGAAGTGTGCTGGTGGGGGTTGAGGTTAGTGGTGTGAAGTGTGCTGGTGGGAGGTGAGGTTAGTGGTGTGAAGTGTGCTGGTGGGAGGTGAGGTTAGTGGTGTGAAGTGTGCTGGTGGGAGGTGAGGTTAGTGGTGTGAAGTGTGCTGGTGGGGGTTGAGGTTAGTGGTGTGAAGTGTGCTGGTGGGAGGTGAGGTTAGTGGTGTGAAGTGTACTGGTGGGAGGTGAGGTTAGTGGTGTGAAGTGTGCTGGTGGGGGTGAGGTTAGTGGTGTGAAGTGTGCTGGTGGGAGGTGAGGTTAGTGGTGTGAAGTGTGCTGGTGGGGGTGAGGTTAGTGGTGTGAAGTGTGCTGGTGGGAGGTGAGGTTAGTGGTTTGAAGTGTGCTGGTGGGGGTTGAGGTTCGTGGTGTGAAGTGTGCTGGTGGGGGTGAGGTTCGTGGTGTGAAGTGTACTGGTGGGGGTGAAGTTCGTGGTGTGAAGTGTACTGGTGGGGGTGAAGTTCGTGGTGTGAAGTGTACTGGTGGGGGTGAAGTTCGTGGTGTGAAGTGTACTGGTAGGGGTGAAGTTCGTGGTGTGAAGTGTACTGGTGGGGGTGAAGTTCGTGGTGTGAAGTGTACTGGTGGGGGTGAAGTTCGTGGTGTGAAGTGTACTGGTGGGGGTGAAGTTCGTGGTGTGAAGTGTACTGGTGGGGGTGAAGTTCGTGGTGTGAAGTGTACTGGTGGGGGTGAAGTTCGTGGTGTGAAGTGTACTGGTGGGGGTGAAGTTCGTGGTGTGAAGTGTACTGGTGGGGGTGAAGTTCGTGGTGAAGTGTACTGGTGGGGGTGAAGTTCGTGGTGTGAAGTGTGCTGGTGGGGGTGAAGTTCGTGGTGTGAAGTGTGCTGGTGGGGGTGAAGTTCGTGGTGTGAAGTGTGTTGGTGGGGGTAAAGTTCGTGGTGTGAAGTGTGCTGGTGGGGGTGAGTTCGTGGTGTGAAGTGTGCTGGTGGGGGTGAAGTTCGTGGTGTGAAGTGTGCTGGTGGGGTGAAGTTCGTGGTGTGAAGTGTCTGGTGGGGTGAAGTTCGTGGTGTGAAGTGTGTTGGTGGGGGTGAGTTCGTGGTGTGAAGTGTGCTGGTGGGGGTGAGTTCGTGGTGTGAAGTGTGCTGGTGGGGTGAAGTTCGTGGTGTGAAGTGTGTTGGTGGGGGTGAAGTTCGTGGTGTGAAGTGTGTTGGTGGGGGTGAGGTTCGTGGTGTGAAGTGTGCTGGTGGGGGTGAGGTTCGTGGTGTGAAGTGTGCTGGTGGGGGTGAGTTCGTGGTGTGAAGTGTGCTGGTGGGGGTGAAGTTCGTGGTGTGAAGTGTGCTGGTGGGGGTGAGTTCGTGGTGTGAAGTGTGCTGGTGGGGGTGAGTTCGTGGTGTGAAGTGTGCTGGTGGGGGTGAAGTTCGTGGTGTGAAGTGTGCTGGTGGAGGGTGAAGTTCGTGGTGTGAAGTGTGTTGGTGGGGTGAAGTTCGTGGTGAAGTGTTGGTGAGGGGTGAAGTTGTGGTGTGAAGTGTGCTGGTGGGGGTGAAGTTCGTGGTGTGAAGTGTGCTGGTGGGGGTGAAGTTCGTGGTGTGAAGTGTGTTGGTGGGGTGAAGTTCGTGGTGAAGTGTTGGGTAAGTCGTGGTGTAAGTGCTGGGGTGGTGAGTGTGGTGGGTGTCTGGTGAGTGTGGGAAGTGTCTGGTGGGGGTGAGGTTCGTGGTGTGAAGTGTGTGGTGAGTGGAGGGGTGAGTAGTTGTGGTGTGAAGTGTCTGGTGGGGGTGAAGTTCGTGGTGTAAGTGTGCTGGTGGGTGGTGAGGTTCGTGGTGTGAAGTGTGTTGGGGGGGTGAGGTTCGTGGTGTGAAGTGTGCTGGTGGGGGTGAAGTTCGTGGTGTGAAGTGTGCTGGTGGGGGTGAGGTTCGTGGTGTGAAGTGTGCTGGTGGGGGTGAAGTTCGTGGTGTGAAGTGTGTTGGTGGGGGTGACGTTCGTGGTGTGAAGTGTGTTGGTGGGGGTGAGGTTCGTGGTGTGAAGTGTGCTGGTGGGGTGAAGTTCGTGGTGTGAAGTGTGCTGGGGGTGAGGTTCGTGGTGTGAAGTGTGCTGGTGGGGGGTGAAGTTCGTGGTGTGAAGTGTGCTGGTGGGGGGTGAAGTTCGTGGTGTAAAGTGTGCTGGTGGGGGTGAAGTTCGTGGTGTGAAGTGTGCTGGTGGGGGTGAAGTTCGTGGTGTGAAGTGTGCTGGTGGGGGTGAAGTTCGTGGTGTGAAGTGTGCTGGTGGAGGGTGAAGTTCGTGGTGTGAAGTGTGTTGGTGGGGGTGAAGTTCGTGGTGTGAAGTGTGTTGGTGGGGGTGAGGTTCGTGGTGTGAAGTGTGCTGGTGGGGGTGAAGTTCGTGGTGTGAAGTGTGCTGGTGGGGGTGAAGTTCGTGGTGTGAAGTGTGTTGGTGGGGGTGAAGTTCGTGGTGTGAAGTGTGTTGGTGGGTGGTGAGGTTCGTGGTGTGAAGTGTGTTGGTGGGGGGTGAGGTTCGTGGTGTGAAGTGTACTGGTGGGGGTGAAGTTCGTGGTGTGAAGTGTGTTGGTGGGGGTGAAGTTCGTGGTGTGAAGTGTGCTGGTGGGGGTGAGGTTCGTGGTGTGAAGTGTGCTGGTGGGGGGTGAAGTTCGTGGTGTGAAGTGTGCTGGTGGAGGGTGAAGTTCGTGGTGTGAAGTGTGCTGGTGGAGGGTGAAGTTCGTGGTGTGAAGTGTGTTGGTGGGGGTGAAGTTCGTGGTGTGTTGGTGGGGGTGAGGTTCGTGGTGTGAAGTGTGCTGGTGGGGGGTGAAGTTCGTGGTGTGAAGTGTGCTGGTGGGGGTGAAGTTCGTGGTGTGAAGTGTGTTGGTGGGGGTGAAGTTCGTGGTGTGAAGTGTGTTGGTGGGGGTGAAGTTCGTGGTGTGAAGTGTGCTGGTGGGGGTGAAGTTCGTGGTGTGAAGTGTGCTGGTGGGGTGAAGTTCGTGGTGTGAAGTGTGCTGGTGGGGGTGAAGTTCGTATTGTGAAGTGTGTTGGTGGGTGGTGAGGTTCGTGGTGTGAAGTGTTCTGGGGGGGTGAAGGGAATGGGAAATGATGCCCCTCCTCGCCTGCCTTCCTGAGGTTGTATTGCTCTTGAGTAATGACTCACGAGAACCAGACTCGGGAACATGGGAACTGAACTTTTGTTTCCTTGTTTGATAAAAGCCGTCATGCGATATTATCGCTGTGCTGGTTTGTTCCAGAATTGTCCATACGATTTTACTGCGTATTAATAGGTCAGAGAATAATACTAAATGAACAAGAAGTAAGACTGATTAGGTTCGTAATACCTTACAGATCCTAAAACGTTCATCACAGGATCGTGTTACTGATGAAAATTTACTGAAAGGATTTTTCAGAACAATGTGTATGCGCGCCATTTTCCAGAGTAACTGTGATGGCCGGTCACCTGCCACTTATTAAGCTACAGTTTTACTATCTGTGCTTAAGACTCTTCAAGACTACTGTGCTCTGCACCAACTCCAACGTTGAGGGACTCATTACCTCATCTAGTGCATAGTTCAACAGTCGTCACATTATGTCCTTGTATTGATAAAGCCACTGGATGGCGAAACGTCTACAATAAAGATACCCAGATGTTGCACCTGTCTGATTCTTCATCTTGTGGGTATTATATAGTGTTCATATACACCTGCTAACTGTACTGTGGTGAGTAACAATGTGCAGCTCTTGGTATCTAATATTATTGCCGATATGTTTCGCCTACGTAGCAGGCTTCCTCTGTTAAATGCAAAATTTCCACTTTTAAGAAGTGGAAGAGTAATTTTAATGTGTTCGGTCCTTTAACTTCCATAGATGATTAGTCCCTTCATTATTTCAGCAATACTCGTCAGTATTGTATACCATTGATATGATGATTGTACTATGTTGGTGTGTTTTGATGTTAAGTGTGTCATGGTGTTACATGTGATGGTAGTGTTGTGTTATGGTGTTATGTGACAGTGTTAAGTGTGTCATGGTGTTGTATGCAACAGCAGTGTTATGTGTTATGGTGTTACATGTAATGGCAGTATTAAGTGTACTATGGTGTTATATATGACAGTAGTATTAAGTGTGTTATGCTGTGTAAGATGCCAGTCAGCTCTGTTATATCTGCCTATATTAATTACGTGTGATGTCAGTGGCGCTGCTATACGCGAAATATTTTGATATATATGAAAATTTTATTTAGGTTTTTGCATAATATTTCTTAAAAAAAAAAAACACAATATTGAAATATAATTTTTGATTGCGAAATATGCTGAAAATGTGCGTTGAAGAGTAATTTTAATGATGTGGAGTTGTTGCAAGAAACAGGTTTCTTTTTCTGCAAGAATTCAACGTAACTGGACCCACCATATGCAAGATTTAGCCTTGACACTGGGAATAGTGATCACACCTGTAATTTTCTTGCATATGAATTATGGAATCGCTTTCAGAAAAGATTCAGCAACGTATATTCATTTTTCGAAAGAGGAAATGAATTGTATTCTGTATCTGGAGAATATTTTTGCAAGTCCTGGGCAAAAAATTACTCTTAAATAATTGAAGCTTTGTGATATATATTTGGACAGTAATGGAGGTAAGTAAAGCATTGTTGGTCACAGCAGGACCCACCAAGCAGTGTGGTTGATGGTATAGTGTAGGTCACAGCAGGACCCACCAAGCAGTGTGGTTGATGGTATAGTGTAGGTCACAGCAGGACCCACCAAGCAGTGTGGTTGATGGTATAGTGTAGGTCACAGCAGGACCCACCAAGCAGTGTGGTTGATGGTATAGTGTTGGTCACAGCAGGACCCACCAAGCAGTGTGGTTGATGGTATAGTGTAGGTCACAGCAGGACCCACCAAGCAGTGTGGGTCATGGTATAGTGTAGGTCACAGCAGGACCCACCAAGCAGTGTGGTTGATGGTATAGTGTTGGTCACAGCAACACCCACCAAGCAGTGTGGTTGATGGTATAGTGTAGGTCACAGCAGGACCCACCAAGCAGTGTGGTTGATGGTATAGTGTAGGTCACATCAGGACCCACCAAGCAGTGTGGTTGATGGTATAGTGTAGGTCACAGCAGGACCCACCAAGCAGTGTGGGTCATGGTATAGTGTAGGTCACAGCAGGACCCACCAAGCAGTGTGGTTGATGGTATAGTGTAGGTCACAGCAGGACCCACCAAGCAGTGTGGGTCATGGTATAGTGTAGGTCACAGCAGGACCCACCAAGCAGTGTGGTTGATGGTATAGTGTAGGTCACAGCAACACCCACCAAGCAGTGTGGGTCATGGTATAGTGTAGGTCACAGCAGGACCCACCAAGCAGTGTGGGTCATGGTATAGTGTAGGTCACAGCAGGACCCACCAAGCAGTGTGGGTCATGGTATAGTGTAGGTCACAGCAGGACCCACCAAGCAGTGTGGGTCATGGTATAGTGTAGGTCACAGCAGGACCCACCAAGCAGTGTGGTTGATGGTATAGTGTAGGTCACAGCAGGACCCACCAAGCAGTGTGGGTCATGGTATAGTGTAGGTCACAGCAGGACCCACCAAGCAGTGTGGTTGATGGTATAGTGTAGGTCACAGCAGGACCCACCAAGCAGTGTGGGTCATGGTATAGTGTAGGTCACAGCAGGACCCACCAAGCAGTGTGGGTCATGGTATAGTGTAGGTCACAGCAGGACCCACCAAGCAGTGTGGGTCATGGTATAGTGTAGGTCACAGCAGGACCCACCAAGCAGCGTGGGTCATGGTATAGTGTAGGTCACAGCAGGACCCACCAAGCAGTGTGGGTCATGGTATAGTGTAGGTCACAGCAGGACCCACCAAGCAGTGTGGGTCATGGTATAGTGTAGGTCACAGCAGGACCCACCAAGCAGTGTGGTTGATGGTATAGTGTAGGTCACAGCAGGACCCACCAAGCAGTGTGGGTCATGGTATAGTGTAGGTCACAGCAGGACCCACCAAGCAGTGTGGGTCATGGTATAGTGTAGGTCACAGCAGGACCCACCAAGCAGTGTGGGTCATGGTATAGTGTAGGTCACAGCAGGACCCACCAAGCAGTGTGGGTCATGGTATAGTGTAGGTCACAGCAGGACCCACCAAGCAGTGTGGGTCATGGTATAGTGTAGGTCACAGCAGGACCCACCAAGCAGTGTGGGTCATGGTATAGTGTAGGTCACAGCAGGACCCACCAAGCAGTGTGGGTCATGGTATAGTGTAGGTCACAGCAGGACCCACCAAGCAGTGTGGGTCATGGTATAGTGTTGGTCACAGCAGGACCCACCAAGCAGTGTGGTTGATGGTATAGTGTTGGTCACAGCAGGACCCACCAAGCAGTGTGGGTCATGGTATAGTGTAGGTCACAGCAGGACCCACCAAGCAGTGTGGGTCATGGTATAGTGTAGGTCACAGCAGGACCCACCAAGCAGCGTGGGTCATGGTATAGTGTTGGTCACAGCAGGACCCACCAAGCAGTGTGGGTCATGGTATAGTGTAGGTCACAGCAGGACCCACCAAGCAGTGTGGGTCATGGTATAGTGTTGGTCACAGCAGGACCCACCAAGCAGTGTGGGTCATGGTATAGTGTAGGTCACAGCAGGACCCACCAAGCAGTGTGGGTCATGGTATAGTGTAGGTCACAGCAGGACCCACCAAGCAGTGTGGGTCATGGTATAGTGTAGGTCACAGCAGGACCCACCAAGCAGTGTGGGTCATGGTATAGTGTAGGTCACAGCAGGACCCACCAAGCAGTGTGGGTCATGGTATAGTGTAGGTCACAGCAGGACCCACCAAGCAGTGTGGTTGATGGTATAGTGTAGGTCACAGCAGGACCCACCAAGCAGTGTGGTTGATGGTATAGTGTAGGTCACAGCAGGACCCACCAAGCAGTGTGGTTGATGGTGACCCAGGATTGAGCTTCCACCACTTGTACTGAATAAAACAAACAGGTTTAATGTTTCGTGAAATACAATACAAACCAGCATCAAGTTTTTCTGATCAAGTGCTCTTGATCAAGTGCTCTTGATCAAGTGCTCTTTGGGTTCATAATTCCTTCTCTCTCATCCACTTGAGCATCCACCAACACCATCCGTTTTCACACACGTTAAAATATCTCACCCACTTGAACCACCACCACCACCTGTTTTTACACGTGTTATAGATTGTATTACATACCTCCTTATAGCCATGCCTTCTCTTGTTATTTCCGTTTCCTCCATTAATTAAAAAAAATCATTCATCTCTACGCTTGGTTCTATACATTTGCCATCAAAACTCCTAGCAGCTGGGTCAAGCCTTGGTACTTTCACTTATCATAAAAAAACACATTAAACGTATTCGTCACCTTTCACAACTTCACAGCTCAACCTACCTGAGGGTCTTTCATATAAAGTCACTTTCTTCCTCTCGCTCACTCACAATAATTAGTAAACGCACTCGAGTTTCTGGGTCAGAAGTCTTCCTTTACCGTTCGATCATTTTTGACGGTTCTATATTCACCAACTATTCACACAATGTTTCAAGTCAAAATTTAAGAATTTTCACCAGCCACTTAATGTTTCTTCTGTCTTATTCCTGGTTTATCACCTTGACTACATGTTTGCATTATATGTATTTTTCCCACCCTTGTACCAAGCTTGCCACTCGTTTAAGAGTGCAATAAAATTTAAACATTCTTAAGTCTTTTGGATTTCCGTTAAGACACAAGTCAAAGCCATGCCCCTATAATAATACGAATGGGTCTTCATTGACTGAGACTAGGACATGTTAATGTAAATATGATATGGCTAGCTGTAGCTAATAGGCACAAACCTAACAAAATAATTACTGTAAGCATAAAACACTCGTGTCCTCACCTGTGCATTCCGAGACAAAGGGTTGGTTCTCTGGAATCTGTCAAGCTTGCCTTGCCTTCCCTACCAGGGGATCAAGGCTGCCTCCTTCCCTCCTCTGCCTTGTTTCTCATCTCCGGCAGTAGAAAAACTCGGAACTCATGGAAGGTAAGGCGCCTGATGGTGTTATCGGAGTCAGTTGGGTGCTTCAGGTCACATATGTTGTTACGGCCGGCACGCAGTCTGCTCACGGGACCACATCTCAGCTGATCAAGAACAAGTTTAATATTAAAGATAGTTTTGGGTCTCTTAATTCCTTTTATAGCTGAAGGATTTGTTTTCACACTCCTCCATTGTTGTAGATATCCATCAACTCTGGTATCCCGCTTGGGTTTGTTCTCTTTCTCTTACTATTGAATGATCATGACTCACGAAATTGTAATGACACGATTGCAAACAAACCATACCACGGGTGGGGTTAGAACCCGCGATCAGTCTCTCTCAAAACTCCAGACCGTCGCGGGTTCTAACCCCACCCGTGGTATGGTTGATCATCACAGTACATCGAATGCTCTTACACTGCATCATATTGTACTTTTTAATATTTAATTTACTTTTATTCCAGTTCACACTGTCACTTTACAAGTTTAAACTGTTGTCGTGCTTCTCGTACCTACCTGACGTCACGCAAGTCATCGGTTCTGATAGTGCTGGAAAGTGTACTCTAGAAATTTCACCAGTTTTTACTAGTGTGTGGGAGGGGGGGGGATCGAGCGTGTGAACGTTCCTCGGGAGATGTTATATTGATCACACAATGTTTACTCTCCACCCGTCTTCCATTTCCGCCACTTTCACCCGCTCGTTCATATGTAGTTTCTTCATAACTGTGAGTGACAGTCCTCACTGTTAAGTCAGTCTGTTGTAGGGCTTATAAACCCCAGAATGTTATATATATCTGATACTCGGTAATCTTTGTAGGCAGGTTTTTCATTGTTGACTGTAGGTATTGTTGGGTCAGTGGTCACATAGTTGCTTTTCAACCTTGATGAACATTAGAGTAGTCATGCTGATCACGTTAAGCCAACCATTTCCCCTAATGTTAAGCCAACCATTTCCCCTAATGTTAAGCCAACCATTTCCCCTAATGTTAAGCCAACCATTTCCCTAATGTTAAGCCAACCATTTCCCCTAATGTTAAGCCAACCATTTCCCCTAATGTTAAGCCAACCATTTCCCCTAATGTTAAGCCAACCATTTACCCTAATGTTAAGCCAACCATTTACCCAAATATATTAGTTTTTTTTTTTTTGTCACTTAAGAGTAATTGGTTCAGTGACGCTGCTTGACAATTTAATTCACTCGTCTAGTAGACACTTCTGTTACCAAACTAATGCTTTCATGTATCATTTCTAACTAAATTGATACAATTTGAGTTCAGTATTGCAAGATGTTACGAGTCAACGTGCCTGGAATCGATTTCGAGATCAGATTTCCTGGTGGATGGTTTGATCAACCAGGCTGTTGGTTCTAGCCGCATGCACCACAGCCCGGCTGATCAGGGACTGACTTAAGGAACGTACCCAGTTACCTCTTGAAAAGAGCCAAGGATTAATTGGAAATTAATTCTCCATATATATGATGGGAGGGCGTTGAAAAACCAGTCCCTTTTTATATTTAACGCCTTATTTATACCTCTTTAGTTATATTTTGAATTTGTACTCTACAGTCGTATCTTCCCTGTTCTACGCCTTTGTAGAGTACAATTTCATTGTTTTTATATGAAGTAAAAATAATTTCCGATACAGGGAAATTTTCTTTATCGGCCTTCACTGTATGGATTCCAGGTCATTACTGTTCATTTGTAATATATAGACCAGAACTACGTAACGATCTTAACCGTACAAGAGGTAAGCCTTCTGCAACTCCTTTGCTGAACGACTAGTTACCATGACCACCTTCCACTAGTGGACCACGCTCACCTGTGACGTCACCTCCAGTTGCCTCACCTCACCTCTTCTCTAGTATATAAGATGTTGCCGCATGCCTGTGCTTTGGGCTGAGGGACTCGCCACCACCACCTACAGAGGTTGACGGACTATCACGTTAAAACAATAGCAGCAGCAGCAACGACGTCAGTAATCATCAATAATCATTTACTACTACTACTAATTATTATTTCTTCTTCATCAGTATGTTTATACTGATGATTGAAAAAACCCACCAGGGTCTGTGCATGAGTGTCTTCTTCCCGCAGTCTTAACTGTATGATCTTCGGAGTAATGTTACTTACCACAAACGTACGTTTGGAGGAGGACTGCAGTATGCCTACTGACCTATAGTAGACATGACTTGTGTCTTGATATTCACTTTTTAAACTGCAACACTAACTTATCCAATCATCTTGAACTTCCCTGGTTTCCTCTTTAGAATTTATTAGCCTTTCTTTATGCCAGCAGCAAGCTGGCATAAAGAAAGGCTGGCTATTCTCATATCTATGTTGTTTATATGCAGATTGTAAGCACAATGGGCAGACACTGTCCCCTGTGTGACACCTGTTGTGACTGGTCCCCATTCTGATTTCTCTTCATTTATGCAAACAACCTGTTTGCTGTTTAAACAGTCATGCCTCAGTTCATGAGATAATTTCTCCTCAGTACCGTGCACCTCCACTTTCTTCATCATCTCTTAGGTGGAAATTACTGAAATCCAGATAAACAATGTCGTACTCTTTATCATGGTCCAGCGCTTCAAGTAATGACGGTAAAACAAATACCTGACACGAACGATCTTTTGTGGAACTTCGTTTGAGGCTCATGAGATCAGATTGTTAACATAGGTGCCAGAATTGTATTTACTATTATTGATTGCAATTATTTTCCAACTAATGGGAGATAACTCTATTAAGTCTTATTGCGTGTTATTTAAATAAGGGAACAGTTATTATATACATATTGTATCTGCATAAACATTACAAAATCTTAAATTTGCGTGTACAGTATTTGCTAGTAAACGTAAATAACTGTAGAAAGAAAAGACACCTTAAGTTCATTTGATTAAATACTGATTTTGTAGGCAAAGAAGCCACAGAAGATATTGCTGTATTGCTGTCTAGGACATGGAAGGATACTCTGGTCACTTGATTCTTGTGGGGCGACCTGAAATATCTTGTATAAAGATAGACGGCAAATGTATTGTCACTGGTCATAAGAAAAAAAATACTACAGTATCGTTTAGCAAGAATACAACAAGTAATTTTTTCTCTAAACCGAGACTCGTACCTGTGTTAATATAGTCATGACACTTCATACATAGAGTGAACTGCGGTCACTGGGATTTACCTGCACTACGGACTGTGTATTACAACATGACAACATTTGTGCCTCTGCCAGTGAATGTCCATTACTAACTCTAGTTGTGGTGCTCAATAATGGGGTGATGTGCGTGTTGTTGCTCCTGGAACATTAGGTGGGGAGCGTATGCAAAGCCAGTGTTTTGTCCAGCCATGTGGAGGTGATGCCAGACACTCGAACTTACTCTTTGCTTAATGTTATCCACTTCCTGTAACCTCTTGAGATTTAATGAGGCACAATCAGGGGTCTTCCTGGAGTCGATTCCAGGGGTCATTGTCCCCCTCCACCCCGTCTAACTTTGCTGACACTTATATGGCCTACGACACGGAATGTGTCCAGTAGTTTTTGAATAGTTTTACTTGCTTGGTGGGTATGATTTATAGAATATGAGAGTGAATTGGTCACAACAGTAGAAAGTTCATTGTGATAGCTTATATTTGATAATGTTACCAACAGAATGTCGTGATATAACTAAAAGATTCCAGTGCTTTGTAAATAAAACAAAACACAAGCAGTGTGGAAACTTTATTTAGCAGATGGTGTTTAACTTCAATACCAAACATTGTCATATTTTACGTACAATACTTAGCAAAAAACGTGAAATATAGAGGGCAGCAGTGGTGGTGATCAGAGAGGGTGAGGTTACCTTTCAGGTCAGGTCACGCAGTTGGCCGAGCAGGATTAATTGAAAGCTACCCATATTCAGTGTGATGGTATTTGTAGTGTTAATTCTAAGCACCACTGTTTGTATATACAGTGGTACCTCTACTTACGAGCAAAATTCGTTCCAGTCGGCTATTCAAGTGCCGATACCGAAGGAATTTTTTCCCATAAGAAATAATGAAAATTAGGTTATTCCATTTCAGACCCCCAAAAAATACACTTACAAAAGCACCTACAAAAATACACTTACATAATTGTTCGAGTTGGGAGCTGCTTGTAAGTAGAGGTACCACTGTATTCTCTCCCAATGTGTTGAATCTTGACTGTCGCAGTCACCAGAATAGTGTAAACACCAACTTTATCCTTTTGAGTACATTGAATACTGATAACCTCCGAGGTACTCTGGTGGCTAGGCACACAACATCCAGACTAGCATGTTAGTGTTCGTGCTTCTGGAAAGTAGGTGTCACGAGTGTTTCACCACTAAAGGTACCTAGTAGTTTGGATGGAGATTTGGCCAAAATCCCTATGTTAATTTAGGGGGGATCTGCGAAAAGCATAATCTGTTTGCAATTTCCTACAGGACTTTAAAAGTTTGCATTTTTTTTTTTTTTGCGGGCGTCGCTGTAAATGCTTCTGATACAAAAATGTATTATCGTTCTTGAGGTTTTTGCTGTATCACTCTTTGCCTTAACTTCTATTATCAATTGTCCCAAGAACCACTTTGCCATTTTGAGCGTTTTTGTTTGTGATTCTTATTGCGTTCATGACACAATGTCACTGTTGTCAGTTTTCCACACAACATTTACTTAGTAATTCATTTCTTTGGAGTCATTTGTTTCTCTCGTGTATTGTTTGCAGAATGCCTCCTGACAGGTATTCCACCTATTAAATATTTGCAATAGCTTGTTTAAACGTATTTGGTAACTTGGCACTTGAAGGCTCCCGGATATCATTTTCTCCTCTGCACTCCAACAAAACAACATTTTTCCCATTCCCAGCCATTATATTGTTCATCCTCTTTACATAACCAAGAACACGCTTGTTTTTTGTTCATATAAAAGAGAGAATCCGAGCATCTCGCCTCTGAATCCTTAGTCAAAAATACTCTGGTAGTTGGAATGATATGTACATATACCGAGATGTTGAAATGTATATTGAGACATTTTATTGCAGTATATACTATAAGATTTCGCTTGGGTTGTAAGTCTCGAGTCAGTGACTTGCTAGATCTTGTAAATCAGATGAAAGCTGTCATGTATAAAGTTAACATTTGAAGAATATCTTTACCTATACGTTTCCTCATAAATATCCTACCATCTTTTACTAGTTTATATCACCTCACTCCAGGTTTCCTCTTTACGAGTTAACACTTTCTAATTCAAAGAAGTTTTGTGGTATTTGCCTTCCATGTGTACCACCAACCAATCATTTCCTTGAGCCTCATGCGTATGCTCATGTATGCACTTGAGAATTATTTTGTTCTTTCAGAGGCTGCATCTCCATCTTAACTTTTAACGGATGACAAAGCTGTTCTAGGGTGACAGAATATGTAGTTGCTAATAGTTCAGGCGCCTATTAACCAGGTGTTAACAGTTCAAGTAGTATCACACTTAATGTTGAGAGAGAGAGAGAGAGAGATAAACTGAGATTCATTCACAGGCTTTATTTTGGTTGTTTCGCACATCTTACTAAACCTCATTAAAGATTGATATTTGTACAAATTTGGAAGCAGTGTCTCCATTATAATTCAGGTATAAATGAATCTTTACTGTTTAGAGATTATAATTGCAGATTAGAGACCATAATTTAAAGGATTTTATTGTATATGATCTTTCTGGCAGAGCCGAAGTTTTAAGCACTCTCGGAGTGTTTCATTGGAGGAAACTTACTGACAGAAAAAAAAATCGTAGTGTGACCATGATTCAAGAAGATAATTCGTGACAGACAGACGTGACAGACTGAGGTGGTTACAACTTCCTCGCTGCCTCAGACATGGCAATACAAGAAACTGCGTTTAATAGTAATAACATAGAATTGCTTGAGAATAGTTAAAGCTGGGTTGAGCAGACGTTAATTTTTCGTGTTGCATCCCAGCGACATGCAAGCTGAGACATAATTGATGAACAAGTTTCAAAAAGATCTTGAGAGGGACGGAAGGATTGGTTGCAAAAAGGGTGCAGGACGGGTGACGCTGGTAAAGGAGTCATCCAGTATTCCACACACCTTCCTACTCAATCTTTTAGAAAATGCAAATAGTACTTTCAAATCAATGTGCCTAATAATATATATTTTAAGATATTGAATAATCTTATGACTATAATTTAAAAAACAGTTTTCAGTTTGTGCTGAGCTGCAGCTAACTTTGCTACTTCTGATGTGATATTTGTGTTTTTATTTACTTTCAATTCAACATTAAGGGACTAACACATTAACTTTTCCGGTGTTTGAGGTTGTTGTTATTATTATTATTATTATTATTATTATTATTATTATTATTATTATTATTCATGGGGAAGTGCTAAACCCTCTCTACGAAAGGGGATGGTTTATATTTTTTGCCACGTGATATTCTTCTTAATATATAAACAAAAGCCTACCACTGCTCACTGGTCTCAAGTTTAAAAACTCAATATTCTGGCGACACGCTGTGTGCTGTCTGCTCTTGATTAACTTAGATTTGTTCTGAACACCTAGTTTACTTAATAATTGTTCCTTTCGTCAAAGATATTTCGAAATATGTCTTATCCACATCGTGTAAATGAAGATTTATGAATTTAAAATTAGAGTTAAAGTTAAGTAATGTTAAGGTATCTTGTTGACGTGTTGATGGTATCGTTGAGGCTGTGGCTTGTAACGTCACGCGACCACTCAGTGTTTGCTTGGACGCAAATATACATTGTATATACCAGATGCCTACTGTATTTAATTTTTTTCTTCATTAACTTCAAAGAAAAGTAGGCACATTGTCATAGGTTGTGTATGAGAATATTTTAAAACTGATTGATTCAACTTTTACAGAGGTAGATAATGCTTACCTGGAGGGAGTTCCGGGGTCAACACCCCCTCGCGGTCCCATGTGAAAACGCATTTTGTTGTTATTTAACTTGTGTATTTTTGTGTTTCAGGTAATTATGTCGAATTTTGGCAGGGAATATTTCAGTAGCGGAGTAGTGGTGAGTGTTATGTTGCCTCTGTAGTTATTAAATTGTTTTATGCGTTGTTTGCAAGTTTATTGTTCATTTTAGTGTTTATATTAAGTTCCAACATGGAACCTTAACAAGTGTATCTAATTCTAGTTTGAGTAATAAATAGCAAGTGTCAGGAAACGAGTTAGAATGAATCAGCACCTTGTAGCCATGTTGGACTTGTAGCCATGTTGGACTTGTAGCCATGTTGGCCTTGTAGCCATGTTGGACTAGAAAGGAAGTCAGTCATCAAATTGGAGGTGTAGAGACTAATGCCCATATAAAAATACATTACAAATAATACATCATTATTCATCCTTGTGAACCTTATAGTATAAGGTTTTAAACGAAGCAGCAAGAACAACGTACTGTTAATTAGTAGACTCATTACCTAATCAAACACCATGTTTGAATAAACCAATATTAAAGACTACTTTGTACCCAGTTATGTGTACTTTGTCAGTCTTATTCAGAAGTGACCAAAAAAGGCAACAGACTACAAGTCATACATAAGAGGAATTATCCACACTCTTGTCTTCAAGATGAAACTTGATACAGTTATTGAAGTTGGCTTCTGACCAGTCAGGATATGGTGCTTACATTGGACTGCGTGGGGCCAGCAGTAACAGTCTGGTTGACCAGGCCATCAACCGGGGAGACCTAGTCTGGAACCGGGTCGCGGGGGCAGTAACCATAAGAAGCTGCGTCATAACCAATAATAATTACCGGTGGTGTACGATGTATACCTTTACCTTTGATATACCTTTGAAGAGTTTCGAGAGTATCTACTCTCTGAGCCCGGCCATGGGCCAGGCTCGTCTGGTGCTTGCCTGGTCAACCAGGCTGTTGCTGCTGGAGGCCCGCTGCCCCACATATCCATCACAGCCTGGTTGATCTGGCACCTGGTGAAGATATTTGTCCAGTTTCCTCTTGAAGGCTTCTACACTGGTTCCAGCCGTGTTTCGGATATCTTCTGGTAAGATGTTGAATAGTCTGGGACCCCGGATGTTAATACAGTGCTCCCGTATTGTCCCCACCGCACCCCTGCTCCTCACTGGGTTTATTTTACACTTTCTCCCATATCTCTCACTCCAGTATGTTGTTATGGCAGTGTGCAGATTTGGGACCAGGCCCTCAAGTACTTTCCATGTATATATTATCATGTATCTCTCTCTCCTCCGCTCCAATGAGTACATGTTCAAGACTTGAAGGCGTTCCCAATAATTTAGATGTTTCAATGGCTCAATGTGAGCCGTAAACGATCTCTGGATTTGTTCCAGCTCTGCTATTTCTCCTGCCCTGAACGGGGCCGTCAGCACTGAGCAGTATTCTAAGTGAGGGAGCACTAGCGATTTGAATAATGTCACCATTATTCAAAGGGGAAGTTTCCAAACTAATACTTGTCTCCCGAGAGTTGCATTATATATATTTACTGGAGAACTCTTGTCTGTGCTCCTCGGAAATACTGGAGCTTGGCGATTATAGTTTATAATTATTTTGAAATATGCCTTCACTTCAATACATTAAAAGCTGCCTCACGTGTTTAGTCTGAATTGACGACTCTCGTTTATGATGAACATGGCTGAAGTAGTTTTACAAACCCTTACAAAAGAGTTTCAACTTGCGCACTAGAGTAGGTTGTCTAACCTCTTTTAAAACTGCTTAAAATATTTGTTTTAATGACACTGCTTGGCAGTTTAATTATTTGCCAAATAAACACTTTCATATCTTTCTAAATCTGGATTTGCCTAACTTTAATCTATGGTTACGAGTTCTGACTAACTTCATCCCCTTTATACAAAGCTCTTCATTTATTTTAAGCTTTCATGACACATTTTTCCTCATTCTTCGCGTTTGTGATGAGTACAAGTTCATCTTCATTAACATCTTGTCATATAAAAAAAATATGGAAAAATGGATAAATTTGTTATAATTCTTTACTTTCCAACTTATGTATATTCTATAATACTGAGATAAACGAATTTCATGTTGTAAACAAGGCCTTACAAACGAAAAAAAAGTCAGAAACGTCTCCATCACTATACGATATGTAAGCATTAAGTTAGTTTTTTTTTTATTCTTGTAATTACTTATTAGTTCAAATTAGTTTATTTGCGATAGAAGTACAGTTTTTCCTCTCTACATCCACTCGCGTCCCCTTCCCCCCCCACTTCCACTTCCCTGGGTACATGATAATTGTGTTTTAAGAGTTGCGTGACTGTGTTGTGTGGTGGTAATGGTGCAAGGTCGTGTGAAGGTGGTTGACTGTGTTGTGTGGTGGTAATGGTGCAAGGTCGTGTGAAGGTGGTTGACTGTGTTGGATAAGGCGATGCTGACGCTCAGACCATTATCCTGCCACTAGTGAGGTTATCTCAGTGCTCCACCCACTCCACAGCCTGCGCCGCCGCCACCACCACCACCACCACCACCACCACCACCACCCTTACGCTTGTACAAGCACACCAGCACCACTTTACCAGCACCACTGTACATGTTTACCAACACCAATGTTCCTATTTACCAGCATCTTAATTATTTATTTGTTAGTTTTATACCACTTGAGCCAAGAGCTAGAATGTTTGAAGCTGAAATTCGACACTGGTGGGAAACAGTCTTGGAGTAATGGTAATTATAATTGAGGCTGAATGTAATTAATAAAAAATAGTAATTGTAATTGAACCTTTAGATTAAAAAGTAATTGCAGTTGATTGTTATTAGCTTGTATCAGCTTAAACTATATTATAAAGCTGGGGTACTGTGTTGGGCTAATGACAGAATTAAAATACACATCAAATGACATACAACAGTACATTCTGATGCAACTCGTTGTTTGGGTCACGTCCAGTGCTTATACTGCTGAGTCGTGCTCATGTGGGTTGTGAGAGACTGGGCTCGTCTCCAGTCACAGTTGTTGACGAATGGATGCATAACACCGTGGAATAAACTTAAGTTATACTTGCTTTGTGTCAAAAGTTTCATTTTTTTACGACTTTAATGAGTAACATTCTGAAAGTTGTGTGGAACATTTGGGGTAAAGTTTATATTTGCAAACAGGAAGCCACTGGTTATGAATTCTTGAATGGATAAGTGTTCATGGGATTCATGACTCAACGTCTTGGAGGAGTTATGATATGAATGAGGATAAACCATTTCTTGTTATATTTCGTATTTTCTGTTCTCAGGTTGTTGTAGTATTTTATGTAGTTTCGTGAGAACAAAGAGCAAGGAAGGAGAGTGGAAGGCAACAGAAACTGTGTTACTGCTTCGCCAGTATTATCATTTCATCTACTTGTTTTTAAATTATACTGTTCTCTAATGCTACATGTATACAAGAAGATTGTGCACCATTCCATGTAGATACCTCGGCCTATTATAAGCATTCTTCTCTTAAGAAACCAGCTAGAGAAACCATGGCTTGCACAGCCACACACAGTATTTAACATAGGATTTTATTTACTGTCAGTAAGGCGCAGCTGGGACCTGCACTTCATAAACTTCTCTTACTAAATGCAACCAAGAAATTTATAATTTTGTTCAATTTATAATTGTAGTTTTTTGTTTAAATTGTATTGAATGGAAAAAATATATTAAATATTGTCTTAGATCTAAGGCAGTAAAGTACATTAAGTGAAACTAAGCTTTTTTAGTTATTTTTATTCTTTGCGGATCTCTGGCTAATTTAGTGTTGAATATTATGTACATGTTCTCCATCTCAATGGCTCTCAAATTATAACTAATGTTATTATTGTGCATTGTTCACTATTTCCAACTTTTAACAATGTTTTCAACATTTTTAAAAAAATAATTGAAAAAATAATGCAAACTATCAAGTAATTGTAATTTATTTTTCTGATAAAGTAATTAAAATTTTAAATCTGGAAGGGTAATTGAAATTGTGGTTATAATCGTCTGATTCGTGTAATTACTCTAAGCTTGATGAGAAGAGTGCTCAGTGCCAGTCAGACCACCACTGTAAATGTTATTTATTATTATTATTAGTAGTAGTAGTAGTATTATATTCAGTGGGATACGAATTTATTAAATAAAAACAAGGGGGTATAAATTTATTAGTAATGCACACAAGGAAAGATAGATATTTATTAGATCATTCAAGGAGGGATAGAAATTTTAAATTGAGATTGCACTACGAAGGTTGTCGTCTAGATTGGAAAAACTGATATAATAAAGAATGCTTAGTATCGTATTAGTTATCCTCAGTACTCCTTTATTGAGTAACCAAGAACAGAGTGCATTATGAGGCAGATACTACAATAGAGATTGGTTTTTGTCCTTACTACTTGTATGTGGTGATTCATAGGTAGCACAAGGCATAATAATTGGTCATAGCCCAGACATGTTTGTGACGTGATTATCGGAGATTATAAATATAAAAACGCAACATTGGTGATGGTGCGTGACGCGGTGTGTGAGATAACCACTTTCCTGGACACTGGTCGTCACAGTGAACCTTGACTTCACCACAAACCATAATGGAATGCATGACGATATCATTATCGCCTTACTGAAGTCTTCCCGTTCTGGCTGGCGTGTTTCATTACCTCGTGTACGAAAGTCATCCTGTGTGATGGAATATGACACGGAAACCGTTTTTTCTGAGTGTCATTATAATAGAGTAGGATAGCAACATAGTGGTGATGTACCCGTGTTTTTTAATAAAGCCACTTCACCCAGCCAGCTAGATGTGCGATCATTGTATTCAAGATGTTCTCAGCCTCTGACTTGAAGATAGTTGGTAAATATCGCAGGCGTTATTAGTCAAAAGGCCAAGAACTAGCATTGTCAGTCAACATAGATCTGTGACTAACGTATGAAAGTGAGAGTAACACCCACAATCTTCTTGGATCAGCTCTCAACTCTGAGGTTGTATACGATGTATTCGACTCCGTGGCTTTAAGTACAGTAATTAGATTTGGTGACTGGCCTTTCTGCTTCCCTGTAGAATACACAGCGAAGGCGCCAGTAGTAATTTTGTGGTGCTTGTTAAATTAATTTGTCTTGGGTTATAACGTGTCGTCAATGCATAAATTCAATAATTTTGTTTAGATATAACATTTTAGTGTTGCACCAGTTATGTTATCGTAAGTGCACACGATTAACAACCAACACAAATTCATCTTGATCTGGCCTTTTTTTTCCAGTAAGCTTGTATACCTATATTAATTAATATTTATTATAATTTAACACTACTAAGGTACTGTATGCTAAATTTCTGAAAGAAGAATTTATGTAATAAGTTGAAGTAGGCGTGTTATGTGATGCATCTTAAGTGATGTTGCTGATTCACTTTGCAACATTAGCTAACAACTTGAGCAGTAAGTATACAATGACTATGTAATAACACAGGATGTTAAGATGGCGTTAACTGACCTTGACTCCCCAACGTTTGATGAACCGAGTGTAATTGCATATTGGTGTATATTGTTATTGTGCGAGTTTCAACACTGATGATGTTTTATACACTCATCTAGCGTTTAGTAAAAACTACTTTGGTTTCCGCTGTGAGAGTACACAGCACGCTTCAGGCAGGAAGTATTTATCAAACTCGATTTGCCGTGTAAAAGGGGAGAAAATTGCTTTAACAATGCTGGTGCCTCATTACGGGAGGAAGAGTCTGCTTGCTGCCTTAACACCATCTCGACGTTTTGCTCCTTACCAGTGAACGATATACGTACGAGAACGTAGAATAAACCCTGTGAAGAGCAGTCAACATCCATGACCCAAGACTCTACCATCGGGAACGGAGGTAGAAATTCTTAAGTGGAAACCGAAGTACTACTTCCCGTAAATTCATAATCAGCTGGGTTGTGATAGCTAGGTGGGCCTACGGGCCTCTAATACAAATAGCCTGATTGATCAGGCGGTCAGCAAGAATGCCGTAGAATCACCGTGTGTCTTGGTTACCATTTTGTCATAGGCACTTGTTGATTAGACACTTGGCCTGTCTGTCTGTGTGTATTACGTATGTACTCGCCTATTTGTGGCTGCAGGGATGTAATCTAAGCTCCTGGTCATGCCTCTTAACTTGTCTCATTACCAGTGGTAGGAAAGGCTGGGTTAGATGCACGTGTTGGGTGAACCTAGTACAGGGAAGGAAGGGGTTGTCTTCAGGAGAGGTGGGAAAACCTCTGATGAGGGTGTTAGTCATGTGATGAGCTGCTGGGTGAAACTGTCATTTGATCGAGGACTCAGTTAACTCCCTTTAAATACAAGATGATAAGAGGGTAGTTAGATATAGTGGCAGCGTGATATGAAAGTGAGGAGAAGGTGGGGCAACACGTGTGATGTGAAGGTCTACCTGGAGAGTGTTCAGACCAAGCAATCTCTGCGGTAAATGCTCCCATGGGTCATGCAGGAACTTTAAACCAGGGACCACTTTTGATATAAAATCAGAGAAATGTTTTTGGGTCTGTCCAAACGAGATACACCTGTATGAGAAAATTACATCTATATTAAAAGACAAGAACACCAGTAAAATATCCGTCTTGCAAGACATGTCAGCCTGGTATGACAGCTGGGAAAATAAAATGAGTGGGTTGGATGGGGCTGCATTGGAAGACAGTGCTCCAGAGGGTGCTAGCATTGTCCTGGAGGACAATGTATCAAATAGAAATAGTGGCCTTGGTAATGAAACAGGTAAATATAATGTTATTCAAGCTACAGAGGTACAAAGTAGCAATACTGCTGGAGATGGAACACTACAATTGCCTAACAAATAGAACACAAAGAGTAATAGTAAACAGAATAAAGTCCGAGGCAGCTACGGTGAAAAGCTCTGTTCCACAAGGCACAGTGATCGCTCCCATCCTATTCCTCATCCTCATATCTGACATAGAGATATAAAAATTGTAAGCCATAGCTCCGTGCCTTCCTTTGCTGATGATACCCGGATTGCCAAGACATTGTCCTCCATCGAAGAGACCGCAAGACTCGTGGACATCAACCAAATCTTCAAATGGGCCACTCAAAACAATATGAAGTTTAATGAAGAGAAATTTCAACTACTCAGATATGGAAAACTTTAGGAAATTAAAACTGTATCAGGGTACACAACAAATTCTAACCATACAATAGAGCGAAAAAGGAATGTGAAGGACATGGGAGTGATAATATCACAGGATCTCACCTTCAAAGACCACAACAATGTATCTTCCACATCTGCTAGATGAATGGTAGGATTGGTAATGCGAACCTTCAAAACTAGGGACGCCAAGCCCATTATGATTCTCATCAGATCGCTTGTTTTCTCTAGGCTGGAATACTGCTGTACATTAACTGCCCCCTTCAAGGCAGGCAAAATTGCTGACCTGGAGAGTTTACAAAGAACTTTCACGGCACACATAAGTACGATAAAGCACCTAAATTACTGGGAACGGTTGAAGTCCCTTGATTTGTATTCCCTGGAACGCAGGCGAGAAAGATGCATGGTAATATACACTTGGGAAATCCTAGAGGGTTTAGTACCGAACTTGCACACTAAAATCACTTCCTTTGAAAGCAAAAGACTCGGCAGGAGATGCAACATTCTTCCCAATGAAAAGCAGGGGCGCCACGAGTACACTGAGAGACAACACAATAAGTGTCAGGGGCCCAAGACTGTTCAACTTCCTCTCAGCATACATAAGGGGGATTACTAATAGACCCCTGGCTGTTTTCAAGAAGGCACTGGACAGGCACTAAAGTCAGTACCTGACTAGCCAGGCTGCAGTTCGTACGTCAGTTTGCGTGCGGCCAGCAGTAACAGCCTGGTTGATCAGACCTTGATCCACCACGAGGCCTGGTCTCAGACCGGGCCGGGGGGGGCGTTGACCCCCGAAATCCTCTCCAGGTATGTCCAGGCTGTTCGTACTAGCAGCATGAAGGTGAGGCAACACGTCACTTTTTATTAACAAAATTAAATAAAACTTCAGTGTGAGAGGATTAACTGTTTCCCTGTTGTACTCCATCACAAAGGATGAGTCTCGTACATAAGCTAATGAAATTTGTCGCTTCCCTGAGCTGGGACACCTCAGTGAGGCAATGAAAATCTGGTGAAACCTTCCTGTGTGTGTGTTGAGTGTTATGTCAAGGTGAGAGAGCCGGGGAGGAGGGTCGTGGTAGGTTCAGGATGTACACAATGACACACAACCAGATAATGAAGTGGAAGGCGAGTTATTTTACTCAGTTATTAGTTGGTAATGAAACTCTCGGTGTCAGTGTCACATATTTGATTCTTTACATGATATACAAATTACATAACGTAAAAAAAAAAAAAGCATGGGACGAGTGGGTTTCAAGACTCACTCGCCATGTCTTCAAGCCCCACCCTTTCAGTGGTTTGTTTGCAATTGAATTATTACGATTTTGAGAGTACGTGCATGTTGAGCTTGACATTGAACCAACATGATATAATCAGTTCTGGGAACATTATCTTCAGTGTTTTGTAAAATGCCATTTAGCTGTGATACATAACTATGCCTAAAGAATCGCTAAGAATGGGGAAGTGTCCCGTATTGACCGTAGTTTTGTCCACGAGAGTGAAAGCAACAAGTAACGCAAATGAGTGTGGAAGTTGTGAAGTCATTTCCTCAGTCATTCACATTACCCATCACACAGCAGTTCTAATGCACTGTGACGACACACTTCTAGTTATGCTGATGCTGCTTCCTGCTCTTGCTACTCCTGCTTTTACTGTGCTAATGGTGGAGATGCTTCTGCTGGAGGCGTTCCTCCTCCTGCTGCTGCTGTTAGTGGTGGTGCTCCTGTTACTGTTGGTTCTCCTGCTTTAGATGCTCCTACAGGAGATACTTCTGCTGCTCCTGCTGAAGATGCTTATGCTGCTGTTACTACTGGTGGGGATTGCTCCTAACACTGGTGTAAGTTTCATTCTGCTGTATGTGGGTTGTTTGTGTAGTAGTGGTACTATTATGTCAGGGTCGCTGCAGCTAGTCTGCTACTTGTCCTCCCCACTCAACCTATTAAATCCATTTATCCTGCAATGTTCTTGCAAAACATAAATACGTGAACCTTTGTTTCGTTGAGGAATATCGTCGCCATGATGTTTTTATTACACAGGTCATTACAGCGTCGTGGTGTCTTAAGTATACACTGTACATGTTGGTATGTAGAAAAAAACTCGGAACTCGTCAATTGTTGTCGAATTTCTGACCTACACGACTAGCAAAGAAAGATACATTGAGCAAAACTGTATAATGTACTTGGTTTATTCTGTATATTTATCATTGATGAAGCATGTGGTTTGTGTTGTTTTCTTTAGCACTGTAATTTCAAGTGTAAATCACAGCGTGGATAAGAGGATGTTGCCTCACATTGTCCTGTTATTTCATGCTTGGGTGAGGCTCCACAATGATAAGTACATTTTCTGACTGTTTTGCTTCAGTGTATTCTGGAAATTACCTGGAATTTTCTTGTGCTTTTCTATGTAAGATTCCCGTCGAGGCTGACCGCAGCGGAGGTTGATGTGTGCTTGTTTGTTGACCACTCTCCTCAAGTCCACCCAGTATAATACTCTGATTACCACTTAATCAATTAATTATATATTTTCATGCATAAGAAAAAAATACCAGTGAAAAAATAAACATGAGAGCGCTTTGGAATGTTTACAAGTTGAAGTATCTTTTACTGGGATTTTCCGACGTTTATCAAAGAGAGTTCAGAGTTGCAACTGGAATGATACATACATATGGTGGAGTAAATGACACTTAGATGCGTTAATACCTGTACCAAAGAGTTTCATGCATGCATGACGTTATCAAGCCTGCATGCATGAAACAAGTGTTGCTAATACACATTACAACTACATCAAGGTGTCATTCACTATTCTCAAAGAATTAATTTCGTAGTTTTCGCATTTTTTCTTGTGTGAATTTAAGAAACAGTTTTATAATACAATGAGAGTTTTACTCATGCGAGAAATACAATATAATAAATAATCTTTTGCTGTTATCTTGAACGTTCTGGAGATCTTCTCCCTCGTGGCTCGCACTCACCAGGATTCCTCATTAACACAACCTATACAGCTGCCAAACTTTAAGAGCGTGTGCCCAAATTGTGAATAATTTTGGAAAGTATTTTTTAGTAAACGCTGTGCGCAAAGAACGTTCTTGCTCGCCACAGGTTCGCCAGCCGTGGGCTCGGTAATATGCCTATCACTTTCAAGAATTTTTCTACCCCTTTTAACCCTCTGTCTGGGACCAGGTTTACCTATTGATTGACTCTTCACTCAGACTATTGATGTTTGCGGCCCGCTGGCCTACATACTCATCACAGCCTGGCTGATCTGCCATTGGAGAATGTTGTGATTCATTTCTTAAAAACCAATACACTTGTTCCGGCAGTATTGCTGGTATATAGTGGTAGCAGGTTGAATAGTCTTGGACCACTGAAATTGACAGTGACTATGGTGCCCCTGCTTTTCACTGAGTATTTTACACTTCCATATCTCGTATATACATTAGTGCACCTCATCCTGGTGGATCAAGAATTTTTCAGGAATTTACCAAATTCCCTCGTGACAGAGGTCTTTTGACGTGTATTTGATGTTGGGGTAATGAAGAGCCTTGGAACCATTATGCTCTTCTAGTTCTCTGAATATACCCTTTAATTTTCTCTTTCATTGACTATCATGCCTCCCACTTTAAGTACTAATTTCAAGGTTGGTATTTGGAACTAGTCGCTAAAACTTATTTCCCATTATGCATAGCGGGCCTAGACATTTCAGAAACACTGTCAGACCAAGTGTAATAGTCCTCGAGATGACACTAGAAACCATACCACGGGTGGGGTTCGAACCCGCGGTCAGAGTCTCTCAAAACTCCAGACCGTCGCGTAAGCCACTGGGCCAGCTAGCTTCAATAAGATTCATCCAACTAGGTATATTTCTACACCATAGGAAGGTTAGCATAGGCACCACTGGAGTAGAAATATACCTAGTTGGATGAATCTTATTGAAGCTAGCTGGCCCAGTGGCTTACGCGACGGTCTGGAGTTTTGAGACTGACCGCGGGTTCGAACCTCACCCGTGGTATGGTTTGTTTGCAATCGTGTCATTACGATTTCGTAAGTCATGAAACTAGAAATTTACCTTCACTAAATGCCATATCAACCAGGATGTGATGTATATGGGGCCGGCGGGCCAGCAGGCAAACGCCAGACAAGCCTGGCCCAGGGCCGGGCTGCGGGAGTAGGAAAAAACTCGAAATACATCGAAGATCCTAAGAAACCAAGATATTGAGTACACTTTTAGGTAGTTTTTAGGCAGCTATTTTGTTTTTTAATGCAGTGATGAATTTCCTCTGCCCCAAGCTCTCCAGGCCAACTTAAGATAAAAGGAGCGTACTGGTAGGTTGAAGCTGCCGTATCTTTCATTGTAGTCTTGTGGTACACGCACCAGTATCTGCAGCTTATCATAAACTTTATAATTTTCAAAGTATAACATATAATGATCCTTTCATGGTATTGGTTGATAACTTTGTCTGCAAGTTATAGTGATACTACCTGACGAGCGCTTGAGGCATGGTAAACAGTGAAATGTCTACAATAAAAACAACTTCAATAAATATACTAAATGATAATTCTGGTGTTACCTTTACTGTGTCTTCTGATGTGCTTTATTATGCACAGCTACCAAGACAGTTCTTGTGTTCACCATGCAATCCTCACTCCTCTTGTTCTGATAGCCGGCTTAGTTCTCGGTTCACTGTGTTCTCAAGATTCTTAATGTGCTCAGTCTGCCCTAGCCAAGTATGTTTCTGTTCACCTTGTGGCTCAGACGATCCAGGAGTGGTTAGCCCTTCTCCACGCACGGCACAAGGATGTGGAGTTTTGTTGGCGCTCGGGTCATGTTGGTGTCCTGGGAACTGAACTTGCTGATGCTGAGGCGAAGTCTGCTGCAGCGAGCCCACTTTATAGCAAACTTTTGCCTTCGTGACTACATAGGCCATGTCCAGTTATGTCTTTGGGAAGTGGTGGGCCAGGTGGGCCCTACAGACTGGTAGCAACTGTTACAGGGTTCGGCAGGACGTGGGTATTTGGCCCTCCTTCAACAGGAATTGTCACTTTGAGACAAATCTCAGTCGATTGAGGTTTAGGCATACACATCCGAGAGTAGTTAAACTCTCGAAACTCTTCAAAGGTATATCCCGCCCATAGCCACTTGTTTGCCGGTGCTCCTGCTGTACTTGGAGTCTACCGGAGAGAGTTCCGAAGCTTAACACCCCTTGGCCTGGTCCCAGACCAGGCCGCAATCACCAGGCCTGGTGAAGGGCCTGATGGCCTGATAAACTAGGCTGTAGGGCTAGTCATACGAAGCCTAGCATATGCACCATATCAAAGCTGATCAGGAACCGACTTGAGGAAATTATCAAGTTCTCTCTTGAAGACAGCCAGGGGTCTGTTGGTAATCCCCCATATGTTTGAAAGGAGGACGTTGAAAAAGTCAATAGTTCCTTCACACTTATTGAATTTTCCCTTGGTGTACTCGTTGTACCTCTGCTTTTCATTGGGGGTAATTTGCGCCGTCTGCCGAGCCTCTTTCTTTTATGGGAATGACGTGTGTGCTGATTTAAGACACATCCCTCTAGAATTCTTGAGGTGTAGATTATAATTTATTATAACCATTCCAAGGAGTACAGATTGACGGACTTCAAACTTTCCCAAACGTGCCTGACCGAATTAGTGGAAGCACTGAAGGTTCTCTGCACATTCTCCAGGTCTCCTAAGTATACCTTGTGGCGTGCTTCTGACTGTGGTCCACATTTTAACAGTTTGTCTATCGCTTAGGCCTTTCTGCCTTTGTCAGTTTTATGATTACTGGGGTACCTGTAGGGATCCCGGGAAGTTTTAGGGAAATTTTTTCACATAAATAATTTATTGGTGTTTTTATTCGATGATGGTTGTTTTAACTTATGATAGTATTTAGTTGTACTAAGTGTTACAGTTCATAGCTTTTATTGTTTGTGATATCTTCATTAAAATTCCAGTTTGTCCGTAGAAGAGATAGGCTATCCTAAATGATAGTAACTCCAGCTCTGCTAAAACGAAACCTTTGAAGCTCCTGTAGTTGAATTCTTAATGGAATACTTGACGATTTCCTCAGTGCCCTACTAAAGTCTCCCAGGTCAGGCTGGCAGTTTCAACGTCTTGTATGAGTCTCATTCTGCGTGATGGAATATAACGGGGAAACACAACTTTCGTTCCCACTCTGTAACTTCCATACGGCAGCAGCACACTGCGGTTGTATTCAATTTTGCGTAATACATTTTTTTTTCTTTTATTGGGCATGTGTGTTGTATTTTTGAATGCTGTTAACACTGAGTGACCTACAAGGTCGAAGTTCTCAGAAATCACAACTGCTACTAAAAGATAACACAATAGGCATAAAATGTCCAACATCCTCTCTTCATATCATTAAAAACTAAGTTAACTGTCTTCAAGAGGAAACTTGATAACTCTTGAGATGGGGCCGCGAGGGTGATGAACCCCGGAAATGAACAGGTGAATAAAGGGTAGGTAGTCAGCGAGTTCATTTCTCATCAGTTTTACATGGTTTTATCAAAGATGAAATGTATTTTTAATTATTGTTACTGTAATGAGTTTTTAAAATTAAAACTTTAATTGTTGAAAAATAGCCACAACATGTGAGAATATTGAAGGTAGTAAAGGGTACGATGTAGTGTGCACTTTATTAGGCATCCTTCAAGGGGAAGTTTTAAGAGGTTACCTCACTTGTATCTTCCTCCAACTTTTCACTTTTATTTCTCTCATAACTCGAGGACGTCTCATCCAATCGGCTTCAAATTTTTTCGACGCTTGTGTACAGTAAGGAGGACTAGATTCTTGAAACAATTGACATGTTTACATGACCTGTGAACAGAGTTGTTGAACCGATTCCCAGCATTCTAGAATGGCTCAGATAACTTCCAGAACCCCCAGTGGTGGGTAAGACACATAGGCATGTTGCCTATGTGTCTTACGTACCAACGTGTCGGTATTGTACACCATTTTGATATTAACCCTCAGTGGTGTAGCTTCAAACGTGAACAAAATGGTTCCTCCTAACTTGACGACGGCAGAGAGTGAAATTTATTCATATTTATACCGATTTGATCTTTTAAAATAGTGTGAAATTTTTATACTTGTTAAATCATGTTAAATTTCAGTTTACCTCTTGTGACCGTCTTCATTATATGCAGACTAACCTGTTGATGTAAAATAGTTAAAATTCCGTGCCATAACTGAGCAATGCCCCACCTGATCGGCTTAAAATTTTCACCACAGGTGTGGATTCGTAAACACAAGGCTCACGCTGCCATTAGCTGACATAAGTCCCAATTTGTCAATTTTATTGACTGAGTGGTGATATTTGTTTTTATTCGGTAAGTAAAGAATGCTTGCTGTGATTGGCTTCAAAATGTTAGTGACGATGCATTCTATAAGGAGGATTATGACCCACAAGTTTAGTCCGAGTTATGGCAAATTTGAAATTGTACCGAAATTGTTAAAACCTCGACTCGTTGGAATCAGATAAATTACTGGAGAATGCCTTTTATGATCTGCTTCAAACTTTTACTATTGGTGGGCTTTATTCAAATACAGCTTGTCACTCACTCTGAGCTGTGTAAATTTAAATTTGCTCATTTTATTAAGCAAATGGTTTTCCATGTAATAACTAGAGAATGCCTCTTCAGATCAGCTTCAAATCCTAAATGCTGGACTTTGAGTGCCAGTTTTATTAAATTCGATTTTTTTAATTAAATATTTTTTCTTACTGGATTTTAGAGAATTTTTATTAGAATATAGGTAAAGAGAAAGCTGGAAAAAATACAAATTCTTTTTTTAATGTTTTTAAGTTCAGGGAAAATTGGGGAATGTCTCTTCTGACAAGAAATAAATCAGTGTTTGACTTCTATTTGGTTATCCTATGTTAGATCAGCATAATGAATTTTTGTGTGCTTATATCATCTCTACCCTCAAGGCCATTGTTAAAAATGTGTACTTTATATACACTAATCTTACATAAAGCTTAATACTCGCTGTACTTTCTTAAAAAGCTCATCAGTCGTACTTAGAGAAACGTTTGGATTTATTTTGGCCTGTATAGGTCCCAATTTGCTTTTATGCAACCTGGAAAAATTGAAATACTGCTTTATCATGTGATAATTTCCGAGTGTCGTATCTGATTAACTTAACTCTCCCATGCTGATAGTTTGATGATGCAACTTTTGAGCATCTTCAAGCTTAACGTGCTTGTGTATTTTAGGATATTGGTCTCTGAAAGATTTGAATAAGGTTTGGGTTGCGTATTTCATAGTTTGCCATTTTTTATTGAAATTTGGAAATTAATTTACATATGACTTGGTGAATCTTCAACACTAATATTCAACACCATTGTCAGTTAAGCCGCACTCTGCACTGTTTCAATCGCGGGCATTGATGCACAGGATACTGGGATTATGAAGCACTGGGGATACCTTTCTCGGATCGCGCAGCGACCGAAATACATCTAGTTGTAGTTAGATTTGAAAGCAGCAACAGCACGCTTGCTCAGGAAGTAACCAGGAAAGTCTGGCCTCAGGTTAAGTGGCGGCGAGAGTCAACACACATTGTCAACACTAGTACCCTCGGGACTCCCACCTTATGTTCACTTAAGAAACTGCTGAACCCCATCATGTTATTCAAAATAGTGTGGAATAAAATGAAATAACTTTAATGTAATTCTTGTATGTAATAAATGCTGAAATACTACAGAATTTATTACAATAAATGTTAAGGTTATAACTGCACAAATTTTAATTTCTTAACAAAAATTCTAGAGAAGCTATGTACAATGTTATAAGCGTCACGCTGGTACATTATTATTATTATTATTATTATTATTATTATTATTATTATTATTATTATTATTGAGGGAGAAGTGGTAAGCCAGTAGGAATCATTTTGGTGCTCCTAAGTAAAAGCATTTAATCTGACTTGATGGGAGAAACAAAAATGTAGTTAAGTTTCTTGGCTGAGGAGCACATCGTCAGCGCCAAGGCTCTCCATGAAGGGATGTGTCTGTACAGTAATAACACTTCACCGGATAATTATATAACGTATTAAAATATGTTCGTATCACGAAGCCATTTATATGCTGAATAGTATAATTATGAAATGTTTCAAATTAATGTGGGCAGGCTGGCTACGAGCAGGAATAGTCTAGCTGATTAAGCGGTCACAAGATATGCTTGGTCTTGCGCAGTTTTGTGAGTAGAAAAACTCTGGAACACACTGAAAAACCAGCTGCATGAATATCACCGTATGGAAGGTAACTATCATAGTTTTTGCTGGTGTTTGCCGTCTTTTCTTTAAAATGGGTTTGACAAATCTGTCTGTTCCTTGGTATCTGTCAAGTGTAAAAAAACCTTGAAGCAAGCGACGTTGGCCAGACAGACCTTCCTGAAGTTGACTTCCACTACATGACCAGCACAATAACACACGTCAGCCCACGCTGCCATTATTCACTTTGGAATACATTAAGCTTCCACTATATACATTTTCTTGCACATACTAATTTGATCTTGTAATTCCTATTAATGCATCACATACTTCATACAGTACTACAGTTAGTGCGCGCACCCATGAACATTCTTAGTACAGTATTAGTGAGAACACCAGTCTGCCGTCACAACACAGTAGGAATGATCAAGTCAAGAGAGAGAGAACTAGTCCTGTGTCACAACATACACTATGAACCAGAGAGATCTGTGGGTGTAGTGGAACCGCTGGAGCCGGGAGCCTCGACTCAACCCGCTCAAACATAAGACGGTGAGTATACTAAATGCATTAGTCATCGTACAAAGTCTCTGGATAAGCGACATAGAAGGTCAGTTACAATGTATATTTAACAATCTGAGGGAAGGTCAGCTGTGTGGCACAAGTCAATAGCACTACAGTCGTCCAGAATAATTCTCATTCCCACAGTAAGTCTCCCCACGTACCGCAGTCCTTCATAAAATGTGGCTAAGGTCACCAAGGTGCAATTTTTCGCCACTAATGGCTTCATCAGTCTTAATTCTTGCAAAAGTTTTTCAAAACTTTAAGATCATGAATTATACCTGAGTGTTATTATTCACAGCTTGTCGATATCACCATAGCTTGTACAACTACTACACACAACCTGGCTGAAGTGGCACTTTACCAGGTAAACAGGTAGTTAATTGTTCACCTTCCACCTTAATTAAAACTCTTACTCTTGTTGTTGTGTGTGCTGGTAGGTCAGCTTCTCTGTACCACCATGTTGAAAGTCTTCTCTATGAACACAAAACTTTTTCTTTCTTTTTTCCCCCCTTTCTTCCTTTGAGCCTCTTCGGATATCTACCTGGCGGGTGTTCCAGGGGTCAACGCCCCCGCTGCCCAGTCCACCAGGTCTCCCTTTGGATCAGGGCGTGATCAACCAGGTTGTTACTGCTGGCCGCACGTAGTCCAACGTACCAACCAGTGTCCGACTGATCGGGTACTGAAGGCAGCCGGGGTCTATTAGTAATTCCTTTTATGCATGGTGGGAGGCTGTTGAACAGTCTTGGGTCCCAGACACTTATTGTGTTTTCTCTTAGTGTACCAATGACGCCCCTACTTTTCATTGGGGGTATGTTGCAGCGTCTGCCAAGTCGTAGGGAGTGATTTGTGTGTGCAGACTTGGACCAGTCTCTAGGATTTTCCAGGTGTAGATTATGATCTCTCTCTCGCCTGCGCTCCAGCGAGTACAGATCAAGTGACTCCAAGCGTTCCCAGTAATTAAGGTGTTTGGCAGAACTTATATGTGCAGTAAAGGTTCTCTGTACATTCTCTAGATCTGCTATTTTACCTGCCTTGAATAGAGCTGTTAATGTACAGCAGTGTTCCAGCCTAGAGAGAACAAACTAACTTGACTTAGAACAATACTGACAAACATACACGTGATAACAGACTGTTGATCCCACTGAATGGGACAAAATAAGAGAAATTAGTGAATGCTGTTGTGCAGGCTGTCCTTCCACTTCTTTAGTGTTAGCAAGGAAACGTACACTTCACATCCACGCTTCACATTGTATTGACCAATAATTTTCTCAGGATAATTTTATATAATTAATCTAACCTAACCGAAAATAACGAATATCAAAATTCCTTAAAAAAAAACTGAGTATACAGAAATGAACAAAGGGCAAGTCGGCAAATATTCCACGCTGGAATTGTAGCAGTTATGAGCAGTGGAGGTCACAGTTATGCCCACGACCACATCCAAGTGAGTACAAGCACAAGTCATGTTTATAAACATGATAATGCGTGTCATTAATACTAATGTTGAGAAATTGAATGGAAGACCTTACTAAAGCGCAGTCATGTCGCAGTATGGGACCCAGAGAGACACAAGTATATGACTAAGAGTTAATTTCTATTGAAGTGGGGAAAACTGTAGGAGGCCAAAGTTCAGTAACCGAGCAGTGAGGCGAGGACTTTGAGACGCAGTCATCTGGACACACCGCCAAGGGAACATGGCGGCCACACTTGTCGTTTCTTACGCAATGCATCATGACAAGACAAACACTCATGCACACAATACTCCTACCACAAAATTTTCTTCTCATAATATATATATATATATATATATATATATATATATATATATTACCCACACATTGACAGTTTATTACAACTTAATTTGTGTGTGTGTGTGTGTGTGTGTAATAGATACAGAGAGAGAGATACTGCAGTCATCAGGATTCGAACTCACTACAGGAGACTGGCAAGGTTCCCCAAGTGACGCTTTACACCACTCAGCCACAATTGCCTCAAAAGCTGGGCAGCCTGGTTTACAATCCATGTTTCTTCCCAGCCCGAGCACACCAGTGGGCCTCCAGCATGGTTTCAAGCTATTTCATTCTCCTCCTGTATATTCTGACTCCACAAGGCCGTGTAATTCTAATGTTATCAAATGGAAAGGTGATAAACAGGTCTGGTATTAGCTTTACATTTGTTGAAGCACTTAATTAAGGCGGAACGTTATCTGAAACAGTATGTATGTGCTGTTTCCATGACAACGTTGTCAGAACTCGTGGCTATCACCTATCACTAAGGTTGTTGGTGTTTGCCTTAACCAAACTCGAGCTCTTGATTATTTATTTGGTTGATGCAATCTAAATTTAGATTGTTTTGGTAAGAATTGTGGATGATTGGAGCAAACTCCCGAGTAGCGTCAGTGAAATCTTGTGCAGCTTTAAAAATAGGTTAGGGAAGTGCATGAGAAGGTATGGGTGGGTGTTAGTTGGACCTGCTTAGCGTGGACCAGTAGGCCTGCAGCAGTGCTACTTCCTTAAGTGGGAGAGACTTGGATCGCCTAGCATGTGCCAGTTTGTTGAAGAAAACACTTATGTACAGTTTAGGGTATTGAAAAAAACGTTTCGCCACGAGTGGCTTCTTTAGTCCTTAGGACTGTACATAAGTATCTTTTTTCATATCTTGTCCATATCACCATACTGTTTCTCATGGGCCAGTATGCCTGCTGCAGTGCTCCTTCTTTTTGATGTTCTCATTTGGAATGATACATTTTAGGCCTCATCACTACAAGTCTGGGCTGCTGTCTTAGGATAGTCTGCTGGGGTCCACTAATTTTTTAAGATTATATTTGTAATTACGTACCCATTCATGAGGTAAAGAAAGGAGACGGGTGCAGCTTAAAGCTTGAACTTGGTATACAATACTGACAAGTAAGACATGTGTGCAGCAGTTAGGTATCTTTATTCCGAAACGTTTCACCTACACAGTAGGCTTCTTCAGTTGGTTACAGAGGCAGCAGAAGCAGTAGAGATGTAAAGAGGATTAATCGGCCCATCACTCTTGAAGACGTACTTTTGAGGTCAATCCCTCAGCCTGGAGAAGAGTTGTGCTCCATTACATCGTCTTACATCTCTACTGCTTCTGCTGTTTCCTCTGTACTCGACTGAAGAAGCCTACTGTGTAGGTGAAACGTATCGGAATAAAGATACCTAACTGTTGCACATGTCTTACTTTTGAGGCTAAAGCTTGGCCTGAGTTGTACAAGTCAGCACGGGGGAATGCGTTGTGGTAAAGCAGCACTTGTTGCATGTGCACTGTGATGTGAGCAACATGTGAGAAGAGCGTAACAGATAGCTCTCGTTCATCAACGTCCTTGCCACGGGCCCACCGTCTACCTCCCTCCACGTTACATCAAAACCTCATTTATCACATCACTTGAATACTGTCACGACCATCACAGCACAATCCCCAACATACAAACCTCTCTCTTGATTATGTTTTCAGAGGTAAGAAGCTAGAGAACACCTTTGAAGTTGTTCTGTACCAGGGATTCTTAACCGGGGGTATCCATGCCCCTTAGGGGCATGGGAACCAAATAATGGGGGTATGGAACCCTCTAAACGTATTTAAAAAAAGTTGTTAGAATAAAGTATTACCTGCTGTGTTGCTAGCTATCCATGTGTAAAGTAAAACCAAGCTGTCGACATCTTTTGAAGTTATACTGGTACCTAGTAGGACTGGTGGTGATACTGGTGAAGGGGGTTTGGGCTACATAATGGCCAATCTATTGGGTGGTCTGTAATCGTAAAAGGGGTTAAGAACCTCTCATCTGTATTAACATTTTTTCACAAATTTCTTAGCTTGTAAGTAAGCTACTAAGTTTGTGGTAAAAGAGATGAATATTAAACGTGTTGTCTGCCTGGTGTCTGTTTTACGGGTCATCGCCTCCGCGGTTTGGTCCTGAACCAGGTTTTCTGGTAGCCTGATCAGCCAGTCACCACAGCCGGATGACCAGGAACTGGCCCTTAGTTATTTACCTGTGGCATTGAATAGATGCTTAGCTATATGATGAAGTTGTAATATATGATGATGAATCTTTGACATACTCATCGTGATATCTGTAATCCTGTTTTGCTCTACCGCTCACTGGATGAGCATGACGAGTACACTAGTCTCTAGGGCGGCACAAAGTAATTTATGTATGACTCCAGGAGCTTAACAGGGTACCCCTTGAAGACCGCTGGGGGTCTTTTGGTAATTACACTTATTTATGAAGAAAAGATGTTGAAAAATCTAAGGTCCTCTACATTTATTATATATGTTGCACTCATGTTTTTCATTGGGGCATTTTTCCCATCTTCACGTCATTAGATTATCAAGATACATAACAATATTCTGTAATATGTAATGAATTGAAGTCATCAGTGCTAGTGTGTTTACAGTGGAAGTAAACCTAAAAAAAGGAGAATAAAGAAGCTGTCAGGTGTACCAGGCGCTGTACATTGTTTTTTCTTACCCTCTACTTACCACAAGGTCGTTACAGCCATGCACACAGCTGGAGTGAGAGATATGGGAGGAAGTGTAAAATAAACCCAGTGAGGAGCAGGGGTGCGGTGGGGACAATACGGGAGCACTGTATATTAACATCCGGGGTCCCAGACTATTCAACATCTTACCAGAAGATATCCGAAACACGGCTGGAACCAGTGTAGAAGCCTTCAAGAGGAAACTGGACAAGTATCTTCATCGGGTGCCAGATCAACCAGGCTGTGATGGATATGTGGGGCAGCAGCCTGGTTGACCAGACGAGCCTGGCCCATGGTCGGGCTCAGAGAGTAGATACTCTCTCGAAACTCTTCAAAGGTATATCAAAGTTATAAAGGTATACCTATGAACTATGTAAAATATATTAAGCCGCCTCATCAACACACTGACAGGAAAATGCAAATTTTTTTGTGATAAATACAGCAGCTGCCGTGCCCATGCTTTACTGCTTCCCAAATATGGGAACATTATTACCATTAATTATCCATACCCTTGTGTGTATTGCCAAAGTAAGCTTCCCGGCCATATTATCTAACATTGAACCTATGGCGTCTTAGAGCATAACATAAAGGAGCAATGCACTAGGCATACTGGCTCATGCTAAGCAATTCCATCTAACTCCCAATTCTTATCACTCGTATAATATAATCAGCCCACAACTCATTTACAACTCTATATTGCAACCCGAAGATGGTTTCCGGGAGGTCAACGCTCCAGCGGCCGTCCTAGACCAGGCCTCCTGCTGGATCCGATTAATGCGAAGTAATCGGATTACATCCACTGTTTTAAGTTGCTTGTTTAGACATCCTTACTACTTTATTTATATATTTTTTTTTTATTATTTCTACGTATTTCACCTCATTGTTCGTCTTTCAGGAGCGCTGTATGACCCTTGTGGATTAGCGCTTCTTCTTGATTATTATAATGTTCGTCTTTCAAGAGTACAAGTTCAGGGCTCTAAATTTACCTTTGTAGGAAAGATTGATTATACAATGTGTTAATTTCCTCATACTTGTCTATATGCTTTCTAATACATTTATTATATATATATATATATATATATATATATATATATATATAAACTAATGTGACATATTATTGTGGCAACGTTTCGCTCTCCAGGAGCCTTGTCAAGCCGTTAAAAAAATACAGGACACAGATATATATATATATATATATATATATATATATATATATATATATATATATATATATATATATATATATATATATATATATATATATGTTATTATAACAGAATACATTTATAGAAAACACAAACATGAATACAATGGTACAATATGTCAAAGATTATGAATCTCCTCCAGTTCCTCCGAAGCCGGACGCGAGCCAAGTATGCAGCATGCGTTTCCCTCTGGATGGCCACGCTGAGACGCTGGAACATGAACGTGGCTGCCCTTGGGTCCCCGGTGGTGTCGATGAGTCTGGAACCCAGTTCTTTAAGGAAACGTGTTGCATTTTTTCCCCACGCTCCCAAGGTCTCTGATCCCACTGGGACAAATTTATACTGTTGGCTTATGTCCCTGTACTTGCCGATCTTGTACTCCTCTCTGTGGTCAGCAGCTCCTCCCTGTCGCCCAACACTGTGATGGATGTAGGTGTCAGCCAGTGTCGACACACAGGTATAATCCCATGCTAAGAGCTTGCCATTCTTCCAAGGATAGATGGTGATCCCATCGGGGCGGTTTGCTGGGTTGTGGGCGTTGTTGGCTGCTAGTGATCGAGGCTCTCTCTCGGCTGGGCATCCAGCTGTAGCAAGGGTTCTCTTTATGATGTCGTTGACCTCATTGTGTCTTGCATGCCAACCCTTGGTTTTAGAACAGTTAAGACCATGTAGACCATATTGGTCGGCTTGCGCATCGCTGCAAATACACGTATATTCCGTGTGAATAGGGGCAGCAAGGCGCAGAGCCACTGCAATACGAAGGGTCTTAGGGTCCAGGCGTGTTCCCATGGCCGAAATGGGAACTGTTTGGAGGAAGTCCCCAGAGTGAAGTGCACTCACAGCTAGGAGACGGGCAGTCTCCCTGTCTGATGTTACGGCCCTGAGCATATTGGCAAGTATCTTTTCAGCGATGGGGCCGTCCCAGCTTGACTGTTTGTAGGCCAGTTCTTCACTAGGTTTTGGTGTTGGAGCAGCAAGAGTCTCCCATTCTGTGATAGCACTGGTGTAGCTAGGGTCCTGTATTCCTGCTGAATCACTGAGGTTGTCTGGAAGAATTTGTTTTATTAGCTCATTTGATGCTATGGAAGAGGATAAGAAGGCTGGTAGGGCAATCTGGGAGGATTTGCGTACTCCCAGCCCCCCAAGTCTGACTGGAAGTGAGGCTTGCAACCACTGTCCATCTTCGAGGGAAAGATTCAATACACTCTCTAGCATGGTCTTGAGGAGAGAGTCGTATTCCTCGAGTTTCGGGCTGTTGAAGGCTGGGGAGCATCTCAGGAAGTATGTAAGTTTTGGGATTGACAGGCACCTGGTGAGTAGGTAGAAGGCATCATGTGTATCGATGTCTTTCATCCTACCTTCCATCGTCCTGAGGTCGGAGATTTTTTTTTCCAGGACCAGATCGATGGCATTGGGCCCAAGAGGAGCACCAAGGAGAGTGCTGTTGGCTGGATCGATGGCTCGTGCCCCTGGTAAAACAGCCCTAATGTCCTGGATCATCTGTGGATTGGTGGAAACTATCTCACATTTGGTGGGGTTTAAAGATAGGCCCAGGCTACCTACCATATCTTTAATTTTCCTGATGTCTCCTAGGAGAGATTGTGCAGTGCCAGCTAGGGTGCCATCATCCAAGAACCAGATATTGAGCTCACTGGACAATGCTTCTGTGACATCCTTGATGGCTAGACAGAATAGAAAGGAGCAATAGGGTCCCCCTGTTGCACACCCTCACACGAGTCAATTTCATGGTCCCCAAACAAAAGTTTCAGAAACAATATAACACGATATATATATATATATATATATATATATATATATATATATATATATATATATATATATATATATATATATATATATATATATATATTCTGTAGTATGGAGAGAAAAACTAAATAAGGGATTTATTAATGATATATAGAGCTGTAGAATATATAATTTCAAGCAGTCTGCTACAGCCTTATTAGCGACGTTTGGGAGCTGCCACCTTGACTTCACATTTCTGCTTACCATGGCTTAAGTCCTGTGTGACAAGGTTTTATATTATTTCGTTTATAATTGCTGATGTTGTTTTAATTTCCAAGGATCAGAGCTTTTCACTTCCAAAGTGAACATCAACTACCACTTTTCCGACCACTGCCTATTGGCTTATCGAAATTATCAGGAAATTCAGTGGTATCCTCCAAATTTATTGCTCTTCCTATCTTTGTGTAGCCAATATTTTTATCCTTCAAGGTTATATGGATTATGAACAAAGGGCTGAAATTTATTCCTTTGGAACTCCACTTGTGACTGAACCTCATTCTGATTTTACCCACATTCATGCAAACTTTGCTACGTATTAGCCAGCTGTGTCTCGATCCATGAAAACCTTTGTCTCCAGTACTGTATGTTGTCTCTTTACCAGTCTTCTGTGTGACAATTTTCGAACACCATACTTTACTTTTTTTTTTATTATTATGGTCCACCTCCTCAAATGCCTTAGTGAAGAAGTTTAGCAAATTTGTTAGGCAGGAGCGACCCCTTGTAAATCAGTTGGGACTCGTTCAAATTATGTTCGTCAAATTGCCTTCTAATTGTATCTGATATAATTGATTGCAGTAGTTTTCAAACTGTTGAGGTCAGGCTGATTGGCCAGTAATTTGGTGGTAGTTGATTTTTTTTCCAATTTGAAGACGAAATCACATTAGTCCTCTTCCACACCTCTGGCACCATAATGCTGTGCACTGATGTAATGTAGTTAACGCCTTAGTAAGTTCCATCTTGCATTTTTTTTTTAATAATTTTGAATAAAATAAGGATCTTCTGAAGATGGAAAAAAGTTATGGAAGTTTTTGTGATATATAATTTTGCACCAAAACTTGCATAACCCACTCTTAGGATAATGTACTTATAGGTTTTGCTTAATTTACCTAGTCTAATAGTTTTCTTAGCTAGATTTAGCCGTTTTCATTGGAAAATGGCCGGGGAGCGGGTGAATCGACAGGTAAGCCAAAATTAAGTTAACCAGCATACACCTGTGAGTGCTTATCAAATGGTACTAGTGTAGTATTAACCGCCTAATGGGTAATTCCACAATGAACCGAAGTAATGTAGGTACAACAACCACATTGAACTCTAAACCTTCCCTTTTTAAAATCTTAGGTATTTTGAGAGGATACAAATTACCAAAAATACTTTTCAAATACTAGTAGGTCATGAACAGGTAGCAAGTCGTGGAGGGAGAATTATCAAAGCTTCCTTCAACAAGCAGTGAGTGGTTCAGCTGAGCTGTGCTGGCCTGCGGACCGCTAGCATAAAGCAGTCCGGCTGACCAGTTGGTCGGGCCGGTCTGCGCAGGTAAAAGAGCCCTCCAAATTGCTCACAGGTAAAATAATCTAACAGACAGTTTAGTATACTAAAGCCGGAGTCGCTGCTGCCGTAGTCCATCATAGTGCACAGGGCTGCCTTCAGTCCCTCCTTCCCCATCATAGGGCTGCCTTCAGTCCCTCCTTCCCCATCATAGGGCTACCTTCAATCCCTCCTTCCCCACCATAGGGCTGCCTTCAGTCCCTCCTTCCCCATCATAGGGCTGCCTTCAGTCCCTCCTTCCCATCATAGGGCTGCCTTCAGTCCCTCCTTCCCCATCATAGGGCTGCCTTCAGTCCCTCCTTCCCCATCATAGGGCTGCCATCAGTCCCTCCTTCCCCATCATAGGGCTGCCTTCAGTCCCTCCTTCCCCATCATAGGGCTGCCTTCAGTCCCTCCTTCCCCATCATAGGGCTGCCTTCAATCCCTCCTTCCCCATCATAGGGCTGCCTTCAGTCCTTATATTGATAAAGGCACTGGTTGGCGAAACGTATACAAATAGATACCCAGATGTTGTACATGTGTCTTAATTCTTCATTATTGTCTGGCTCCACTTTCTTGTGTGTTGTGTGTTTCTTGCAGCCTTCCCGAGTGTGTAGCTTGCAGCTCTGGTGTTACCTGGCTGCCTTCCTCGCCCAGCTCTGGTGTTACCTGGCTGCCTTCCTCGCCCAGCTCTGGTGTTACCTGGCTGCCTTCCTCGCCCAGCTCTGGTGTTACCTGGCTGCCTTCCTCGCCCAGCTCTGGTGTTACCTTGGCTGCCTTCCTCGCCCAGCTCTGGTGTTACCTGGCTGCCTTCCTCGCCCAGCTCTGGTGTTACCTGGCTGCCTTCCTCGCCCAGCTCTGGTGTTACCTGGCTGCCTTCCTCGCCCAGCTCTGGTGTTACCTGGCTGCCTTCCTCGCCCAGCTCTGGTGTTACCTTGGCTGCCTTCCTCGCCCAGCTCTGGTGTTACCTGGCTGCCTTCCTCGCCCAGCTCTGGTGTAACCTGGCTGCCTTCCTCGCCCAGCTCTGGTGTTACCTTGGCTGCCTTCCTCGCCCAGCTCTGGTGTTACCTGGCTGCCTTCCTCGCCCAGCTCTGGTGTTACCTGGCTGCCTTCCTCGCCCAGCTCTGGTGTTACCTGGCTGCCTTCCTCGCCCAGCTCTGGTGTTACCTGGCTGCCTTCCTCGCCCAGCTCTGGTGTTATATGGCTGCCTTCCTCGCCCAGCTCTGGTGTTACCTGGCTGCCTTCCTCGCCCAGCTCTGGTGTTATATGGCTGCTTTCCTCGCCCAGCTCTAGTGTTACCTGGCTGCCTTCCTCACCCAGCTTTAGTGTTACCTGGCTGCCTTCCTCACCCAGCTTTAGTGTTACCTGGCCACCAAATCTTTAGGAACCTTCTACTTCACAATTACTTAATCAACACACGAAAATAATCGTACAGACTAGGGATGTGCTGATCTGCTGATTTTGATGGCATTGGTAGTGGCATAAAATGAGTATCGGTATCAACTAATTTTAATGGTATCGGTGGGTATTGCTTCATTTTGGTATTGTCTCATCCCTATTACAGACACTGTTCTTAAACTTTTCACACGGAATATACGTGTATTTGCAGCGATGGGCAAGCCGACCAATATGGTCTACATGGTCTTAACTGTTCTAAAACCAAGGGTTGGCATGCAAGACACAATGAGATCAACGACATCATACAGAGAACCCTTGCTACAGCTGGATGCCCAGCCGAGAGAGAGCCTCGATCACTAGCAGCCAACAACGCCTACAACCCAGCAAACCGCCCCGACGGGATCACCATCTATCCTTGGAAGAATGGCAAGCTCTTAGCATGGGATTATACCTGTGTGTCGACACTGGCTGACACCTACATCCATCACAGTGTCGGGCGACAGGGATGAGCTGCTGACCACAGAGAGGAGTACAAGAACGGCAAGTACAGGGACATAAGCCAACAGTATCAATTTGTCCCAGTGGGATCGGAGACCTTGGGAGCGTGGGGAAAGAGTGCAACACGTTTCCTTAAAGAACTGGGTTCCAGACTCATCGACACCACCGGGGACCCAAGGGCAGGCACGTTCATGTTCCAGCGTCTCAGCGTGGCCATCCAGAGGGGAAACGCATGCTGCATACTTGGCTCGCGTCCGGCTTCGGAGGAGCTGGAGGAGATTCATAATCTTTGATATATTGTACCATTTTATTCATGTTCATGTTTTCCATTGATGTATTCTGTCTGTTAATAAAGCATTCCATCATCATATATAGGGGGTGGTAGGAGATGAAAATATTCAAACAGCTCCGGGGAGAACCTCAAGTTTTCCCTGAGGTACGTTTATTGTCTTCTCTGAGGATGGGGGTCCCCAATAAAGTTCCAGAGGTGGTACCTTTATATATATATATATATATATATATATATATATATATATATATATATATATATATATTATGGATGAGCACTAAATCTGTAGGGGTCATACAGCGCCTGGGGCAACCAGCTTCAAGCCAAGGAATGGGATAGCAGATCTAATTCCTTGAATCAAAAGCCTCTAACCAACGTCAAGGCCCCTTCCTGGAGGGGTATAGTTTTGTATCACAAAATATGTAGCTAAAATGGTGTTAGGTGCCCCAGTCATTGTAATTACCTACGAAGGAAAAACATTGTGGTGAGCCCTGGAGGGAAGCGAGTTTCCAATCCACTTCTTCATATCTCTGCAAAGGAAGTCTCAGGTCCATTAAAACATCATAAATTACTTACTCCAGCACATTTGATAACTACTACACTCAAATTTGGTCACATCATCAATTGTAATTGTGGTACACTCCCTCGAGCCTTTTAAAATCCTTAATTACAACCACCACCGCCCCTGACCAATGCTTTATTATACACAATGGCGTATGGTTTAGGACTCGTAGAGTCCTAAACCATACGCCACACACACCAGCCACCCTCCATTTCCCACTAGCAAAAACATCATACAGTGCACGAACACACATGATATGTTACATGTAAGGAAGTAGCCAAGGTCATGTTCTCCAGAGCAAGGGAACTGAACAAGCGCCTCCAATAAACTACAAACAAGCCATGCTAGGGTGACTATTAGATTACTGTTATTTAGCAACGCCTACGATTCACATTTATATAATAATTAATGTGAAAATAAATGTTTGGTTGATTATATTAAAAGTCATGGTTACGAAACTTGTATCTCCTGAAATATATTTCCCTGCATAGTAAACAAAAATTCATGTCTTAGGAAAACTGCCTCAGAAAAGTCAATAACAAATCATTAAAATATCACAAGTTTGAAATTTATCAGAATAAATTATCAGCCATAAATAAATGTATGTATCTACTGGCATTGTTTTGTCAATATATTTTTGAGTTACTGTCCACTGTGGAAATACGGGGAGAACAAAAAATGAATAATTGCCGATACTTGATAGAGATGGTATTGCAGAATAATAAAACAAGGATCGATAAATATTTTAAAATTAAGTAAAAAGACAATGTTGTTGGTTTTTTTTTGTGACCGGTTATGTATTTTTCAACGCGCAGCTTGCTTGCCTGCCTGCCTGCCTGCCTGAGGCCAAGTTTTGATAGTTACTGCCTTATCAGCGACGATATCTCTGCCTGCGGAACCTTCGCAAAATTCATGAACTCAGCATTGCATTTTACTTTGATGATTCCATGATTGTTATTGTAGTTTAGTAGCTGGTAATCCTTTGATTCTGTGATCATCGCCTCTGCTGCCGGTCTCAGATCAGGCTTTCTGGGTAGATTTTCTGATTAGTCATGCTGTCTTGATTCCGCAGCACAGTGTGGAACAGCTTCTCTGGGACCCTTTTAAAGACAGTTTGGGATTTGTTGAGAGTTCCTCTTACACAGTTAATTGAGCCTTTTGCTCTCATACCTGGGTCAACCCCCCCCACGGTCCTGGGTTCAGGTTTTCTGGGTGACAGTCTGGCGTAGACACTACAGTTAGGCTCACCAGGAGTAGTTTGTAGTGTCACTCCCTACTTGGAGTCTACCTGGAGTGTGTTCCGCGGGTGAACACCGTCGCGGCCCAGTTTCAGACCGTCTCCTGTGGAGGGCCTGACTAACCAGGTTGTTAATGCTAGCTGAACAAAGCCCAACGTAAGCACCGTAACCCGGCTGACTGTCTTCCAGCTTTAACTGGAAGACAGTCAGGGATCTAGAGGTAATTTTCCTTGTGTGTGAAGGAAGGACACTGAATTTTCTCGTAGTGTATTCAGGATACCACTGCTTTTCATTAGTGATATTTTATGCCGTCCGTCAAGCTTCTTACTTTCATGGGGAATTTGTGTGCAAATTTGGGACCAATTCTTCTAGAATTTCCCAGATGTAGATTATAATGCATCTTTCTCGCCTATGTTCCAAGGAGTACAGATTAAGAGACTTCAAATATTCCCAGTAATTTAGGTACTTGACTGAATCTATGAGAGCATTGAAGATAGTCTGCACATTCATGTCCACAATATCACCTGCCTTGAACGGAGCTGTTGAAGTATAGCGGTATTCCAACCTAGAGAGAATAAGTGACTTGAAAAGTATCAGTGGCTTGGCATCTTTTGTTTTGAAGGTTCTAGTTATCCAGCTAATTATTTTCCTTGCGGTTGTGACAGTGACACTGCTGAAAATTTTCACTAGCGTTTACCTGTATTAGCCGAAGGTAATTTTGGATTATTACAACAATTTACAACACACAAGTTGAAAATGAATATTGGACGACCTTTCAGTCCGTCTTTAACCATCGTAAAATGTTTTTGCAACCCCCTCAACTTAATTCACTTATCGGTAAGCGAGAGAAGACGTATGGAGGAGTCGGGAGAAAGTGGTGGGAAGGGAGAAATAGTAGTAGTAGTAGTGGTGGTGGTGGTAGTAGTTTTAGTGTTATTTTAGTTTACTAGCAGTAATACTTCCTGTTCTTGTAGTAGTAATATATTAGTAGTAGTACAGGCGAAACAGTAATAGTTTAGTAGTAGGGAGTGAAGGAGGAGAAAGCAATGAAAGAAGTAGTGAAGACGTAGGAAGGAGTGGGAGTAAGGAAGGTGGGATGGGTGGGAGGGATTAGGAAAAATAAAGAGGCAGCGGAGGACTGTGACAAAGATAATCAAACACTACATATAAGACATCTGAGAGCTTTTTTAAGACGATCAAGAATAACCCCATTCTCCTCTAACTTAGATTCCTTGATTTTTTTATAATCAACAAAGAAAACGAATACACGACGTTTTCAGAGGAGCAAGAATTACTGTCAGTATTCATACAACTCAGAACCTATGTATAACCTTGCACCACAGTGAAAAGCTCTGTTCCGTGAGGCACAGTGCTCACCCACATCTTGTTCCTCATCCTCATATCTAACAAGAGATGCAAACTATAGCACCGTGTCTTCTTTTATAAACGATACTAGAATCTACACGAGTGTCGTGCATTGAGGACACGGTAAATCTCTAAGCGGATATAAACCAAATTTTCCAATGGGCCGCGGAAAACAATATGATCAGTAAGGACAAATTTTAGTTATTCCGATATGGAAAGCTTGGAAATAATAACTAGAATGGAGTAAACAAAAATTCTAACTGCACATTTGAGCGAAAAACTAATGTGAAGGACTTGGAAGTGTTAATGTCAGAGATCTCACCTTCAAGGATCACAACAGTCTATCGCATCTGCAAGGAAATTGATAGACTGTATAATGAGAACTTTCAAAACAAAGGAAGCTATGCCAATGATGATCCTCTTTAAATCACTTGTTTTCTCTAAGGTGGAGTACTTCTGTATAATAATAGCCCCATTCAATGCAAGTGAAATTGCAGACCTAGAGAATGTGCAAAGAATTTTCACTGCATGTTCAGTTAAGCACCTTAATACTGGGAACATTTTATGGACCAAGACTCGTCAACAACCTCCGCTCATGCATAAGGGCGTTTATCGGATGTGAAAATTTAGATATCCGCGGATGCGGATGTCTTACTTATTTTGCGGATGTAAGAAATTGTGCGGATGTTCCACGGATTTCGGATGCGGATATCTGTTTACAGTAAAATGCGGATGCGGATGCAAGAAGTTGTGCTGATGTTCCGCGGATGCGGATTCGGATATCCGATACATCACTACAACAAACCTCTGGCTGTCTTCAAGAGGGAACTTAACAGATTCCTCAAAACAGTTCCTGATGACCTGGGTTCTTGTGCATTCTTGCGCACTAGCAGCTTGATCGATCAGGCCATGAAGCCTGGTCTGGGACTAAGCCGTCGAGGCGTTGACCTCCGGAAGCGACTCCAGGTAAACTCGACTTTTCTCCAATGGCTTTTTTTTTCAGTAATTTTAAATCAACATTCGTCAACGAAACCAGCCTATAATTTAAATGATCTTAGATGACACACTATGTGCCATCCTCCATGTGTTTGCTATTCTACTTTCCTGTAGTGTAATTTAAAAAGTGTATATCATAACTCTTTTGCACATTCTTTTAAAACCCCAATGCAGGTCATATGTCCTATAACTTTTATTTTTTTTTATCACTGTTTATACTAGCCTATTTGTGGTTGTAGGGGTCGATTCGCATTTTTTCTGGTGGGGAAGGGTTTTCAAGATTAACTGTTTTGTAACACTGAATGGTGTGGTTGGTAAGATCAATGGTACATCAATGCAGGTCATATGTCAAAAGGAAATTTGTGCAGTAACGTGAACCACTGGGGAAAATCATAACTTCATACACTTCTGCATGATTTTCAACAACCAAAGCTGAGTCACTAAATCTTAATTTACTATTCAAACTATAGAACATGCTCATTACCTTGCTTAATTTATAATGACATTTGATTCGACTTCCTATAGAGTTCCTTATTGAAGGAATATGTTTGTCTTAAAAAGTTTTCCAAGACAGTGCGTGTGTAAGTCGGTGGGAGAAATAGCCAGAGACAGCAGGAAGTACTTTCAACTAGACAGCAACAGCTTTGTCTTAACCACGAGTGCTGAATGACGCTTCTCGCTCTCTTCACTTGTTTATTTCAACACTTGATGCTTCACTGGCCTTCACAAAACGGATGAATTGAGGTTCATAGCTGCTGTCAGTTGATTCGTCAGAAAAATCATATGATCATGTTCTTTATCATATATGATGATTTGTTAATAAATAATTAAGAGCGTCTTAAAACTGCACTATCATACTTTATATACCGTGTGTGTATGTGTGTGTGTGTGTGTGTGTGTGTGTGTGTGTGTGTGTGTGTGTGTGTGTGTGTGTGTGTAAAACGCTGAAGCATAGACGCGGTATTATATTTTTTTAAAGGTGGGGTAGATGTGCCATTCATATAGGCATCAATCTCTATATGATATTCACCCCTAGGAACACAAAGTACCAACAGCTTTGATAACTTGCTATTGAGGTGGTGGTATCAGTAGTCGCCTGACATTCTAGCACGTAATATACTTTGTGGTACTGTCTTAACAATACTGGCATTTGTTGGCATCGTTAAGTTTACATTTATATATTTTTCAGGTAAAGTTCAGCATTAACTTGTGAACTGTGAGCATAGTATGTTACGTCGTAATTTCACTAGATCAATAATACACAGGAAAGTCCTCGGTTAAGAAACTTGAACAAACGCAGCATTAATAAGTCTTTGTATGAACAAAATGTTAGGAACATGACGTTGTGTATTGGCTGTGATAACTTTGATCATCGCTGCAATATGTTAATGTGAACCAAGTGAACAACACATGTGGCACTCCAAGAAGAGTGAGATAGGTGGAGGGAAGAGGAGGCTGTCATTCAGGATGTTTGCAGGGTTGTGGGTGGAGGCCACACATTGTATAATATACTGCCATTGTCACACTCTACATGTCTTATTCTAGTCTTATAGTCCTCAAAATGCTTCGTTCATTTCTTTGTAATATGCTCACTTGCATCAGATTGTAAACGGTTTCAGCAGGGGACAATTGTTATTTTGGTTAGGTTACCTGCTAAACCTGACTGCTGAAAGGGTGATTAAAAAAAAAGTAAAATTTGAAACCAGTGTCACGAAGAATTTTCTGAGAACGAGTTGGAGGTGGAATTGTAGTGGACAGGAATAGAGAAGAGGGAAGGAGTCGAGGGAACTGGAATAGAGGGGATAAGAGATAGAGAAACGGGAATAAAGAGGGGAAGGTGGAGTTGGAGGCAAGAATAGAGAGAGATAAGGAATGGGAGATACAAAAATATAGGGAGAAAGAACTATAAGGGAAGGAGTAGGGGTAAAGGAGGGAATATGAGTGAGAGTAAGGAATATGAGTGTGAATTTCTGCTAGAGTTGACGTCTTGTTGAGCTTACGTTTAGGTGAGCATCATTGTTGCACTCACCTCCCTCTTACGGAAGCTTGTGTGTGTGTGGCCTCGCTTACTGCCGCGTGTTGGCTTGCTGTCCGCTGCTTCATGCAACAACTTTCCACATGCCTTTTCATTCACAATTTTTGCAGTGTAAGAGCCGTTATCTTATTTCAGGTCATTTAAAAAATGTCTTCCACTAGCACTTTCTTTATGAAGTTAATTTATATGTTTATACTTTATTTAATATAAAGGAAACTCATAACCAAAATAGAGCAAACTGTGGGCCAGAACTTGAGTTATTTAATGTGGCATAACATCTTCAGCACGAATGATATATCATACCTTTGAAGAGTTTCGAGAGTATCTACTCTCTGAGCCCGGCCATGGGCCAGGAACGTTGCCGGACTTGTCCAGACACATCATTACGAGACTTATCCCGGCTATTATTTTATTCATTGTTTTTAAATATTCATTTTATATAGTTATGCAACCAAATGTAAAATACATACAAATTCTTATTGCAGGAACGTTCAGAAATAGACGCTAATAATCGCGTAAGAACACGAACTATGCACAATGAGGATAGGTTGCATGTCCGTATGTTTAGAGAACCTGTCCTAAACGTGAATCACTCCAGGAATGAATGATCATGGTGAATTATGTCTTTAAGAATAGTGTAGTGGCAGAATGAGACGGTGGTGGGTGACTTGTGTAATGTGATATCTGTGTTGTGGGTGTCCGTGACTGTGTAGTGTAGAATTCTTCAAGAGGAAACTGGATAATTGATTTAAATGTTTTACTGGCTCTATACGGGCCGTCAACACTGAGCAATATTCCTAATGGTGGAGCAATAACGATTTGAAAAGTATCACCATTGGTATTATTTCCCTTGTTTTGAAGATTCTCAATACCCACCCTGTCATTCTCCCGGCGGTCGTGACCGTTATCTTATGTTTTTTGAAAGAAAGATCAGCTGACATGGTGATTCCCAAGTCTTTCACATGTTGCTTTCGTTCTATTTGACGAATAATATGTTGTTATGGTAGTGTGCAGATTTAGCACATGACCCTCAACTACTTTTTACCTACATATTATCATGTATCGTGGCTAGTTTTTGTAATTTGCTAATTTATGGTTAAATGCACTTCATGTAGGCTTATGTAGACTAATTTAAATTAATTGAACCTAATTTAAAATAAATCCACAGAAAAAAAAAGACCCGTTTAGAATGGGTTGCCCCAAAAATAATGTAAAATGAGGAAGGGTTGCCCCCGCTGCGCCAGGCAAGCCTCCCATTTATTTCTTATTGTCAGTTAACTATACGTAACGGTAGGTTCATTTACGTTATTTAACATACAAATAATGTATTAAATTTTTGTAAGGCATAAATGGGGTAGAAATCATGAGAATGTAATGTGTGCACGAAAACTCTCGTTCAGTCTAGACGGAGCACAGGTTGAGCAGAGTTGAATGTGTCGACCTCAGTGTTGATGAAAGGCAGTGGAGAGAAGAGTTACGGGGAGAGTGTGCTAGGAGAGGAGGGTCTTTGCTGGCATTCGTAATTACTGGTGATACTAGTGAAAAGTCAGTATCTTTAAATCCTTTTTTTCACGGATTAAGGGAAAGTAAGATAAATTTAGTTTAAGATTAATACCAGTACCTTTATCGTCTGGTATCGAGTACTGATTTTAAATATTGAATTAAGTTCCATGGTATTCATATTGTTTTCATCACACTTTAGTAGTGGAGCACATGGAGCCGCGTCAACACCAGTGATTACATCAGAAGTAAGGGAGAGACGCCAGTGTTTACCAGGTTGCTGAGCAAGTATACCTTCACTCTGGGGGGTTGACTTTATCAGTGCACGTCACCCACAACATCAAGCATCTTACCAAACATTCTTTAACTTGCATTTACCAGTGAACTCTTAACAGCACCCATTTCAAAGAGGGATGATCCTCTACGTAATATATTACAAGTAATGTTTTTTAAATCTCATTTTTGTGAGAATTACAGAGTATAGTGCGTGGCCGCCGCCTCTGCTCTCGCCAGCTTGACAAAACCAATATGTAACACATGTCCTCATTACACCACCTCCTCTCATCGTCTGCCGACACTTCACCCTTTTTATGCAGCTTCTCTCGATTATTTTTTTTTTTTTGGTTCTCTTCTCTCCCCCTCTTACTATATTTTCCCTTGCAGTAGTGTTTTAGCTCTGCAGCGTTTTTCATTTTCTTCACTCGTAGTTTATCCCACATCCTTTTTTCCCTCCCTCCCTCCCTTTTCTCTCACCCTCCCTCTTCTCTCACCCTCCCTCTTCTCTCACCCTCCCTCTTCTCTCACCCTCCCTCTTCTCTCACCCTCCCTCTTCTCTCACCCTCCCTCTTCTCTCACCCTCCCTCTTCTCTCACCCTCCCTCTTCTCTCACCCTCCCTCTTCTCTCACCCTCCATTCCTACTTCCCCTCGCACCCTCCCTTTTTCCGCTCCGTCTGTCAGGTTTTTTCCCCCGTGTCTCCCCTCTTCCTCCGTCCTCTGGTCTCTCTCTGTTTGATATTTTTATTTCTTCCTTACAGGTTTGTCTTGTATATCTTCAGTTTTTTTTAACATTCTAAGTCTTGCTGTGTAGTAACAGTTCATATTATATTCTGTATAACTACAGCTTCTTGGCACACTCCTTTCTTGGATAGCCCTCCTCCTAATACTGTATATTTAGCTCTGGCCACTTACTTCCCTATGAAGTAATATAGTATAGAACTTAATTACTTCCCTATGAAGTAATATAGTATAGAACTTAATGAAGGCTACACAGATCACATAACTGACATAAACAATAATATCGTAGAATTCGAAAAAAAATATAAAACATGCCCATTCATTTGTGCATTCCTAAATAAAGAAGCACAAAATACCACTTGCACAATCAATCAATATCCTTTGGGGAAAGAGCTTTGATCGAGGTGAAATCGCACAGGTTTTAAAGCATGCAGGCACGGCTCCTTTATCTAGAGGAAGTAGTAGAGCCCTAGAGCCCCCCCCCTCCAAAAAAAATACAGATCAACTGTGCTAACATCGCGCATCACAAGTCTTTGTCTTGAATTCTGGTAGTGTTTATACGCTGTACTCTTACATAGCTGACACACTGAGAAAACTGCAAGAAAGATATAAACAACGTCTTCCAGGAGGCAGTGAAAAATAACATGATGTTCAGTTGTGACAATTTCCAACTGAAACACAAGAGGACCACCAAATAGAACAAAAGAAACGCCTAAAGGACTTGGTTGTATAGTCAGTTGACTTTTCAAAGCAAGTGTCACAACAGCCAGGAAAATGACGGGGTTGACAATGAAAACTTTTAAAACAAGGGAAACAGTGCCAGTGTTGACACTGTTCACATAGTGTTTTCTTACTTCAAAAATTGTTCAGTGTTGAGAGCCTCGTTCAGGGTAGAAGAGAGGAGAGAGCTGGAAGAGATACGGTCTGCATAGTCAGTAAAACATTTAAATTACTAGGAGTGGAGGAGAGAGAGGAGTGATAATGTGGAAAGTACTGCCATAACATCATACTGGAGTGAGAGATATGGGAGAAAATGTAAAATAAACCCAGTAAGACGTATGGTCGCCATGGGCACAATAAGAAAACATTGTATCAACATCCGTGAGCCCACATTTGAAACTCTACAAATACTTCCAAGTGCCTAATCATTCAGGCTGTGATAGACATGTGGGTTAGTGGACTTCCAGCAGCAACAACCTGGTTGACCAGGCAAGCACCAGACAATCCTGGCCTAGGTCCGGGCCGAGTGAGTAGGATAACACCCTAGAGATGTGACGTAATATACACACGAGGGGGGGTACTAGAAGGCCTAATCACAAATCTGCACTTCATCATCCGGGGTCCCAGACTATTCAACATCTTACCAGAAGTTACCAGAAACACTGCTGGGACAAGTGTAATAATCTTCAAGATAAAATCTGGACAAGTACCTCCACCAAGTGCCAGATGAACCAAGATGTGATGGATATGTACGCTGATATATACATGGAAAGTACTTGAGGGCCTGGTCCTATATCTGCACACTGCCATAACAACATACTGGAGTGAGAGATATGGGAGAAAGTGTAAAATAAACCCAGTGAGGAGCAGGGGTGCGGTGGGCACAATACGGGAGCACTGTATTAACATCCGGGGTCCCAGACTATTCAACATCTTACCAGAAGATATCCGAAACACGGCTGGAACCAGTGTAGAAGCCTTCAAGAGGAAACTGGACAAGTATCTTCACCAGGTGCCAGATCAACCAGGCTGTGATGGGTATGTGGGGCAGCGGGCCTCCACCAGCAACAGCCTGGTTGACCAGGCAAGCACCAGACGAGCCTGGCCCATGGCCGGGCTCAGAGAGTAGATAAACTCTCGAAACTCTTCAAAGGTCGGTAGGTCGGAAAGGCCTAGTTGACCAGACAATCAACAGGGAGGCCTGATCCAGGGCCGGGCACTGGGTATAGGAAAACTCCCGAAACAGGTAACAGGTAAAATTCATTAACCTACCAAGCCTCGTTTTACTATCAATTATAATTACATTAACCTTTGTTTCATCTCCTCTTCCCTTTAACATTTTGATCGTCTCACCTTTCCCTGCGTTCTTCCTGATGTCACGCTGAGCCTTAATGAAGCTGGGTGCTGGAATGTCTGGCATTTACAGCCTTTTTCATATTGGTAAGTGGCAGACTTCAGGTGTTAGCATGAAGTCTTTCTGAGCCATTGTTGATCACCCATCCTTAAAATTCACACTCGTTTTAAAAAGCTTTTATGAGCGTCATTTTCTGAATAATATAAGTAAAAGGTACAATTAGTTAATTTAGATTAGGTTTTTATGGTGTATCATAAGTTTACGTAATGTTAACCGTAAATAGCAGTTACGTAAATGGAGGCGTAAATTGCAGTAGCCAGTAATACACAAGTGGCGTTTATTTCCTTGGAATATCTACGATCATATGAAGTGTGAGAATGGGAGTCCGAGAGACGTTAAGTGAGACAGAGAAAGATGTGAAGGGAAGTAAAATGCGTCAGGATTCACACATACACGTAAGGGTAAGCTGAAGCTTGTTGATGGTACATACTGTATCTTCTACCATAGGGAGAGAACTAACACAGGTCTCGCTGCTGTGTCTTAAATCGCTTTCTTTTGGATGTTTACTTTTCTCATAAATCTTGAGCAAAGCTGTATATTCATATACTGTATATGATTTGAATAACCCACATTACAAAGTAAGAGTTTTTCTAGCTAGACCGGTAAAAAATATTTGTGTTGTCTTTGTAGAGGGACCATTCTAGTACAGGATAGGAGTCAAAATAGTGCACTTTATCTGAGGCCCAAAAATTGGTGTAATTAGGAGATAGGTATTATAAACAACTTTGGATATAGAGCTACCCAAAAATTGTCCTGTCACATTGACCGCCATATTTTGTCGACCATTACCAAAAGTCCTTTGATTTGCCAAATCTGTCAAATATTGACATATCCTTACAAATTTGAAGTTCAGATCATCTAATGAAAATACATAGTTACTTCTGGGCTTCCTTTATGTGGTAGAGTAGTTAGTTAAAATGCAAATTCGTGGTCTTTTTTCGTTCACATTTAGTATATTCATATAATGAACTCTTCTATTAAATTTTCTTCATAATTACATATGCATGTTTCTTTATGCCTACTTCCTTCTTATTCCAGCTGTACATGCTTTTAGTATAGTAGTGGTGGTGGACATAAGCGTTCATTGTGACTAATAAATTTGAACTAAAAAGTCCTAAATGTAACAGTAGTGATCATAACCTAGTGATAGATTGGCCTTTGTTTTGTCAGGTGGAAACTTTAGAATCCCTACAATGTCCAGAGGACCCACAACACCCTGTTCTGTCAGGTGGAAACTTTAGAATACCTGAAATGTCCAGAGGACCCAGACAAAGGATCAAATTCTTACTTCTTGGCAGAGAGACTGATAAAATTCCATGAACTGAATGATTTGTCAGTGCCCATTAATATTGACAGATTTGATGAGGGAAATGGTAAACAAAACACTATCAGAAGCGAAACAAAATAGCTCAAGTCGTGTATCATCAAATTCAACACTGCTAAGCTTAAAATGGAAGAAAAGTGGAAAATTGTCCTTGATTTCCCTGCTGAGTCTTCATCTTCAGTCTGCACACACTGATGCCTCGACATCAAAGAACATTTGTTTCTTCTGTGAGAAAGTCAGCAAACCCTTTACATGTTGCTTCTAAATTTGATCTAGATAGGCGGGTTAGGAAATGTGCCCTAGAATTACACCATGAGAGGTTACTGGCTGCTATGTATGATAATCTATGTAACTGTATTTGTGTATACCTGAATAAACTTAATAAAGTTAAGTGGGGGGAGATATGGTGCCATTGAAGCTGTTTATCATGCAAGGTGCTTAACTGAACTGCTCAACAGAGCAGCAGGACTAACATGCCCAAAGCCTGATAAAAAAAATCCCAGCCAGGAGATGAGCCATGGAACAGCATTTGTTGAACTCATCTCATACATTGAGAGAAACCCATGTTGTATACAGCAAGAGTACAGCAAGACTAACAAATGGGAATTTATGTAGATGTTGACAGTACAAGACTGAAAAATCGGATTCTTTTTAAATTTCCTGATCTGCAGGAGCATAAACATGGACGCGATATCCTCCTCCTCCTCAAACTACTACTCTCCTTACCCCTCTGCTTTGTATTGGACTGAAGAAGCTACTGTGTGGCGAAATGTTTCCTTAATAAAGATTCCCATATGTTGCATAAGTGCAGGAGCATAAACATGGACTCGTTATTCTCCTCTCTTAACAATGATATTGGTCAAGCATTGAAGAGTGTATGTGACGTTGCCTATGATGAGGAAGCCTCTATACTGATCAAAGCTGCTACCATCATCAGGAGAGACGTTGTGAAATATGAAACCAAAACCAAATTTGATGGATAATTTAGTTCTAATTGTCAACAAGATTCGATGCCATAGTCTTTGCTTGTCCAAGTAGAGATGATCATTGAAGCCACAAATATCCTATCTAAATAAAAAAAATGCTTCGCAGGTTTCACAATCTGTAGCTCAATGTGCACCAAAAAGAAACAAGTAGCCAGTGCAGGGAACAGACACAGGAAGGACAGAGAACTTCCTTTGCCTATTTGTTTAGGGCTGAAACTACATGCTACTCCCACAATGGACCATATAGCCTTCTTACTAACCCCTCTTCACAGCCAATCTTCATATCCTCTCAGCAGGCCAGATAAAAACAGCCGCCGCCATCCACGTAGTTATTTATACTAGTGAGAATGAGGAAGTGGAAGAGCCCTTAAGTTTTTTATAGATGTGAGGGGCCGTAGTAAACTGTTCGCGTTACTGTCAAGCTTCAAGACCGTAATTTTTATCCGAATATTGAAGCTGGGGCACCGTACACAGAAAAATGGAGGATCCAACAAATCAGTCGTGGAAATTAGTGTTTGTCAGAGATTTTCATTTTCATGTGGTCATTGAAGGTTGTACATCGGGTGTTCATTTTCGATTTCTCATGCCCATAAAGAGTTCAGGCTTAATTCGGTCTTGGTGACGAGGGAAATGCTTAATGCTCTTCCTGTCTAGAAGCAGTGTGTTCAACGCATCAGGTTTTGTTTCAGTTGTGTGTATATTAATTGGGACATTGATGAAATAAGACCTTTATTTGGAAAATTAATATTTATTTCAAAATTACACGGAAATGATATGACAGATTTAATAAGAGATATGACTACCCTTTTCTTTCAAAAGCATTGCTACAGCTTTGGCATAGAATCGACCAGTGTTGAACATGTTTTGATAAGTTCTTCGTCGTGGTACCATGTCCTAATAACATTAGCAATTAGCTTCTCCACAGTTGAACAGTCTTGTTTTACGAGTCTCAATTTGGTTATTGCTCATAGATTGGATTGGTATGGAGCAAGATCCTGCTGGAAAATACCTCCATCAGGAAAGTCTGTCCACAATGTAGAAGCCTTCAAGAGGAAACTGGACACGTATCTTCACCAGGTGCCAGATCAACCAGGCTGTGACGGATATGTGGGGCAGGGGGCCTCCAGCAGCAACAGCCTGGTTGACCAGGCAAGCACCAGACGAGCCTTGCCCATAGCCGGGTGGAGAAACTCGAAACTCTTCAAAGGTATATTAAAGGTAATGGGAAACAGATGAGTTGCCAGGATTGTATTTGCCACTGTTCATCGTTCCTTCAACACTAACAAGCCGTCCTGGGACTTTAGCAGTATAACTACAATAAAACATCTTAGGTGGGTGTTTTGGCGCTTCTTGAATGTGTCCATTCCGTAGAGGTTTGGCTTTGCTCTGTCTCACTACCACTGATTTGTACCCATTCATCTGTCGTCCATCCCTTATGATGGAGTGCCCACCGCAACCGTTTTTTTCTTCATAGAAGTAGTCAATGATTGTTTCTTTACCCACTTTCTGGCAGTTCTGCCAAATTCAGGGAGCCGTCGTTGAACAGTTATAGAATCAATATTTATGCCAGCTGAAGCCAATTCTCTGCAGATATTTGCTGGTTTTATGACTCGCGAAATCGTAATGACACGATTGCAAACAAACCATACCACGGGTGGGGTTCGAACCCGCGGTCTAGAGTTTTGAGACTATGGCCGCGGGTTCGAACCCACCCGTGGTATGGTTTGCTAGTTTTCTTGAGATCCTTCACACTATTTCTTTTGATAACCTTGTCGATGTTAGGTATTCTTTTATTTTCTTCAGCATCTTCCTTGACGCAATGCTCCACAGTCAACAGTGTCGTTAGCTCTCTTCAGAATCCAACCAACAGTTGACTTTGCTAGGCTCAAATTTTCGGTGATATATTTGATACTCAAATCAGCATATTTTCTAAGAGTTACAGTACTTGCACACTTCTTACATCCATCACGATTTCAGCAGTAATAATTAATCGAAGGGGAGGATTTTGCGAAACCACATTCACTCCCGGAACACGCATGCAGGAAATAGCCTTACAGAGCAACAGCTGTTGTAGCATTGACGAGAGTCGCAAGGTAACGCCACAGCTGGATGGTTGCCAGAAGTCGATAGCAAACTCTTCTGAAAAGAAAAGAATCCAAACTACATTAATTAAGCCGGAGACTTAAGACATATATAAGATAATCACAATATTTACTCCTGTCCCAATTAATTTCCACACTACTGTAAATTAATACTTTAATATCGTTTTGCCATATTTCAAAGAAATACCAGGTATATATATGTGCGGCCAGCAGTAACAGCGTGGCTGCCCGGGACTTGATCCACATGGGAGACTGGTATTGACCTCCGAAAACCACATTCAAGTATAGAATACTTCGGATCTGAATACAAACTACTATTCTTGGCTGTCATGGCGCATGCTTCATTTAAAATAACGTGTGCATGTATTTAACGCGGTCTAAGTACAACATATTTTTTGGGGCATTTGAATTTAAAAAAGTATTCCTTTTCGAGATCTATAGAATATTAATTGCTTGTCGATATCATTTTCGCCGTAAGTAATTTCTGGATGTTTGGGGTGCAACTGTACTTAGGTACATAGTATCCAAAAGGTGAAAAATTTAGTCGAGTCAAGTAACATATACGAAAGTAGTAGTTGTATTCCTTAAATATGAGTTGATGTAAGACTTACTCTACCAGCATGGAGAAAATATGCCGTTGGTGATTTTAATTAAATCACTTATATTCTCTCGTTAAGGATACTGCTTGGGCTAAGAGAGAGGGAGAGATATATATATGTTTAAAGGCCTGGCTCTGAATCTACACACTACTATGATGCACTAGATACATGGAAAGGAGTGTAATACACAACATTTCCAGTGAAAAGCAGGTGCATTAAGGGCGCAATAAGAGAACACTGTCGACATCTATGAGCTAAAACTGTTCAACCTAACACCAGCAGATATCATAAATATTGCCAGAGTAATTTTAAACGTCTTAGAGAAGAAATTGAATTATTCCTTGCGCAAAGTGCCAAATCAAACAGGTTTTGATGGTCTTGTGGGCTAACGGGCCGCCAATAGCAACAGCCTGGTTGTGAAGAGGCTTGCACCAAGCCGGGCTACGAGGATAGAAAACTCTCGAAATTGATGACAGGTAAGAGTGTTGGAGGAGGAAGTGGCCTCGCCCAGTCATACTCTCTCTACCTCCCTTCTACACTAAAGATAAAACTGATAGGATAGGTATGTCTTCCCTTACCCCTCTAGAGCCTTCCTTACCTCATTTCCTGTCTCCCTTACCCTCCGTCTCCTTCCTTCCCATCCCATGTCTCCTTCCTATCCTTCCTTCCTTCCCATCCCATGTCTCCTTCCTATCCTTCCTTACTTCCCATCCCATGTCTCCTTCCTCTCCCCCCCCCTCTTCCTCGGGGCTGACACCCAGCACAGTAGGAAAGCTGTAAATTACCCCCGGAACAGGCTCTTCCTGGTGCTCCACCGGAGCCTCCGCACCTTTAACTCTTCGCTGAATAAGAAGATAAAAGTGGGAAGACCTTGTGGACTCTGGCAAGGAACTTGGGTTCTGCAGGTCGTGATTTACTCCTTTCAGTGACAAAAGTTTTGTCTTAGCTTAATTTTAATTGGTGTGGAAACTTTCTTATGAGGCAGCAGCTTTGGGGAATTACTTCTTAATGTTTTGTCACTTGATGCATTGAGTTATACTTTGAAACCTTTGAAGAGTTTCGAGAGTATCTACTCTCTGAGCCCGGCCATGGGCCAGGCTCGTCTGGTGCTTGCCTGGTCAACCAGGCTGTTGCTGCTGGAGGCCCGCTGCCCCACATATCCATCACAGCCTGGTTGATCTGGCACCTGGTGAAGATATTTGTCCAGTTTCCTCTTGAAGGCTTCCAGCCGTGTTTCGGATATCTTCTGGTAAGATGTTGAATAGTCTGGGACCCCGGATGTTAATACAGTGCTCCCGTATTGTCCCCACCGCACCCCTGCTCCTCACTGGGTTTATTTTACACTTTCTCCCATATCTCTCACTCCAGTATGTTGTTATGGCAGTGTGCAGATTTGGGACCAGGCCCTCAAGTACTTTCCATGTATATATTATCATGTATCTCTCTCTCCTCCGCTCCAATGAGTACATGTTCAAGACTTGAAGGCGTTCCCAATAATTTAGATGTTTCAATGGCTCAATGTGAGTTACATGTACACCAAGCTTATTTACTTTGGCTTGTTGTTTTATAAACTATTTTTACATAAATTATCTTCGTTTTGTTCGTATTAGTTTTTATTATAATTTCATCTTTGTTTTTATTATAATTTCATCATTGTTTTTAATTTCTTCTTTGTTTTTATTATAATTTCACTAATTTACACAGTGTCTCAGGTGTCTCATGGCATTAATATGAGAGAAATTGTCAGATTAGATAAGAGCTTTTACAATAGCCTTTCTTTAGCGTGGATTTTTCACCACAGTCCCACATGACGATCCTGGCCCATGGCTGGGCTCAGAGAGTAGATAAACTCTCGAAACTCTTCAAAGGTATATCAAAGGTAAAGGTACGTGGAACTTGTAATAGTGTAATCAACACAACTGACCATATTGTTGAGTACTGCAGTGTTCATAATAAAATGGCTTTTAATTGAACCAGTATAATTGTTCTAGTTTATACACTATGAATTTAATCATGATGGTCATCACATTGATGACAGGTCATACTAGTCATAACAACATAGATTGGAGCCGGTGTGGGGTACAGACGCAGCTAGTGGCATGACCTTGATAAAGATAAATGTTCTGCAAGTTATTGTCTTAAGCCTCTAAGTAGTATTATATCTCACAAACCTACCATTACCTGCCTTCCTATCCACCTTTGATATACATTTTACATTTGATGAATTTCAAGAGTTCTTTCTACTCCCGGAGCCCGGCCCTGGGCTTGTGGTGCTTACCTGGTCAACCAAACTGTTGCTTCTGGCGGACCGCTGACCCACATATCCATCACAACCTGGTTACTCTGGCACTTAGTGGAGATACTTGTCCCAGTTTCCTCTTGAAGACTTACACTTGTCCCAGCAGGTCTTGTCATTTTCTGGTAAGAGTTGAATAGTCTGGGACCACATACTTTGTTGATACAGTTCTCTTATGGTTCCTACCGCGCCCCTGCTTTTTACTGGCTTTATTTTGCACTTCCTCCCATCTCACTCAGTATGTTATGGCAGTGTGCAGATTTGGGACTACGTTCTCAAGGTACTTTCACGTATATATGTATTACCATTTACATCTTCGCTCTAGCGAGTACATATTTAAGACTGAGACATTTCCAGTAATTTAAATGCTTTACTGGCTTTATACGGGCTATAAATGATCTGTTTCTGTTCCATTTCCGATCTTCCCCCTGCCCTAAAAGGAGCCGTCATCTCTGAACAATACTCTAAACGGCAGAACACAAGTGATTTGAATAGTGTTACCATTGGCACTGTTCCCTTTGTTTTTAAAGTTCTCGTCCACCTTGTCATTTTCCTGGCTACCTACCTAGAGTCTACCTGGAGGGTGTTCCGGGGTGTCAACGCCCCCACGGCCCAGTCCTTGACTAGGCTTCCCGGTGAATCAGGGCCTGATCAGCCAGACTGTTACTGCTGACCGCACGTAACAGCCCGGCTGACCAGGTACCGACTTGACATATCTATTCAGGTCCCTCTTGAAGGCAGGCAAGGGTCTATTGGTAATTCACATTATGCGTGGTGGGAGGCTGTTGAACAGTCTTAGGCCCCGGACGCTTATTCTGTTTCCTCTTAGTTTACTCATTGGGGGTATGTTGCACCGTCTTCCCAGTCTTTTGCTTTCGTGGGGAGTGATTTCTGTGTGAAAATTTGGGACCAGTCCCTCTAGGATTTTCCTGATGTAGATTATGATGCATCTCGCCTGTACTCCAGTGAGTACAGATCAAGTGACTCCAAATGTTCCCAGTAATTAAGGTGTTTGACGGAACTTGTATGTGCAGTGAAGGTTCTCTGTCGTGACATTTGCCTTAGTGTTTGAGAAAAAGAAAGTCAACCGACATGATTACTCCCAGGTCTTGCACGTGTTCCTTTCCTTCTGTTTGATGACCCTCTTGAGTGTTGTGTATATATAGTATCCCTTTTCAGTTCTTCATTCTTTCTATATCTAAGCAGCTAGAACGTATCACCATTGAACGTCATGTTCTCCACTGGAATACCCTGCTTATATCTTCCTGCAGTTTTTCCGTGTCATCTACCGAGGTGACTTATGCTTATTTTGGTGTCATCCGCAAATTATATAAAACTATGGCGGGTGCTTTTATCTATGTACAGCATTTGCACAATCCAGGTCAACATATGTTCAGAAATGGTCGCTCCTGGCTTTGGCAGCTGCTGGACATTTACGACATTGCCTTGGAATCTATTGAAGACAGAAAATGCAGATGTAGTGTACACTGACTTTGCAAAGCTTTCGTAAATGCGACCATTTCGTAATTTTGCATAAAAAGCGTGCAAAGGGAATAACTGGGAAGGTGGGCAGACGGATTTTTAACTCTTTCACAAATAGAAACCAAAGAATAATAATTAACTGTGTGAAATTAGGGGCTGCTAAGGGGAAAAGTTGTTTCATCCAGGGCGCGGTACTCGCCACACTTCTTTTCCTCCTCTTCATTTCTGACGTATACACGGACATCGATCATAGCACTGTATCATCCTCTGCAGACGATCCTAGAATATGTATGAAAGTGTTATCAAAGAGACAGCAAGTTTCTAAGCTGATATAAACCAAGTCGTTCAGTGGGACATTAACACCAATATGATGGTCAGTGAGGACGAATTTCAGTTATTACGTCATGAAAGAATGAAGGAAATAAACAAGATTAGAGTACAACATAAACTTAAACCACTCATTAGAACGTAAAAGTCAAATGGAAAAGACCTGGGAGTGATAATGTCGGAAGATCTCGCGTTCAAGGAGCTCGGAGCACAACAACATTATTATTGCAACTGCAAGAAAAATGATAGGTTGGATAACTAGAACCTTCAAAACAAGGGATGCCAGGTCAGTGATGACTCTCCTCCGGTCACTCGTTCTCTCTAGGTTGGAGGAGTATTGCTATATACTAACGGCCCTCTTCAGTGCAGGGAAATACTGAGCTGGAAAATGTACAGAGAGCCTTCACAGCTCCTAAATTACTGGGAGCGCTTGAAGTCCCTAGAGCTGTACTTCCTAGAACGTAGGCGAGAAAGATGCATCATAATCTACACCTGGAATATAATGGAGGGATTTGTCTCAAACCTGCGCACCGAAATTACTATTTATGAACAAAGTCTTTACAAACGGTGCAAGATACCTCCAGTGAAAAGCAGGGGAGCGATGAGTACACCGAGAGAGAACCCAACAAGTGTTAAGGGACCACGACTTTTCAATGCCTTCCTTTTATGCCTAAGAAGGATTTCGACGGATTCCTCAAAACACTTCCCACTCAGCCGGATTGTGGTGCATACGATGCACAGCGCGCGGCAGGCACTACAGCTTGATCGATCAGGCCAGCAACCAGTAAGCCAGGTCTGGGATCGAGCCGCGGGGGGCATTGACCTCCGGAAGAGAGACTAGGTAGTAAGAAACGCTAGAGGCGCCAGGACCCGTATCTTTGGATACTGAGTTTTATACTTCGATAATGTTGGATTTTGCTGTTTACTGCTACAGTATTTGCGTTCTCTGTCAAAGTTGAAAATCCATCTGCCACAACACACTTGATTGTGTCTTCATAAGGAATTCATCACAGAGGGTAAAATATGATGTAAAATACCGACATATATGAAATAAGACACAAGTACGGTATTAAGGTATTTTAATAAGGAAACTTTTCGCCACGAATGGCTTCTTCAGGGCTGAAAAGTACGTGGAGTGTACCGAGGATCAAGAACCCAATTCACCGGGAGACCTGGTTCCAGACCAGACAATCGGTGCTAGCCCAACGAAGTCTAGCGTAAGCACCACAGCCCGGTTGATCAAGGACTGACTTGAAACTTTTCCAGTTCCTTAATTGAGACAGGGAGGGGTCTGATGGTAATAACCAACATAGCAACTATTTAATTTTCGGTACTTGCAACTGATTGAGTTGAGTACTAGGGTTGGAGGCAGTGAAAGTGGTTTCCAGGTACTTCGTTTACATTTCTGGTGAAATGTTTCTTCATTAATATATCCTAGTACTGCACATATCTTATTTCAAAATTGATCACAAAAGATTCATTTAGAGCATTGAAGATAACGTGAGTTAGGCACCAGCTTTATATACTGATTTCTGGCATCCAAGACACGATCACATTTACTCTTAAAAACGTGTAGTATTTGCCTCCACCGCCTCTACTCTTTAGCGTGCTGCGTCTACTCACCACTCTAAGACTGAAAAATACTCCCAAGAGTCCTTATGGTTGCCTGCGTTTTCTGGTTGAGAGTTGAGAGGCGGGGAACAAAAACTATATCGTCTTCCTGGAGGTTATTCCAGGGGTCAACGCCCCCTCTGCCCGGTGCTCGACCAGGCCTCCCAATGGATCAGGGCCTGATCATCCAGGCTGTTACTGTAATAATGTTGGTAGAATTACCGACAATAAGTTAGGTAAAAGGACAAAAAATGCAATTAATGCGACATTTTATTGTGGCAACGTTTTGCTCACCAGGAGCTTTGTCAAGCCGTTACGGCTGTCCATGACCAAGCTCCTGCAGAACGAAACGTTGCCACAGTAAAATGTTGCATTAGTTGCACTTGTCCTTTTACCTAACAGGCTGTTATTACTGCTGTCCGCACGTAACTTGATTTCGTTCAAAACTTAATATTGCAAATTACTCTAGGGTCTGGTTCCAAATCTGAGCATTGAAATAACTTGTGCCTAAGGCACTGTAGGCGGAGCCTATGAGAGGGAGGTTGCAACAGAAATTCAACATTTACCGTTAGTACATAAATCTAATTTTGGAAAACCAAAACTCAATGTCTTTAGAATTGCTATAATTTATTAATAGACTACAAACTTTGAGAGATATTTCCTAATGTTTGTATTAGTTTGAGAATTTTTTTGACAATTTCAGCTACAGTAGCGTCAGCAGAAAAATCTTTTAGTAAACTTAAACATATCAAAAACTTTTTAAGGTCTGTCTCAAACCCGACTTGTTGATTTAGCAAGACTTGAGTATTGAATCAAGCATTGCTAGAGAAATTGATTTTGATAGTTATTAGAAATTTTGCAGACCAAAAAAGCCAGAAAAGCTCATTTCACTAAGTAGTCTAAGTAAATATTAAACTTTTAAGAATTTGCTTTGAAAGAACTAATAAAACGTTTAAAAATTTAGGCACTTGTATAGTTATAGGTCAACAGAAATTTTCAAAATTTATATGTATAAAGTATATGTTATCTGATCATTCTGCTGCACAGGAAATAAAGCATTTATGAAAGTTTACCAATGGTTTTATTGGACTTTAAATTCTCAATTTTGAGAGTAGCCTCAGCCTGCCCAGAGGGACCGCAAAGCAGTTGGTCCGCCTTGCAAAATTTCTCTTGTAGTCCCTGACTGACTGTAGACGGTACAAAGTATCCCAGAAAGCACATGTTAAAGGTTTGACCTTGTAGTCCCTGACTGTAGACGGTACAAAGTATCCCAGAAAGCAGATGTGAAAGGTTTGACCTTGCTCTCTCCTCAGAGCATTCCCATCTTTCCCAGAAAGCAGATGTTAAAGGTTTGACCTTGCTCTCTCCTCAGAGCATTCCCATCTTTCCCGGTACTTGCTTCATATTTGCTTTTTATATTTTCATTATTAGTCATTTTTTAAGCTTCACTTTTTTGGAATTCCTATTCACTTTTGTTGCCTTTCCAGCAGTGTTGATATGATGAAGCCTTTTGTTGAAACTCTTTTTACATCTCCAACTCTGCTTAAGACTAAGAAAACTCAAGATGAATTTATGTATTGTTTGTGCACATTCACAAACACTAACCTGTCTAAAAGACAGAAGATGCCTGACCCCTTCCCTCTCTCTCTCCCTCTACCTCCCTCCCACTTCTTTAAATAACTTGGTAAAAGAAAGTTAGCTTCTTAGGCATTTGATCCTATGTGACATTGAAGCTCGATCCAATTATATTTATTGTAATGAACTGATTGCGTCGTTGTTGCAGGCGGGGTAGTAATGATAAGGCTTTGGAGGCTTCTTACTTTATTTGCGAGATAGTGGATACACAGGCAGTGTGTTTGTGACCAGGCCCCAAGGGGGCTTAGTGCCCAGCGAGGGAGAGAGGAGTAGGCCTTGTTTACTGAGTGAAGGCCGCTGCCAGAGTGAGGGCGATGTAGGCGTGGGCAGGCTGAAGTGTGCATGGGCCTATAGGTGGCAACACGAGCATGGCACGAAATTTGAACTCAGCTAGCAGACAGCATACGCTGTCTATGCAGACAGTACAGGCTGTCTACATTATAAAGGTAGCTTGAAAATTGTCAGGTTGATAGGACTGTATTTTCAAGCTAAGGATATCTTTTAATTTGCTACTGATTGTCATATTAACCGTCCTCGCATCTCCAGCACTAGACACATTTTCAGTTTTTTATTTATGATCGTTTAAGGAATCACTACGTCCTCTATGCATTTCCATTGAAAAACGTTCTTCGTTGTCCGTATTCTTATTTGCTTTAATCTTACACAGACATGGTGAAGAGCCTACTGGCACAAGCCAGCTCCAGGTTTAAGGTCGTAGAGGATAAATACCTATATATATCCTTGCCCGTTCCCCTCTTCCCTCGACCCCTCTCACTGACACATGGCCTCTCTCTCGTCGGTTTATTTACATCATTTTCCATTGCCATCTCTTATTCAAGTATTGGAAATTATCAGTGTGATGAATGGTGTTAGCGATGTGGATGTAGCATGTGGCGGTGGTGATAGCGGGGTGGGTGATGGGAAGGGCAGCACTACTGCAGTGGTAGCTGGAGGTGATAACTTGCCCTCGGTCATACATCAGGGATAAACACTGGTGCCTCCAGCACGCCTCGCCGCCACCAGAGCCTCGCTCTGGTTTGGTCATCTTAGGTTTATTGCTCGTGGGTCTCTACCATTATTTCACCCATGGGAGCCAGTACAGAACTGTGTTAGTCTTTGGGCCGCAAACTTACTGCTGTTGCCATCTCTCTGCTCGTTTTTATTTATTCCCTACTTAGTTTATTCGTTGTTATGTTTCACTCTGTCATGTTATAAAACTTATTATCAAGCAGTGGAGAAAGAATTACATTGTGTAGAAAGTCTTGAATACTCTCGTGGTGTAAATATGAGCACGTGTGTGTGAGGTTGTGGTATCTCCTCGGGGTTGGTTAGGGGAATGGGATGGGAGTTAATAATGTTGAGGCTACTCAAGATGTAGTGCACCAGTCACCCCCAACAAACATTTATTTTTGTACTGTAGAATATGTATGAAAAGTTACTTAGGCTTGTAAACCGTTGTAGTGTCTGAAAGACCATTACGACATAGTCTTAAAGTAAATGCTGATGTAGTATACACTGATTTTGTGAAAGTCTTCGATAAGTGCCGACTATGTTGTGATACAATGTGTGCAAAAGAAATAATAGGAAAAGTGAGCAGATGGACATTTAACTTCTTAACATTGGAACCCCTGATGGATGCGTGTTCCGGGGTCAGTGCCCCCACTGCTCTGTCGCAGACCAGGCCTCCCGACGGATCAACACCCAATCAACTAGGCTGCTATTGCTGGTCGCATACAGTAGTAACCAGAATAGTCAGAGGCTGCCAGGGTAAAAAGCTCTGTTCCTCAAGACACAGGTCCTCGTCCCATTTATGTTTCTAATTATTTTGTCTGACAACAAGGATATACATTATAGCACCATAAAATCTTTTTCTGATATCAAAATCTCATTGAGGGTGCCGTCCATCGAGGACGCAGTGTATCTTCAAGCGGATTTAAATGAAGTCTTTCAGTGGATCTCAGACAACCATATCATGTTCATTGAGGACAAGTTGCACTTGCTCCGTTATAGAAGAATAGAGGAAATATACTGAAACAGAGTACAAGACGAACTCGAATCATTCAGTAGAGGGAAAGTTCCATGTGAAAAACTTGAGGATGACGATGTCAGAGGATCTCGCATTCAAGGATAACATCATTGTGGAGTAGGGATATATATCCATTGTTTTAGTGACTGTGGGATGAACCCTATAGAATATTTAACGCACGCTAAAAGGATTTCTTGCAGTTCTTGATGAACATCGAATTCCACGAGTCTTGGCCTGGGGTAGAGTGCATGCAGCCTTTCACGGGGTTTATTTTATACTTCCTTATCTCTCACTTTAGTATGTTAGGAGTGTGTGCAGATATGGGACCATGCTCTCAGGTACTTTCCACGTATTATTATGTATCTCTCCTCTCCAGCCAGTGCATATTTAGGACTTTGGGGCAATTTTTGTGTATCTGTATGATCGCTGGATCTTATCGCTGCCGTGCCGGTGAGATTCGTTCATAAACCTTTTTATTTAAGGTCACAATGGTGTGCATGCTATCCCTTTTAGAGCATAGAAATGTACCTAGTTGTATTAATCTTATTAAGCCTGCCTGGACCAGTGGTGAAAGCACTGACTTGCTAGTTTTAAGACTGGCTTGCCATGGGTTCCAATCCTGCCCGTTTCCCGAGTTGTTTACGTATTGTACTAATACGATTTTCTAGTTGGTATTACTCTCAGATACTAATTCCAGTAATGTGTTGCGTGAATTTGGTGCTTAAGTGAAGTAATTCACAGCAGGGGTGCGGTGGGGACAATACGGGAGCACTGTATTAACATCCGGGGTCCCAGACTATTCAATATCTTACCAGAAGATATCCGAAACATCGCTGGAACCAGTGTAGAAGCCTTCAAGAGGAAACTGGACAAATATCTTCACCAGGTGCCAGATCAACCAGGCTGTGATGGATATGTGGGGCAGCGGGCCTCCAGCAGCAACAGCCTGGTTGACCAGGCAAGCACCAGACGAGCCTGGCCCATGACCGGGCTCAGAGAGTAGATACTCTCGAAACTCTTCAAAGGTATATCAAAGGTAATTTGTCTATAATTGTGGTATAGTTGAAGGGCATTGCTGTACTCAAATATTGTAATGAATTTCGTAGAGATTCCCTTCGATAATTTTAAATTCCTGTATTAGTCACATGTAAATATTAGCTTTGCAAGGCAAATTCGGTTCTTGTAAAGTGAGTGTAATATGATGGACTTCTTGGTCTCCTAGGTGTTGGGCAGTATCCTCCATATATGGCTAGAGGGAATCCACAAACGTTTAACTTAATCCTTTTTCAATAATTTGTACATATCAATTCCTGGCTTTATAAATAAGCTTTGTTACATTAAAACCTTAGGTTATTTAGAGCAAGGAATGAGGATAAGGAGACACATTTAAACTGGCAACAGTTTCATTCATGTATGTTTAATTTTTTATGACATCTGTATAACATAACATTCTTCAAAGTTTTGACTTCATAGTTTTATCACACCTGATAGTAATTGAATGAAAATGGGGTGTTTTTCCACCGAAATGTCTGACAGCTGCTTGAGTTACCTGATAGCAAACACACTATTAGTATGTGCTTTACAGCATCCAGAAATTTTGTGCTCTAGGGCATGAGAGTTAAATAAAATGTTAGCTTATATTCAGCTAATATGTGCGCGAAATTTTTATTTGGCAAACTTAGCCTTGGCTGTCAGTAATAGCACTTCACTGCGGATGAAGTAAATTGTCCTTGCCTGTTTTTTTTTCTGTTGGGTGCAGTATCACTCACTCCACCACCACCATTCGTAAGTCTCAATATTGGATTCTAATGTTTTCATTTTGTTTAAATATATTGATGCTTCCACATTACAATGACTGTGTGGTACTTTGTGTGTATTTTAACTAAGGTTTATATTGAAATGTAGGGTGACCTAGACAATGAGTCCTGGGGAAGATTGTATTTTCTACCGAATCATTCTAAATATGAGGAATGTATCAAGAATAATGATTATAATGATACACACTTATTTATTCATTAAGCTGCGTTGGTAATGAATATATATACACAGGTATTGTAACCGTATTAATAACTGTTGGTGATGAATGCATACACAGATGTTGTGGTAGTATTAATAGCTGTGCTGGTGATGAACTTAAGCACAGGTGTTGTGGTAGCATTAGTAACTTGAGATGAATGTACACAAATTTGTGATAGTAATAATGAATGTAAACACAGGTCTAGAGGTTGTGAGTATTAGGTGAGGGTGAAGGGGGGGGGGTTAGTGAGGATCAATAAGGTGGCAGCAGTTAATGTTGCATGCTGCGGGACCGGCAGAGTTGGGGCGCCAACGTGGCGGCCGTGAAGGAGGACACCTGACTCACTCAACTTCGTGTACCTGCCATCGCTACTCTCTCAGCCTCTTAATTTTTTACCTCTCATTAGTTAACAACACATTATCGTTTAAGGCTTATTATCCTTCCTGAGGCAAGTGGTACCTTTACAGCTCTTGGGCACATTGTCCCTGTTCTTTGTGGCTTCTTTTGCTTGGGGCACCTCATCTACTTCTTGGAGGGGCTCCGTCTATCACCCTAAGATCTCTTCCTCCTTCATCACCACTTTATTTCGGTAAGACGCATTTGGTCTCTTAAGACATTTTTTTGTGATATTCTCTCTCCTTGGAGCTCATATGATCTGAGTCTAACTCATCGTTGTCCCTCTCACCGACACATTCTTGAACTGCTACAAGACTGCTGGTATGTGTACTTGCCGATTTTAATTTGTCGTGATCGAGTCTGTCTTCCTGCTCATCCTCTGAAGCTTCATGCCCCGCTATGACTTTTTCTTGACCTTGAACCCTGTCGTACGTGCTCTTAAAACTGTGTATGGAGTTAGCCTCTCAATGGTGTAATACCTGACCCACGAAATTGTAAAAACATGATTGCAAACAAATCACAGAACGACTTTTAGGACTTACCTGCCATAATTTGAACAACAACCCTTGTGTGATTATTTTAGTACTTTTTGTGATAGAAATAATAAAGAATGAAAAAGTACTTCATAACATCCTAGTGACTCATCTAGTTTAGCTAGCATCGGTATTTCCTTTTACCTGGTTCTTCCATTTCAGTCAGTCCCTATTCTCCCTATCAATTCATCTGAGTATCCTGTACAGTATGTGGTAATAATATGTTCCCTAGTCTTTAGGTTTAATTTCACTAGTCTCCTTATAGCTCAGTCCCTCATCTCTGGACCTAGTCTGGTTTGCAAAGCTTTGCATTTTACCAACGTTCTGAAACTGATTGAGCAGGAGGGGCTCCAAGCTGGTGCTGCCTATTCTAAGCTGAGCTTGACGTACGTTATGCACAGAATCTAAGTGTTCATTAATGCGAGTCGTGTAGGCTATTGAGAGATTCGCTAGCCCCCCACAAGCTGTCGACATGTGTTGATTGGTGGAAGAGGTGGTGCAATAGGGCGTAATAGTGACTGTGGTTTTATTGAGAACTTGAACTATGTTTGCTACACCTAACGTGTAGACGACAACTGATATAGATTCATTTGAGTCAATACTTGTGGTACCAGCTTGTCTGGTCATCCACCTTACCGTATACTACCACACCTAGCCGCCAGCCACCGCCCGCTATACCTGAAAATTGTTTGAGATCATCGTCCACGAGGCCTGGTCCCAGACCTGACCCATCCCTATTGATGATTGAGGCTGTTAGTGCTGGCTGCAAGCAGTCCCACGAAAGTGCCACAACCCGGTTGATAACAGTTTCCTTATGAAGACAGTGAGTCTGTTGATAATTTTTTTTTCTTCCTTGGAGTGATTAGACGTCATCTTACAAATTTTATAAAACAACACGTCCCGAACCAGCATAGTTTTATAGCCTAGAGATCATGTTTGTCACAACTACTAAACCACTATCACAAAATTACGAAGGCGTTCGAAGAAAACCAAAACGCGGATGTGGTATACACGAATTTTGTAAAGGCGTTTGATAAATGCGATCATGAAATGATTGGGCACAAAGAGGGCTATAGCCATAACAAGTAAGGTGGATAGATAGATTTTCAACTTTTCTGCTGGATAGAACACAATAGTACACTGAGCAAAATCCAGTATTAGCGAGGTAAAAAGCTTTGTACCCACAGGCACTGTCCTGGCGCCTCTTGTTTCTTATCCTCAATGCGGATATAAAAACACTCGTTACAGTTTTGTATCATCATTTGCGGATGATACCAAAATAAATATGAAAATCACGTCGGTAGAGGACATTAGGGTTTTCCAGTTTGCAGTGGGGACCAACATAACGTTCAATGGTGATAAGTTCCAGCGCTTAACTATGGAAAAAATGAACTCGAAAGAAAAAAAGGGACACACTATACAAAACACAAGAGTGTAATAATATTGGTAGAATTACCGACAGTATGTTAAGTAAAAGGACACAAATGCAACTAATGAGACATTTTATTGTGGCAACGTTTCGCTCTCCAGGAGCTTTGTCAAGCCCTTACAAACAATGCATGGACACACAGAACCTATATATACCCTGTGTGTACATGCATTGTTTGTAACGGCTTGACAAAGCTCCTGGAGAGCGAAACGTTGCCACAATAAAATGTCTCATTAGTTGCATTTGTGTCCTTTTACTTAACAAAACACAAGAGGATCGTCTAATAGCACGGAAGAAACACGTGAAAAATCTGGGAGTAATTATGTCGTCGGCTGACATTTCTTTCAAAGAGCACAAGACGAATGTCACAATAGACAGGAAAATGAAAGAATGGATAATGAAAAATTTCAAAACAAGGGAAATAGTGCCAATGGTAACACTGTTCAAATCGTTTGTGCTCTCTTGTTTATTGTTCAGTGTTGACGGCCCCGTTCAAGGAAGAGGAAATATCAGAGCTGGAACCAATACAAAGATCGTTTACGGCCCACATAGTTTCAATAAAGTTCTATGCAGGCCAATATTTTTTTTAAAATTACTGGGAACGTTTAAGTTCTAAATATGTACTCGCTGGAGCGGAGGAGAGAGATACTTGATAATATATACCTGGAAATACTGGAGGGCTTAGTCATAAATCTGCACACTGCCATGATAACAAACTGGAATGAGTGATATGGAAGGAAGAACCAAATAAACCCAGGTAAAGGCAGGGGTGCCGTGCGCATGTTATGAGAGCATTGCATCAACATCCGTGGTTCCAGACTATTCAACATCTTACCAGAAGATATCAGAAACATTGCTGGGTGAAGTGTAGAAGTCTTCATGAGGAAACTAGATAAGTATCTCCAGCAAGTGCCAGATAAACCAGGTCTGATGGATATGTAGACCAGTGGATTGTCAGCAGCAAGCACCAGACAGGCCTGGCCCAGGGAGTAGAAAAACTCATTAAACTCATCAAGGGCATATCACGGGAAACTTGAAGGAAGTTTCCGGGATCAGTACCCCTGCGGCTCTGGAGGATCAACCAGGCTGTTACTGCTGGCTGCATACAGTCCAACGTACGACACACCCTGACTGGCCATTCACTGATTTGAGGCACATTGAGCCATTGAAACATCTAAATTATTGGAAACGCCTTCAAGTCTTGAACATGTACTCATTGGAGCGGAGGAGAGAGAGATACATGATAATATATACATGGAAAGTACTTGAGGGCCTGGTCCCAAATCTGCACACTGCCATAACAACATACTGGAGTGAGAGATATGGGAGAAAGTGTAAAATAAACCCAGTGAGGAGCAGGGGTGCGGTGGGGACAATACGGGAGCACTGTATTAACATCCGGGGTCCCAGACTATTCAACATCTTACCAGAAGATATCCGAAACACGGCTGGAACCAGTGTAGAAGCCTTCAAGAGGAAACTGGACAAATATCTTCACCAGGTGCCAGATCAACCAGGCTGTGATGGATATGTGGGGCAGCGGGCCTCCAGCAGCAACAGCCTGGTTGACCAGGCAAGCACCAGACGAGCCTGGCCCATGGCCGGGCTCAGAGAGTAGATACTCTCGAAACTCTTCAAAGGTATATCAAAGGTTGTCAACTAGGAGGCGTGTCTGGGACAGCGTCGGGGGAAGGCGCGATGCTCTCCAGAACCCTCCATATAGGAGAGTGTTGAAGCACACTTAAGTCATAGAAACTAGTATATATACGATAAGGTTAAGCGTATTTACTTTGTCTGGCTGAATCATTAATTACACAAAGCCAAGCCATAGACCGTCAACTAGGCATTAGTACCTTGTGTATATCAGCATTGAACGTGTACAATGTAATGTCACTGCCGTATCTATTGTTTGAGAGTAAGAGGGGAAGCAGTAAGACTATGGGAAGGTTCTGTTAACGGAGGAGGAGGAAGGAGTAAGACCATGGGAAGGTTCTGTTAACGGAGGGGGTAGGAGTAAGACCATGGGAAGGTTCTGTTAACGGAGGGGAAGGGGTAAGACCATGGGAAGGGTCTGTTAACTGAGGGGAATGGGTAAGCAAGACAACACCTTCCATGTTACTACGGGATATAAACACTTAACATAGCCCTACCTACCTGTCTGTGATCTCTTCACAAAATGCTATTACCATTTACAAATTAAACTCTGCATTTTTCAGCCCTCTTGTTTATTTATGAGTACCAGTTGGTCTTGGTATTTTTATACAGGAACTTGTCGAAACTGCGAACGTGTTTTTTAACTGACTTCAGAGAAACTTCGATTTTTGTCTGTTATAAGTGATAACCTGTGTGAAGAGTGCAGGATATAACAATACAAGCGCAAAATTGAATGCAGCTTCTGAAAACGTGGAATATGAGGTGTTTGGTGACACGACTAAATTGTGGTTGGTGTCCCCACCACTTTGGGGGAAGGGGAATGGCAGTAACTTGTCAGGAAAGTAGTGACATACCTCTGACCTGTTTCAAGAGTTTTGCAATTGCAACACAGCCCGAGGCCAGAGTTTATTTTTAGTTTTGACTGCCTGATCAACCAGGTTTTTGCAGACCTACGTTGGCATCATAACCTGGCTTGTCTGGCACTAACAGTGCGTAGTTATCAGGTTGTTCTTGAAAGACTTTTTTCGTGTCTTATCTGTGTTGGTAACAGGTTGAAGAATCTCAGGAGCTACAGATGTTGACACATTGTTCTCAACTTGTGCTTGCTGCAACCTTGCTTTTAATTAGGTTTATGCTATACTTCCTCCGTATTTCTCACTCTGGTAAGTTATGCATATTATAAACCTAAGAATAAATTATTTTAAATTATCAGGTATCTCTCCTATATTCTATGGAGTACTTTCCAAGACTTGTGGGAAGCATTTCTAGTAGTTTAAGTATATTTAATTACCGCAGCGGGCCTCCAGCAGCAACAGCCTGGTTGACCAGGCAAGCACCAGACGAGCCTGGCCCATGGCCGGGCTCAGAGAGTAGATAAACTCTCGAAACTTCAAAGGTATATCAAAGGTATATCTTTCTTGCCTTGAAATAAACAGTGACCACACTTATTATTTCGGACCTACAGGTGATTTGAAAACTACTGTCACTGGTGTGACTTTCCTTGTTTTGAAAGTTGTCATAATCAACCTGTCGGTTTCCAGGAATTTAATGAGTTTGCCTTATTGGTTTTTTTAACCAGTAGATCATCTGAAGTGTTTATTCCTACCAGAAGATATCAGAAACATTGCTGGGTGAAGTGTAGAAGTCTTCATGAGGAAACTAGATAAGTATCTCCAGCAAGTGCCAGATAAACCAGGTCTGATGGATATGTAGACCAGTGGATTGTCAGCAGCAAGCACCAGACAGGCCTGGCCCAGGTAGTAGAAAAACTCATTAAACTCATTAAACTTCAGTTCTCCAGGATGCACTACCTGCATTTTGTATACTATGCCGGTTTTTTAGGCCTTCATTAGTATTCTCTGTCCATTTACAATCTAAGTTGCTATGCCTCCAACTAAAAGTAACTACCGGGTTTTAGACCAATGAGATATATTTGCCTTTGAGGCGAGTCTATTAAAAAAAAAAAAATTCTTAATAGCAGAGGTTATAAGGCCAAAACCCAGATTGAAACTTCTTAATGGCATAAAAGACGAGGCCAGTACCCACAACCAGCTGGAACCTGCATTATTAGCTCACTGTATTGAGATACATTGCAAAATTTATATCCTAAGAGTCCTTCTTTAAGTGGAAAGGGGGCGGAACAACATAACACTTCTTCACACCCTCCCCATTAAAAAAACAGGAGATTCTACGATTTTCGTAAACTTGTATTAATCCAAAAAGTTCGTTGTTCATTATGGGGAAAGTGAAGCAAGTTACGCAGGAGGAGCCGATTTTTGGCCGTTAGAGGCCTTGCACAACAAGCGAAGCCTTGGCAAGGTAGAGAACGAAGCTAAGTCACAGACCTGGTTGGAGGTGTGGGGCTTTAGGAGACCTGTTTCAGAGAGGACCACTCAAACAGGTGCTGAAGGAACTAAATGAAGGCTTTCATAGGACCTGCAGTCAACTACTAATTGCAAGTGTACTTTTTGTTAATATAGTTGTGTAATAAAACAATATAATACCTCCTGCCACCCTACACTGTTTCATTATTCCCTTTCCAGGAACACACTGTAAGGTGTATATAAGGTGGACTCTTCCAGTAATTCTGTATTTCCCATACTTCATTATTGGTGTAATAAACACTTGTATTTCCTCATGTATTTGCATATCATTTTCCTGAGCACATGTTTTCCCAGTAATATATAGTGTTGATTAGGTGGAATACAAGTGATGCAAAGTATTCTACCTGGAGGTGAAGAGGAGCCCCCTCACACTCCCTGGTATGATAATATAAACACTGCAAACACCAGCCATCCTACAAGGGGGAAACCTCTGCTTCATAACCTCTCCTCCCAGCATACATAAGGGGGATTACCAACAAACCCCTGGCTGTCTTCAAGCAGGCACTGGACAGGCACCTAAAGTCAGTACCTGACCAAACGGGCTGTGGCTCGTACGTCGGACTGCGTGCGGCCAGCAGTAACAGCCTGGTTGATCAGGCTCTGATCCACCATGAGGCCTGGTCACAGACCGGGCCGCGGGGGCGTTGACCCACGGAACTCTCCAGGTAAACTCCAGGTACTGTGACTGTGGAATAACACACAAATAACCCGCACATAGACTGAAAGTTATGACGTTTCAGTCCGACTTCGACCATTAATTAGTCACATTCTGTGACTAGTTCATGGTCCAGATCGGGTCGAAACGTCATCCTAAGTTTCAGTTTACTGTGTGCCGGTTATCTGTGTGTTTTCATTACTTTACGTCAGTGTTTTTAACTTGGCACTCAACGTCAGTTTTTGTAATTCTTCCACTTTTTTTTCAAAACAGTGTTGTTTATTTTAAGGTTGGTTACATTGAGTTACATAAAGCTGGGTGCTTGATGAGGTTAAAAATTGTAATGCCTTATACTGTAGCATCTTCAACAGATGTTTGTTACAGAACTCTTCATACTTAGTCATTCTCTCTGAACACTAGTTAATTGAACCAAACTAAAGCATTTTCTTCACTTAATATCAAGATATTGTGCAACACACGATTTGACTGGTTTATGGCAGTAGTGCAGTATGTTATATGTGTAATAAAGTTATGTGAATCATTCAGTGGAGTTCTCTTGCTGTTTCTAGTTAAGTTAAATCATAAATAACTGAGGGCTTTTAAACTGCAACTTTCTCTTCAACAGGAGTGTTAGTGTGTGATGGATGGGTGTGTGGGTGGTGTATGGTGGGTGGCGGTGAGTAATGGTTGGGGTGTATGGTGGGTGGTGGTGAGTAATGGATGGGGTGTGTGGGTGGTGGTGAGTAATGGATGGGGTGTGTGGGTGGTGGTGAGTAATGGATGGGGTGTGTGGGTGGTGTATGGTGGGTGGTGGTGAGTAATGGTTGGGGTGTATGGTGGGTGGCGGTGAGTAATGGTTGGGGTGTATGGTGGTTGGTGGTTAACGAGAGAGTGGGTGGTGTATGGTGGGTGGCGGTGAGTAATGGTTGGGGTGTATGGTGGTTGGTGGTTAACGAGAGAGTGGGTGGTGTATGGTGGGTGGTGGTTAATGGGAGTGTGGGTGGTGTATGGTGATGGTTAATAAGAGTGTGGGTCGTGTATGGTGGGTGTTGGTTAATGGGAGTGTCTTGCCGGGTCACCATCTAGGGAAGACCCGGGCCGGATGTACCGGCGAATCTACTACAATACAATGGGAGTGTGGGTCGTGTATGGTGGGTGGTGGTTTATTGGCGGGGGTATAGATCGTTTGTGGTGGGTGATGAGCGTGGGTGGGGTGGTATATGGTGGGTGTGGGTGACGAGCTGGGGCATGGGTGGAAGTTTCTCCTGGCTGTATGTTTTTCCCAGAGTATATTTTTCCTTCAGATCTACTAGTTTTTTCACCATCGTGGTCCATGTGAGTAGTCCAAATGTGCTGCTCTTAGTTCTGCAACTTGTACCTTATTGTACGTCTTATTGCAGCAGTTGAATGCTGGCGTCTTTGCTTGCGTCGCACCCCTAATAGTGTTGTTAATTATGTAGAAAGCCGTAATATACAGTATGTCTGTTAATTATTGTCCGTGTTGTCAATATATTGTGCAACATGTACTCATTGGAGCGGAGGAGAGAGAGATACATGATAATATATACTTGGAAAGTACTTGAGGGCCTGGTCCCAAATCTGCACACTGCCATAACAACATACTGGAGTGAGAGATATGGGAGAAAGTGTAAAATAAACCCAGTGAGGAGCAGGGGTGCGTTGGGGACAATACGGGAGCACTGTATTAACATCCGGGGTCCCAGACTATTCAACATCTTACCAGAAGATATCCGAAACATCACTGGAACCAGTGTAGAAGCCTTCAAGAGGAAACTGACAAGTATCTTCACCGGGTGCCAGATCAACCAGGCTGTGATGGATATGTGGGGCAGCGGGCCTCCAGCAGCAACAGCCTGGTTGACCAGGCAAGCACCAGACGAGCCTGGCCCATGGCCGGGCTCAGAGAGTAGATACTCTCGAAACTCTTCAAAGGTATATCAAAGGTACATGTATACCGCTTCATCTACCAGCTCAGCAACTAGGATGCCTGCTCAGGAACCAGGCCGTGGGGACCCCCGAAACTGACTACAGGTAACCTACAGGGGTCTATCTGCTGATGGTTATGAAAAATCATCGCTCCCATCTCCTTGTCAGGTTTCACAATATTGGCAGCATTCATGTCCAGGGTTTATGTTAAGAGCACGAAGTGATTTTTGTCAATTTTAGGGTATTTTGCACCATCTACCTCGCCTCCCTCTCTGATTTATTTCAGTGTGTAGATTTTCTAAATTCTGTATCATCGTGGCCTGCGCTTCAGGAAGTACATTTTGGCGGGACGTGTTCATTAATAATAGCATGGTTGACTTTTCTATTACTTTGTTTTTAATTAAAACTAATTTTTTGTTTAAATATTGGCCTGGTCTAGGAACAGGCCGTGGGGGCATTGACTCCCGGAAATTTCTTCAGCTACCTTTAGGTATATGGAATGCATTTATCATCACCATCTTCAAGAGCAGTAAGACACTGGCAGTGGTGGTTGGTGTGGGTGCAATATCACCCACTACTAAACACCTCGTGAAATGACTATGTGATATTTTCACTGTTTAAGGTGCCTTATCAGTCACCTTTTTCACTGTCTTTGCAACAGTAAATATTTTGTTATTAAGAAGTCGGGCTGCGTCATACTAACCCAGTGTCCTGCGTCTACTCGCAGGCCACGGGCACTAATGTCTTGTATGTAAACACTTTTCAGGTTTTTGAGAGTACTTACTGATTTATGTTTGTGAGGTCGATTCTTGGCTCATGATCACGCCTCAGTATTAATAAAGCCTCGTCAACCGTCACTGCTGGTATCTGGCCGTCTTGTCTTCTCTTTCCTACTCTTTAAACTGTTAATGTTTGTAGTTGTATCAATAATGTATCTGTACTATCTTCAGAATGCCTTCACTTTCATAACTCCACATTCATGACTTTTTGTGATGTGTCTACTGTCAAGCTAAGCTCACAACATACCCACCTCTTGTTAAGTCTACTGTCAAGCTAAGCTCACGACACACTCACCTCTTGTTAAGTCTACTATCAAGCTAAGCTCACAACACACCCACCTCTTGTTAAGTCTATCAAGCTAAGCTCACGACACACCCACCTCTTGTTAAGTCTACTGTCAAGCTAAGCTCACGACACACTCACCTCTTGTTAAGTCTATCAAGCTAAGCTCACGACACACCCACCTCTTGTTAAGTCTACTGTCAAGCTAAGCTCACGACACACCCACCTCTTGTTAAGTCTACTGTCAAGCTAAGCTCACGACACACCCACCTCTTGTTAAGTCTACTGTCAAGCTAAGCTCACGACACACCCACCTCTTGTTAAGTCTACTGTCAAGCTAAGCTCACGACACACTCACCTCTTGTTAAGTCTACTATCAAGCTAAGCTCACGACACACCCACCTCTTGTTAAGTCTACTGTCAAGCTAAGCTCACGACACACCCACCTCTTGTTAAGTCTACTGTCAAGCTAAGCTCACGACACACTCACCTCTTGTTAAGTCTACTATCAAGCTAAGCTCACGACACACCCACCTCTTGTTAAGTCTACTGTCAAGCTAAGCTCACGACACACCTCTTGTTAATTCTACTGTCAAGCTAAGCTCACGACACACCCACCTCTTGTTAAGTCTACTGTCAAGCTAAGCTCACGACACACCCACCTCTTGTTAAGTCTACTGTCAAGCTAAGCTCACAACACACCCACCTCTTGTTAAGTCTACTGTCAAGCTAAGCTCACGACATACCCACCTCTTGTTAAGTCTACTGTCAAGCTAAGCTCACGAACACCCACCTCTTGTTAAGTCTACTGTCAAGCTAAGCTCACGACACACCCACCTCTTGTTAAGTCTATCAAGCTAAGCTCACAACACACCCACCTCTTGTTAAGTCTACTGTCAAGCTAAGCTCACGACACACCCACCTCTTGTTAAGTCTACTGTCAAGCTAAGCTCACGACACACCCACCTCTTGTTAAGTCTACTGTCAAGCTAAGCTCACAACACACCCACCTCTTGTTAAGTCTACTGTCAAGCTAAGCTCACGACACACCCACCTCTTGTTAAGTCTACTGTCAAGCTAAGCTCACGACATACCCACCTCTTGTTAAGTCTACTGTCAAGCTAAGCTCACAACACACCCACCTCTTGTTAAGTCTACTGTCAAGCTAAGCTCACGACACACCCACCTCTTGTTAAGTCTACTGTCAAGCTAAGCTCACAACACACCCACCTCTTGTTAAGTCTACTGTCAAGCTAAGCTCACAACACACCCACCTCTTGTTAAGTCTACTGTCAAGCTAAGCTCACGACATACCCACCTCTTGTTAAGTCTACTGTCAAGCTAAGCTCACGACACACCCACCTCTTGTTAAGTCTCCTGTCAAGCTAAGCTCACGACACACCCACCTCTTGTTAAGTCTACTGTCAAGCTAAGCTCACGACACACCCACCTCTTGTTAAGTCTACTGTCAAGCTAAGCTCACGACATACCCACCTCTTGTTAAGTCTACTGTCAAGCTAAGCTCACGACACACCCACCTCTTGTTAAGTCTACTGTCAAGCTAAGCTCACGACACACCCACCTCTTGTTAAGTCTACTGTCAAGCTAAGCTCACGACATACCCACCTCTTGTTAAGTCTACTGTCAAGCTAAGCTCACGACACACCCACCTCTTGTTAAGTCTATCAAGCTAAGCTCACGACACACCCACCTCTTGTTAAGTCTACTGTCAAGCTAAGCTCACGACACACCCACCTCTTGTTAAGTCTACTGTCAAGCTAAGCTCACGACACACCCACCTCTTGTTAAGTCTACTGTCAAGCTAAGCTCACGACACACTCACCTCTTGTTAAGTCTACTATCAAGCTAAGCTCACAACACACCCACCTCTTGTTAAGTCTACTGTCAAGCTAAGCTCACGACACACCCACCTCTTGTTAAGTCTACTGTCAAGCTAAGCTCACGACACACCCACCTCTTGTTAAGTCTACTGTCAAGCTAAGCTCACGACACACCCACCTCTTGTTAAGTCTACTGTCAAGCTAAGCTCACGACACACTCACCTCTTGTTAAGTCTACTATCAAGCTAAGCTCACGACACACCCACCTCTTGTTAAGTCTACTGTCAAGCTAAGCTCACGACACACCCACCTCTTGTTAATTCTACTGTCAAGCTAAGCTCACGACACACTCACCTCTTGTTAAGTCTACTATCAAGCTAAGCTCACGACACACCCACCTCTTGTTAAGTCTACTGTCAAGCTAAGCTCACGACACACTCACCTCTTGTTAATTCTACTGTCAAGCTAAGCTCACGACACACCCACCTCTTGTTAAGTCTACTGTCAAGCTAAGCTCACGACACACCCACCTCTTGTTAAGTCT